>OU343221.1:6582924-6838559 GCA_910596185.1 Chrysanthemum makinoi | reverse complement strand
TTAAACACCCTAAAAATGAAAAGTACATGTTATTATACACATTATACAAATTAATAAAACACGCAAAGCTTCATACAAAGCAACAAATTACGGTACATATAGTTTTGAAAGACCAATGGTTCAACCAAAACCGTGTCGCCACCGTTCGGGCTAACCAATAAAAGCCATCCAAACTCTCTCTAAAAATCCAACCTTTAAATCCGCCAATTATTGTTCCTCCTCCGCCGTATGCAGGGCCGGCGGTCCGAGAGATCCTCCAACCCCTCTTCTTGTGTAGATATCTTTCCTTTCTTTCCATTTTCGATTGAATAAAGTTTATATCGCTTCGCCACGGGTCGCCTTCTTGATTCGCGGTCGCAGCGAGCTTGTTTGTCCTGGTTAGCAATAAGACCTCAAGTGTGGTCTTATGTCATGCTGTTTAGCTTATCACCACTACGAGAGGGTGTATGTTAGTTGTGGTGTTTGTTTGTACGCTTGATCGCGGTTGGTTGTTTCGATACGGTATGGTCGATGGTCGCATTGATTGTTCTAGGGTCGAAGTGAGTATGTGGTTCAGATCGAGGTTGGTGATGATGAGATTCTGTGATGGTGTGGTTTCGGTGATTGTGAGATCGAGGTGGTGAGGTCGTGTTGGCGGTGAGGTCGAGGTGGTGAGGTCGTGGTGATGGTGAGTTAGTGTTGATGGTGAGATCGTGTTGTCGGTGAGTTCTCGATGGTGAGGTTCGTGTTGGTGAGGTTCCTGATGGTGAGGTCGTGGCGGTGAGGTTCGTGATAATGGGTGAGTCGTGGTGTTGGTGATGGTGAGCTAGTGGTGCTAGTGATGTCGTTGTTTGTGGTGATGTCGTTGTTTGGGTGAGTCGTGGTCGTGTTGTTCATGAGGTCGTGTTTTGGCGGAGGCGGTTGGCGGAGGTCGTTATTTGTGATGTCATGGATTAGGTTCAAGTTTTAGGTTGTGATGGAGGTTGTGATAGTAGTGTAGCCCGTGGGTAGGATCGTGGTAATGGATGAGTCGTTGTTTGTGGTGCAGGTAATGTACTGGTGGTGGTCGTGACTTAAGGAGTGATGTTGGTCGTGTTTTGGGCTTCATGTTTGTGTACGGGTAAAGCCGTGATTTGGGTAGTGAAGTTGGTCGTGGTTTGTGTTAATGGTTCGTGGTACGGATGAGTGGTTTGTGTTTATGGTTCGTGGTACGGATGAAGGGTCGTTTAGCAAGGTTCAGGGGCTTTTGTATGAACTTGTGATTCTCGAACAATTGAGGGTAGTTCTCCATCAACTCTTTATTTCGGGTTGAGATGGTGGAGATTCTTCTTTAGATTGTTTGGTTATTCACAATGTTTATTAATGTTTATTGTAGTGTTGTAGTTTGATAGGGTCAGGGTCGTGGTCATGTTTTTTATCGATATACTTTCTAGCTTCTTGCTAGTTGTTATTTACTTTAATACAATTATTGCCGTTCAAAAAAAAAAAAAAAAAAAAAAAAAAAAAAAAAAAAAAAAAAAAAAGCCATCCAAAAACGAACCATAGATGACCCGTTGAGACCGATACAAACGTGAATCAGTCTCATCGAGATCTATTTATCCGTTAATATTCACAGGTACCCGCCGCAAGAACGCCTGGGTACCTTGCTATACTATATATAAAGGAAAACCAAAAAGTAAAAGTGAAAAGGAAACTAAAAAATAAAATGTTGAAAACATATATTTCAAAAGAAAACTATTAATGCATACCGAAATCCGGGTTGACCTGAGACGCTTCAAACTTGGTGGGTTGATCCGGTTTAATTTGACCCGTTTTTTACCCAACCCGTCGGGTTGACTCGGTTTAAATCGACCCGTTTTTTGACTGGAATGGTTCAATACGTTGAACCACCCGGGTCGAATCGGGTTTCAAAATATTATGTTTAATCCACAAATCTTCAAACTTTTATTATTTTTCGTTTATAACCCATAAATTTTTTTTAACACAAAACGACCGTCGCTATAAAATCTCATGGTTACATCGGTACTGTCTAGTTAGTTTAAATGAGTTTTTACTTCACACTTTGCTAATTCGCATATGAGCATTAAATGAGATCTCACTGGTCTCTAGTAAATCGCAATTACCTAAAATTGTCGATAACACTAAAATTACCAACATTTTTCAATAATGTAGGCCATGTTGATTTCAAAACAAATTTGGACATGTCATCATTGTTAATACTCCCCCTTCTCAAAATAAGTGTCCAGTTTGACTTTCCAGAGTCAAACTGTAACACTGGTTCAACTTTGACCTTGAATATATTTTTTGTGTTATATAATACTTGATGAAAAATTACACCATCGAAAAATACACTTAAAACCCAATTCATTCTTGTATTTTGCATCAAATACTATATAACACACACACAAATAGTTAAGGTCAAAGTTGAACCCGTTTGACTCAGAAAAGTCAACTGAACACTTATTTTGAGACGAAGGTAGTATTATATTCAAAAGGAAGAATTTGCCACACCCCAGCCAGATGAGGCATTGAAGAAACGACACTCACTATGGGGAGTAGATGCTCTGCCTGAAGTGTTTGACAACTCTTGTAAAACTCGAACCACTGCTCAATTAAAATCTATGTCACTATAAAGCGAATGTAAAACTTCATTGGAATATAGAAGAAAATGTCTTACGCAACATAAGGGGCAACATCAAAGTAGAAAATCTTTCCCCTAATTCTGATCCATCTAGTCTTACTCTAATCATCTATCCCCCAATTCTAGTTAGTACATTGACACATTCTGTTTCGTCTCCTTGTAGAAGTAATTTTCCGCAAAATAACACTCGGACCATCTACCCCCCAATTCTGATTCAACTTATCTTAATTTATGTACTAAAGCTAAACCACTCCACTAATGGTGCACAGATTCTTCACAAGATTAAATAACAAGACTGAATTTTATTATGCAAGACAAGTCCAAAACACAATCACATTTAAAAGTGTCATAATCTTACCACCAGCTCAAGTTAAAATAAACACACTTAGAATACCACAAATTAAAATAACCATACAGTTGGCAAATTACAATCTCCTTGATTATTACTCCCTCCGTCCCATTTTTATTGTCCCATATTGACTTTTTTAGTCTTTATTCTTCAACTTTGACCATAATTATTTTTGTTTTGAATAATACTTGATGAAAAAATATATGAATGTATTGGGTTTTAAATGTATTTTCATTTGGTATAACTTTCATCAAGTATTATATAACACAAATAAATATATTAACGGTCAAAGTTGAACAAGAAAGACCGGTCAAAGTCAAAGTGGACAATAAAAATGGGACGGATGGAGTACAAACGTTAATTAAACTATAACCACTATGAAAGGAAGTCTGCATATCACAACCTGCCTTTTATAACAAATGGGTTTCAAGGTGCTACTAGTTTATCCAATTTTGTTGAATAAAAACCGGATCTCCACTAAAAAGGGCCATTTTCATAAAGGCTATTTAAGTCCATAGAATACTAAACCAGCAACAAGTCTCAAGGATCTCATTAATATGACCGATCTATTGAAGGATATGCAACTCGCTAAGAATCTCAAGTTTTGAAGACCAAAACAATATTAAGTACCAGTTATATATACTTAATACAAGTAGGGTTGGATCAGTTGGAAACCCCTTGCCTCTCAACCGAGAGGTCAGGGTTCGATCCTCACTCCCTACAAAAGGCCGGAGGTCCTTTCTACCTTTGGTAGAACTGGAAGCAGCCTCTCTACCTTAGGTAGGGGTAAGGTTGTCACATCTTAACCTCCCCCAAACACCGAAACGTATTGGGTACCCATAACCCGTGAAAGACGCATTAGGAGTTACTTTACTTTTTACTTGTACCGATGGAGTCCATTCTACTTGATTAATCCACTCACCACGCTTCTTAGAGGTGCAACTATAAACCGTTTTCAAAACCAACCACAAAAACCGTGTTTTACTAAACCGAAACCGGTTTCTATAACCGAACCGTTGTACCGGTTTTCAGCCACCGACCGGTTCTCAAACTGGGTAAAACTGTTTTTCAAAACCGGTTAAAACCGATTTTTTTATGGTGATTCTTGAATAGGTTGGTTGAAGGTCGTAGGTCAAGGAGAGGGAAAAAGAAGGCAATCGACTGAGATTGGGGTAAGACACCCTTTTTGCACCGATTAGGAAAATCTTGGGGACTCATGGAAGAAATCAAGTGTGGATCATTATCAAGAAAAGAATGGTATGTGGGTTTGATGATTTTGGGAAGAAGAAAAGTAAAGTTTTGATAAGGAAAGATGAAGGAGCTTGGGTTTGTAGCGGAAGAAGACAAGAATGAAAAAGAAAATACAAAGGGGAGTGGGGCGGGATACTGGAAGTGGGAAATAGGGTAGTATTTTTAGGATTTATTTTTAGTAAATGTGTTTTATTATTAGCATTATTAGATAGTTTAGGTATTAGGTGTATTTCGTGTCCCGCTGTTCGGATTATAAACGCATCGTCCCAAAATGGGAAAAATGTAATATTTATATTTTCGGACACATTTTTGAAAACCTGATACAATGATATGATCTTTGACTTTTTTAGTTAGTTTTCATATTTCATGGTTACTAATATGTTATTGGTATGCGTGCGGACTTACAAAATGAGAGAAACCTCTCGTGGGCGATCAATTATCGCGAAATATTCGGAATGATTTATTCTCATCACTGCCTCTACCGCCAACGAGTATACACGGGTGATGGCAATGCCGAATGACAAGGGACACTAACATAAACCTTTATAATACCTTTATAATACCTTACGTGAAGACGCTACAAAGCGTCAACGATCATCGGCCCCAACAAGTGAGTTGGGACAATATATGGCTACAAACTTTTTAACAACTTTAAGTCCCGATGAGTTTACAAACTTTGACATTTTGGCTTGGTGGAAAGAAAGGAAATCCATTTCAATTTTAGCCATGGCTCGTGACTTATTAGCGGTCCAAGCTTCGACCGGTAGCTTCCGACCGCCTTTTCATAGTGGTAGAATTATATCGGAAAAAAGGACAAACCTAAGCCCCGAATCCGTGGAAGTATGTGTATGTTTGAAAGATTATATGGACGGAGTAGATAGGGTACAACATGAAAGATCGTTGGAAGGTTTGATTGAAGAAGTTGAAGAAACTATAGCGTAAGAAGAAGATGAAATGGGGATATCACCTCCGGCTACCGGATTAGATGAAGGTGAATTTGAACCATTTGATGTTAAAGAGTTAGATGTAGAAGAATTTTTGGATGATTTAATTTCTTGAGTATACACGGATGATGGCAATGCCAAAGCTCGATATACTTGAGTATACTAATATGTTTTTGGGTGATGGCCTTGCCGGCTCTAAATGTATTAGTATTTATTTAGTTTTAGTTCTATAATTGTATTGTTTAAATAAAAGTTATGATTGTATTCGAAATGTATTAGTATTAAATGTTTTAAATTCCCAAAACCGAACCGTAAAATACCGATAAAAAAATGGATCCGAACATTTAAAACCGAACCGGTAAAAAACCGATAAAAAACCGATTCAGAACATTTAAAACCGAAAAAATCGATTCAACTTTTAAAACCTAAAACCGATTCGAAAACCCAAACCGAATCGATGAAAACTGTTTTTTAAACCGTTTTAAAACCGAAAACCGGTAAAAACCGGTTTTTGTGCACCTCTAGTCTCTCTGAATACTTCAACAGATACAAACCATTGTCCTATTGCCCTAAAAATTGCAGGCTTTTTTGTTAGCCAATCAAATGGAAACTTGTGCTCTACAAAGATAAAGAAAAATGGCATTTAGTTAAACTATTCACAAGGCATCAAAGGAACCAATTAAAAGTAGTTTATAGATACTTCCGGATGACTGATACGACTTACTGTAAGGTTCTACCATGACAATGAATGAAAGTTCATCTAAGTGATCTATTCCAGCAGGATAGTCATCACCAATTAAATCACGCCCACTAAAGATCCCATTCCCAGCATCTTTAGTGAACTTTTCTTCATCGTCGAAACCATATGATGCTAAAAAAGATGATTTGTAGATGCTGAGCAACTTCTCAAGAAATAATTTTCGTATAATATATGACTTTCAAAAATTTCATGATTGTGATATCAAACAAGCATACGAAGATATTTGGATCATAAGGATAATGATGTACGGGTTCTTCTAAAGAGCAGATAACAATATTATCAAAGAAATGTTAAAACACCTTGTTGAAGCAAATTCCCGCTATCCGGCTTGGCTGGGAGTTCGATTACAATCAACGGTGCCGGAGGAAATAATTGTTCCTTCCCGCACATAAGCAACACCCTATTCTCGCCGACGGTGTCCGTGACCAAGCTCCGCCGGAAAGTAAGCCGAGGGAAAGGATGGTAATAAATGCAAAGGTTGATATAAGTGTGTGTGTTATATGAAACATTAAATGTGTTGGGGTATTTATACTACCCCAACTATGTACCTTCTCACATCAGATATTGACCGCTCGTGCGTGCCTACATTACCTCGCTTGCAAGCCTATAGCCACCCTAGTTGATAGGCCCCGTGGTGGGAATCCTTTAAAACCGGATATCGCCGCTTGACGTCCGGACGGTGATGTTGCCGATCGCAGATCCTCACATATATATGCCAACATGTCCCCCAAGGTTGGATTACCGGTGAAAACCGGTGGTGCAATACTTGAGAGTATATAATGTTCCTAAAGATGCTTTTTGAAATGCCTCACTGTGGGCTTTAATAACATTTGTGGTTTTGGGCCGCTCGATGGGCCTCGATCGCTCATGGGCTTTCATCCGTGTATTCCCATCTTCGAGATTGACGGACGGCAAGATTGAGCCACGTTTCTTCTTTACTGACTGACGGGACACCGCTAGGTTTCTTTCCCCTATATAAATGCTTTTACCACGCTTATTTTCTCACACATCTTTTCTGACTTGTTACATTGCTCGCCTCCGGCATATCTTCTTCAATTTATAAGGTCCCTCGCTCTTCCCTGTAATTATTTGTATATCCCTTCCGGCATCCTTTTAGTAATGGCCGAACAAGTGACCGAAGAACAGAGTAACCCTATCTCGACCGAGGCTATCCAACCTTTGGTAGTTTCGTCGATATGCATATTTATACATCTAGGCCACACAATAACCGAGCTAGACAAGATAATCATAGAATATGGTATTCCCCGTGACCTTCGTCCCCGCCTTCCTCCTGATAATATGACAATGGACCAACTCCCAGCGGATACAATTGGCATATATCCTCAACAGTTGGATACCGGAGGTGTTGTTAGGATTCCCTTTTCGACCTTCTCGCTAAACGTGATTAGACATTTTAAGGTTCATTTTTCCCAATTGGTTCCGTTGGGTTTGAACCGAGTGACCCTTTTTGAAATTAGGTGTTATAGTTTAGGCATTCGTCCGGGGTCCCTTTGTTCCTGCATTTTACCGTTTGTGCGCTGGGGGCACGGTTTTCTTTCGAGAGTAGAACGGGTAAAAAGGCTTATAAATGTTTGAAGGAAGTGCTCTCCCGGCTTTAAGCAATGGAAGGAAAAATTTTCTGATTGACCGTAGGGCGATCCCTCATGCCATGGCCTGGAGGCACAAAGACTCCAAGATAACGGATCCTTACCCGATCGGTTTTTCCGAAGTTGGATGCCGAAGCCGAAAAGCACCTCATTTTCCTAAGGAAACCTACCATAAGTCTGTTATGGATGTGCCATCTATCTTCTCGGCTTCAAGAATCCGGGGTTCAAGCCTCTTCTAAAGGATGCCGAGGGTCATGGTAATTATTTGTCTTGTGCCATAGGTTTTGCCGTGTTTATTATCTTGTGTTTTGTCTTTAACAATCTTTTTTCTTGCAGTTGTCAGTATGTCCGAGTATCTTGAGCTCCCCAAATGGGACGATACCGTGTGAGTAAAGGCCCGCCGTTGACCCAAATAGGAGGAACCAAAAGAACGCGGATCCCCTTCCGGTAGGTGCACTCATTCCCCCCAAGGACATCTTAGCCCTTAGAGCCGAGGAAGCTGATCCGGACGTGGTGGCTGCTAGGGAGAAAAAGGAGAGGGAAGCCCGGGAGAAAAAGAGAGGAGGCTGCCAAGAGGAAAGGTGGGAGGGCACATCCAAAGCCCAACAGAAGAAGAAGAAGAAAAGCAGAACGGGTTTTGTTGAGCAGTTTTCTTCAGGCTCTCCGGTGGTAAATGTTGATCCCATAAACCAAGCTAATCCGAATGAGCAGGAGGTGAATCTAAACCTCACCGCTGAGCAGGAGACGCCCGTTGTTGCGGCCGAGGGTGAGGGCGTACTTGCTCGGGAAGGGATGGATGAAAATGAAGGCGGGGCGTGGACAATTGCAACAGACGCCTTATCTCAAGAAAGAGGAGGCCCGATTCTCCAGGGAACCCCTCTTCGCAACTCCAGGTAAACATTTGAAATACACGCGACCCCTTTCATTTTATCGCCTAAACTTAACTTTTGCGTCAACCCCTGTAGTCCCACCCCAACCATTGATAGAGTTTGTTGGATTCAGTATGCTTTGATCTTACTTTCGTCCATGTCCCTCTTATTAAAGTTTTTCCTCACTATCTCTTTTGCTGCTGTAGATGAGGCTACCAATGTTTTCCTCCCCAAGGTCTCCGTGACGACGTCCGATAAATACATATCGGTCTTGCCGAGATGATTGACAACGCGCCAATTCTACCGAGAGAGAGGCTTTGGAGCAGGTCAACAATATTGATCTCATTCGCCGAGCGTACGAAGATTTTGGGAAAAGTGTGTGATAGCCTGCATGAAGCTGCTAAGGAGGTTCAGGGATATTTCTAACGGTTACTTTTACTTGAACGAAACTCACAAAGGTTGCCGTGGGCTTGCGGAGAAACTCCTTGCCGCCGAAGGTGAGAATGAAAGGTTGACGGAGGGGTTGAGAAAACTAGACTCCGATTTGAAAGCCAGTGCCGGTAGGGAGAAAGATTTGGAGGAAGAGGTTGATGGGTAACCCGGGACCAAATGAGTGGATGGGGACCTCTAGTGCTCAGCCAAAAAATAAGGAAGTTGGAAAGTGAGTTATGTCAAAGACCAATCTCTAGCCGCTCTACAGGTGGAAAACGGCAAATTGGTAGCCGAGGTTGCTCAAAGTGAGGTGGTTAAGCAGAACGTCCGATGCTATTGCCTTCGGCTGTTCGTCTGCTGTTTGGGAGCGCCGTACAAAAAGAGTATGGCTAAAGTGTACAGCTTGACCTACCAGTGCAGGGTTTGTGACCGGGCCAAGGTGAACAGGACCGAGGAAGAGACAGGGTGCCTTGCAAAAGATCCGAAGGTCAACAGGATGCCCGAACTTGTGGAGGGCTGAGTATGACAAACTATTTGAAGCCGAGTATCCTTTTATTCAAGCTTGCCGACTCTTGTCGCTTGCCCTTGGGGATCTAATGAACTGGAGCCGAGGTTCCTGCAGAAGGACACAAACCGACCATCCGAGGCTCCTCATACCACCGAGACTCCGTAGATACCTGGAGGAGAATGCTTAAGTCCAGACATTCTTAGGACTTGTATTTTGTGAACACTTATTCGTATAATGTCGTTGTAATAATTAACAATGTTTGTTTACCGTTTACTAGCTTTGTGAATGAATCTCTTTTTCGCTTGACATGTATTCCCTTTGCCTTTTCTTTCTCTCTTTTGGTTTCGTAATGTCTTCCTTAGGTTATTCTAAGGGCATCCGCCGTAGGCCGTGCATCCGGTTTTCGGGCATCCTCATGAAGTTAGAGGGCATCTATCACTTGGGTAGATGTCTTCCTTAGGTTATTCTAAGGGCCATCCGCCGTAGGCCGCATCCGTTTCCGGCATCCTCATGAAGTTAGAGGGCATCCATCGCTTGGGTGGATGTCTTCCTTAGGTTATTCTAAGGCATCCGACCGTAGGTCGTGCATCCGGTTTCCGGGCATCCTCATAAAGTTAGAGGGCATCCATCACTTGGGTATTTTTATGTTTTCATACTCGACGGGGCCAGCCATCGAATCGCTACATTATCACATTAGTTTTTACTCATACTCGACGGGGCCCATCGGAATCATTGTATTATCACATCGGTTGTTATTTTTCATACTCGACAAGCCGTCCGAATCGTTATACTATCACATCGTTTTGAAAATTGTTTCACTGCAGGGAAACTTTCATCATTTAATTGATCGTACATAGTCCTTTCGGATTACACAATGACAATAGGATTCCTGTCACAATAGCGACTATAAGAAGCAGTTTCTGAGATTCATAGCGTGCCAGGTCCGGGGGACCTCCTTCTCCTCCATCGTTTGCAACTTATAAGAGCCATTCTCACTTGCTCCTACTATACGATAGGGGCCTTCCCAATTAGGTCCTAACTTTCCTTGATTTTCCACCCGGCTTGCTTCATTCTTTCGGTAGACAAAATCCCCTATTTTGAAATTGGCTTAACTTCCGATTGTAGTATTGTTCTACTTTGCTTTTGTATTTAGCTTCCTAATGGCGCCGCTTTCCTTCTTTCTTGTAAGAGGTCTAAATTCAGCGTTGCTGTTCTTCATTCTGGTCTTCCCGAACATCATCGTCCGTGTGTAGGCATCCCTATTTCCGCTGGATTACAGCCTCGCTGCCATACGTCAGCTGAAAGGGGTTTCTCCGTTGCATGTTTTGAGCGCCGTCCGATGCCCATAAAACGCTGGGCAGCTCATCTAGCCATCCCGCTCTCTCCCTTCCTAACCTTGTTTTTATCCCATCCATCGCTTCGTTTGCCCATTCTACCAGTCCATTAGCTTGCGGATGCGAACGGTGTGTTTATTTGTTTGATCTTTAACCCTTCGCACCATTTCTTGAATGGGTCATTCACGAAATTGGTTCCGTTGTCAGTGACTATGATCCTTGGCAAACCATACCTGCATACAATATTTTCGTACACAAATTTTATGACATCTTTGCCCGTCGTCTTGACCAACGGCTTCGCTTCTATCCACTTAGTAAAATAGTCAATTGCCACCATCACATATTTGATGCGCCGGTGCTTCCGTAAGGGGCCTAGCACGTCCATTCCCCATTGGTAGAAGGGCCACGGGACATGATGGACGCCGCATGCCTTGGGTAGTTTGGGTACCGAGAGTGTATCGACAAGAGTCACATTTCTAATTCTTCTCGGGCATCCCGGTGCATGGTAGGCCAATAATATCCTTGCCTCATAAGCTTGGCCACTACGGTCCTTGGTCCGGCATGCATCCCACAGCAGCCCTCATGCACTTCCCGGATTATGTAATTTGCCTGAACGCCCTACACATCTCATAATCGGTACCAAGTAACCTTTCTTAAAGAGGACACCTTCTTCCATAATATATTGCGGAATCTTCATTCTTAAGCTTCTAGCTTCATTGGATCCTCCCATACGCCTCTTCCAAACACTTGATGATCGCGTCATCCGCTTGTCCGTTTCTTCTTCCACTACGATATAATTACTTATTCATCTCTTGACGGCCTTTCCGGACTTCTACGAGCATCTTTGGTCGTGATCAAGGCCACTGACGCTAGTTTACTTAATATATCTGCCTTATGATTTTAGGCCCTCAGAATGTTGCGAATCTTAAAGTTTTGGAAGCCGGATATGTATTTCCTTGCTTGGGCTAAGTACTTCTGCATGCTTTCCTTGGTGGCTGTGAATTCCCCATTGATCTGACCGCCACCGCTTTGAATCTACCCGAATGCTTAGAGCCTTGATTTTGAGTTTTTTTGCGATCCTTAGGCCGGCTAGCGGGCCTCATACTGCCCTCGTTGTTGCTAGGAAAGTTTAACCGCTAGGCATGTCAGTTCTACCTTTTCTGGGCTGATGAGAACTAAACCCGCCCGATCCCTTACTATTTGAGGCTCCGGCTCAGATATAATAACCATTCTCCTTCTCTATTTCCATCACGTTCGGACTTTTCCTACATCTAGACCGCACTTCGTTAGAAAATTCGCCAAGACTTGTCCCTTTGATCGTTGCGAGGAGTGTAAGTGATATTGTATGCTCCTAGCTCCACAACAGATGGCTATTTTTCCGAGACTTCCGTTTATTCAAGATTTGCTTGATGGGTTGATCAGTTATGACCGATGGGGTGAGCCTCGAAATACCTCCTCAAATTTTCCGATGCGTAGCGCACACAAAGCCAACTTCTCTATAGGGCGTAGTATTTCTCCGCTTCATGTAACGTCCGCTAACATAGTGCACCGCAACTGCCTCCCGTTTCTTTCTACCACCGAGTAATACATTCGGCTCCTATTGAAGCCGAGAGATATATGAACAGTTGTTCCATCGGAATTGGTGTGGATAAAGAAGGTAATTCGAGTATCAACCTCTTCATCTCCTGAAAAGCCAACTCGGCTTCCTTCGTCCATCGGTATTCGTCCTTGTTTTCTTTAGTGATGTTCTTTAGCGTGTCGAAGAAGGGGAGAGATCTTTCCGCCGACTTTGACAGGAATCTATTTAAAGCTGCAAGCTTCCCACTCAGGCTTTGCATTTCTTTTAAGGTTTCTGGAGATTTCATTTCCATTATAGCTTTTGTTTTCCTTGGGTTGGCCCTTATTCCTTCCGATGTCACCATATAGCCGGGAATTTATTTTCTCTACCCAAAGAACACTTTCGCGGGTTCAACTTCATGTTTATCTTCCTAAGGTTGTCAAAGGTCTCGCTATATCATCATTTCGCCTGCTCGCTTTTTATGACCATGTCATCCACATATGCCTCCAGATTTCTCCCTATCTGTGATTGAAAAGCAAAGTCTACCAATCGCTGATAGGTTGCCCCAAAGATTCTTAGTCCGAAAGGCATTTTCGATAGCAAGATATGTTCCTCGGTCTGTGTAGAATGCCGTTTTTTCCTCGTCGTCTCTATTCATTTGGATTTGGTGATAACCCTTGTAGGCATCAAGGAAGCACTTATACTTATACCCCATGACGGATTCAATCTTCCAATCTATCTCCGACAAAGGATAGTAATCCTTGGGGCACGAGGAGTTCAGATTTTTGAAGTCAATACACATTCTCCGCTTGGTCACATTTCTTAACCAACACAGATTGATATCCATGTCGGTACCTACACGGGCGCATATGCGCCGCCTTGACCCATTCCTCCACTGCTGATCACTTGGTTCTTTTCTCGCGAGAATATTCTCCTTTTTGGGCCACCGTGTCGAGATGTTCACGCAGAGAGGGTGCTGTATGAGGCGCCTGGCACCATGTCTGCCGGCTCCCGTGAAAAAATATCTTTGTTCATCCTCAAGATCTCGATGAGTTGCCTCCGGCATTCTCGTGAGAACTTGGTTCCTATGGTTACCGTTGCTCGTAGGCCGCGAACTAGGATGTCTTCCGCTTGTTCCTCGACCTTCTTGAGTTTCTTGGTCCCAAGTTTCTATTTCCTCTCGAAGAGCTTCTCCCGGGGTCTTGCCCTTCCTCGAATCTACATTCCATGAATAATTTTGGCATCGAGTGGCTATCCTTGCGGAGGGGAATTTCATCATTGCATGGATGGTAGAGGGTATGGCTCTCAATTTTTGAGACCCGTTCGCCCAAGATATGTTGTAGGAGAAGGCGATTTTACTACCGTGAACGCCATCATCACCGCTCGAATGCACCATGATCCCCATGCGTACCTCTAGTTCTATCTTTCCCATCGGCCGGATGACTTCGCCAAAATCCTACCGGAGAACTAGTTTCTTGCAGCCGGGATTGATGGAAGGACAAAAGTTCCCCTAAACAATGTTCATACATGACTTGTACGGAGGCACCTTCATCTACAAACACCCTCCTTACAAAATATCCTTCTATTTCGGCCTCTACGATTAACGGTTCACCGACAGTCGTCCGCTTTTATCCGGGAAGGATATAGGATATTCATCCGCCTTCATCATAGAACCCTCTTCTTACGATCCTCCGAGTATTGATGGACCATGTTGATCACTTTTCCTTTCCATTGTGACCTCGGGTCTTTCCTTCCTTTTGCCGGACATTCTAACCAAGTGATCTAACTTCCCCGATCTAAGGGCCACTTCCAATGCCTTTTTAAATGATAAATGTCATTGTGATGGCCTCTTTCTCCATGATATATCTTCACGTAACCTCGTTGGATCGATATACTTTAATCAAACTATCTTAACTAGCTTGTTAAGGTTTAATAACCTCGAATAAATCCTAAGTTATTAACAAAGAAACACTGAGCAATCTTTATCAAGTATGCGAAATTTACTTAACAAAGCTAAGAAGAATAACCTTTTATTATAAACTCTAAATCTGCTTATTATACTCTAATACAACTCTAAGATAATCGAACTTTTCTCTAAAACTCTAATTAACTTGTGAATTCGTAAACTCTAAAACTCATAGACTCATACATCTAATGCCAATCTAGGAGTCCTTTTATAGGCTCAAGGATATCCTAGTCGGTTTACAATTGATAGCCTTGTACGACAAGTAATCTAAACATAGAATACAATACTTTCCATAAACGAATAAGCTTCTTTTGTTCTTGCAGACTTTTGACTTTTAGGCAAGTACTTTGACTTTGTCTTTAGCAGTACTTTGACTCTTTGACTTTTCCCAAGATTTCTTGCAAAATTTTACAAGACTTTCATGTCTTCAAGACTTTCATATCCCAACAATCCTACCCTAACTTGAATTCTACTTGCTTGACTTCAAGTTCCTTTGTGAATGTATCTTTAATGTACCATCTTTAAGATCAGATTGTTTCTTAGTCTTTTCAATATATCTCAGTAGTGTCTGTGCTTGTCAAAGTATCTCTTAGAATTGTTCTTTCTCAGAAGCATTCAAAGAAGCTCCATCTTTTCAGCATCACAGCAACATATGACAATTTGTACATTAATTCAGTTTAAGTTGCATACTATTCTCATCACTTCCGGTGTGTTAACTCCTGTGAGAGGTGAATCATTGAAAATTTAATGGATTTAGATCTCTTTACCAAAGCCATTATCTTTGGAGTAGCCAAATGTTTTGGTGTTTAAGACCATGGTACATTGATAACCATATGATTTTTAGCAAATCATCGGCTATCAACAGATTTGATTTGTCTTTACCAAAAGCTGTACCCTTCTGGACTAGTTAGTTCTTCTATCTAATGGTGAACTAATTACCAATAATGGTTTTTCCATCCTTTCACCAAGCCATTTTCTTGTGGGCTAGCCAACTCTTCACATTAACCGATATGGTGAGTTGATTACCATACAACTTATTAGCAAGTTGTCAACTAAAAACGGATTTGATATATCTTTACAGAGCCGTTTGCTCATGGATTAGCCAATCCTTTTGTAACCATGGTGGATTGATTACCTATTTGATGTTGCCATCTCAAAATCCATTTATTTAACCTTTGTTTCAAAAATTTATACTTAGCAAAAGGTTTCTTTGAAAAATTACTTAACTGGTTTTAAAGCTGTAGCGATACTTTGATGAAAGTACTTTGATAGCAGTACTTTGAAAAGTACTGATTTATCAAAAATTATTCAATAAAATTCATACCAGTTACTCATCATCTGCAATGGTAGTCCAGCTGATAAATAGATTGATAACCATGCAAGCAGTTTCATTATCCTCTTCTACTTCCAATCCATGCTCTAGCATTCTCCTCATGAGCTCAACTGTGAGAGGATATCTTCTGTTTACAAACATGTGTATCATTTTACCATTCTCTAGCTCCAAACCATGAACTCCAGATTCTTCAAAGAATCTCCAGCAAACAATTTCCCAGTTTTCTTGATTTTTCCATATATCATCAGTGCTTTCCTCTTTGATTCCCACAGTTATAAGATCTCCAAGCAAAAACAGACCAATTCCTTCTGATGGAATATCTCCAAAATAAGCTTTTACCACATTATATAGATAGAATAAATCCACTCTATCTATAATATGTAACAAATCCCATAACCTATTGAAAACTTTGAAGCTTTCATCTTCCTTATGAAAAATCATATAATCTCCTTCTTTGGATTTCACAATATCAAAACCACTAATCTGAGATCTGTTCATCTTCATGTCAGCATCTTCTTTTGAATAATCAAAATCTACCACTCAGAGATAATTTCTTAATGCATCTTTAGACTCAGATCTCAATTCAACTCTTTCTTTCTTTGAAAACTGTCTATCTCAGAATTCAGTTTTTCTTTTTCTTTTTAAGCTCTTCTTCCTTTCAGCTTCAGTCCAAAAAGCTTCTTCTCTAAAATCCTTGATATCTGCAACACTCTTCTTATAAGCTTCTGTCTCAAAGATCATAGAGTCTTTTTATGTCAACATAGTTCAATTTCTGCAATCCTTTATACCCTCGACCTTTCAAATATGCCATCATAGCATTCCTGTCCTTAGCTAAATTAGGTCTTCTAGGCATATATCTAACAGAAGTAGGTGATTGTAATGGTTCATCAGCCAAAGATCTAATTGCTCTTGCAACTTTTAGCCTTCTCTACTTTGAGCTTCTTCAGCTTCTTGAGCTTCTCTATCTTTAGCATTTAACTCTTCTTGAAGTTTTCTAGCAGCAGCTTCATTCCTAGCAACTTCAATTTCTCTAATCTCTGCCAAAGTAAGTTTCTTCTTCTTTTCTTCTACTAAAACACCTTTCCCTTTATCCTTAGGATCAATTGCAGGTTGAGAAGTTCTTTGTTGTTCATCTTCTTGCACTTCTCTAATAGTAACACCACCTCTAGGTTGTGATAATTCTTGAAAAATTGTAGCAATGAACTCATCATCACTTGCAGAATGAATTGGTTTGAGAATAGCTTCCTCCTCTTCTTGTATAACAGTTGTAGAAGGACCAGCTTCTTCTTCAAAATTCAAAACTCTTGGAGTTATCACTTCTTGTCTAAAAGTACTTTGCTGTTGAAAAGCAGACTTTGTTGTTCAAGACCTTGTTTTTCAGTACCTTGAACTTGTTCAAGACTTTGTTGTTCAGTACCTTGAACTGTTCCTCGTCAAGACTTGAATGATCTTTTCTTGTTCATCAGACTTGTTGTTTCTTCTTCTCAACATCTTTCAAATTATCTTTTCTAAATTCCTCCCCAGTTGACAGAAGATTGTTGATGAACCTGTGTTGCTTGTTTTTCCTAGACTGCTTTTGCCTTTTCTGGATTTAACCCAGATATGAAATTGTTGAACTAATGGCCACACAAAAGTCTTTAGCCTTCTAAACTTCAGCTTTAATTTCTTTATCTGTTTGGCTTGGACCTCTGTAGTCTTTTTCAACTTGACCAACTCCCTTGTCAAAACATAATTATCCAATGTGATTTCATCAGAAGGTATGGTATGTGAATCCTCTCCTTGAATAGGTGAATGATCCTCTGGTTGAGAAACAGAACAGACTTGTGGAGATGGAGAAGGTGAAACTGCAACATCTTCTTGAAGTTCAAGACTAGGAGAAGCAGTACCTTGTAGAGATGCAGTACCTTCTTTTGATATAGCCTGTGGAGAAGCAAGACTTGCGTATAAAGATCAGCATGCGATCTTCTTCGTATCATCACTTCAGATTTCTAACAACCAACAACATCCATCATGGAAGTTGTTAAAGGAGTATCTTGACCCCTGAATAAAACACTTTTTTGCCATAAATGTAAAATCTTGGATTGTTGAACAATAACAAGCAATAAAGCTGTAGGTTTTGGCACATCAGAAAGTTGCTTGTTTAAGAAAACCTGTATAAACCTTGGGTACATTAGCCAAGTAGATCCATGTGAAATATGTGAGCATTCCATCCAAGATAGCCTTGAGAAGTTAAAAACTCTATCTGTAGCTAACCCAACCATAGCGATGCTATTTGACCCAAACTCGCCCAAAGGTACTCTTAGCACTAATGCAATGGAGCAACACATGAACCAAAAACTTCCAATGCGGACAAAATAATTGTTTTCTAAACGTTTGTTCATTCAAAGATCCTTCATAGCCAATATGTCGAAAAGTATCCCATATCAATGCTTATCAAACCTAAAGCCCCATCTCATCATTGAACAATAAATCTTCTAATGGAGTCTTCGAATCTTAATAGTTCTTCAGCAACTGTTGATCTAATATAATATTCGTCATTCTCCATGTTATCTCTAGCATTAGCCCAAAATTCTTGAATCCAGGGCTCAATAATATCCGACTCCACTAAAAGAGCATAACCGATAGGCGAACCAAGAAGATAATCAATTATATCATGAAAGAGTATATTCGCGGTAGTCTTATCCAAATTAGCAACCATGTTATGCTTAGAAACAGTAGGACGATTCGCCATTGTTGATTATGTAAGCAAAAAGAATTGAACGCGAAGAATATGAATATGATGAGAGAAAGATGGAAAAGATTCTAATGTATCAATATGAGAGGGAAAATCGAAAAGTAGGTATTTATAGGTGAGATTTGAAAAATCACAGCTTAAAATAACATTGTTACCGTTAGCATTAAATTACCCTTCAAGATAACCGTTGGAACAGTACTTTAATAAGACAAACAAGTATTTCCACATAAGCAAGACTTTCCAAGCCAGTACTTTCCAAGCAGTACTTTAACTAAAAAAAAGTACTTTTCCAATTTCTCTAGTATAAACTAAGTATACATAACTATCCTCCCCTCAAGCATAACACAGGACTATACAAATACTAAATAGTCCTCCCTTTAAATGTAGCTCAGTAGTTAATCATGCCAATGCTCACCACCAAGTGAGTGAATCTAGAAACATCAAAACCTTTGGTGAGTAAGTCACCTACATTATCATCTGTGTGAACCTTAATCACATTAATAAGCCGGTGCTCATAACAATCTCGGATAAAGTGATGCCTAATCTGGATGTGCTTGGTCTTGGAATGATAAACTGGATTCTTCACAATACAAATAGTACTCTCATTATCAATGTTAATAGGAGTATTCTTGAAGTTGAATCCATAGTCCAAGAGCTGATTTGGCATCCACAAAACTTGTCCACAACAGCTTGCGTGAGCTACATATCAGCTTCAGAGAGGATGTTGCTGCACTTGTTTGTTTCTTGCATTGCCAGGAGACTAATCTTCTTCCAAGATATTGGCATCCTCCAGTGGTTGATCTTCTATCATAGTTATCACCTGCATAATCACTATCTAAAAAGCCTCTAAGTGAAAAGGTGACTCTTTAGGATACCACAACCCCAACTTTGTTAAATAACAGAAGATTCTTTTAACTGCATTCATGTGAGAGATCTTTGGTGAGACTTGATATCTAGCACATAGACAAACTGCAAACATAATATCGCCTTGATGCAGGAGATACATAAGAGAGCCAATCATTGATCTATAAAGCTTGACTTCACCAGGGTGTCCATCTTCATCTTTGCCCAATGAATTGATAGATTTAATGGGTGTAGTAAATGTTCTCATATCATCAAAATTGAATTCTTAAGTATGTCTCAGAACATACTTGTCTTGACTTGATAAAAATACCTTCCTTTGACTGCTTAACCTGAAGTCCTAAAAGAAAGTCAACTCTCCCATTGAACTCATTTGAAATTCTTCGCATCACCGCTCAAACTCCTTAACAATGGACTGTTTGGTAGCCCCAAAAATGATATCATCAACATAAACTTGAACTAACATGATATCTTTCTTGTCTCTTTTGATAAACAAAGTCTTGTCAATAGCTCCCCTTCTATATCCATGTTGCAATAAGAATGTAGAGAGTCTCTCATACCAAGCTCTAGGTGCCTGATGAAGGCCATAAAGAGCCTTAACCACCTTGTAGACTTTGTTTGGGTGTTTAGGATCTTCAAAACCAGGAGGTTGTTTGACATAAACTTCCTCTGTAATCTTGCCATATAAAAAGGCACTCTTGACATCCATCTGTAAACTTGAAATCCCATATAAGAAGCAAAAGCAAGAAATATTCTAATAGCTTCTATTCTTGCTACAGGAGCAAACACTTCATCATAATCTACTCCTTCTTCTTCTCTATATCCTTGTGCTACTAACCTTGCCTTATTCTTTATAACATTTCCTCTTTCATCTCTTTGACCCTAAAAACCCATCTGGTTCCAATAACTCTCTTCCCATCTGGAAGATCACATAAAACCCAAACCTCTTGAAGTTTAAATTGAAGAAGTTCTTCCTCATAGCTTCAACCCAGCTTTCTTTAGTCAAAGCTTGAGCAATATTCTTGGGTTCTTCTTAAGAGATAAAACAAGTAAATAGACAGGTTTGATGGTCCTTATGATTCAACTTGTTTTGTTTATACACAAAGCTAAGTAAAGCATTGTGAGGTGTAGAAAAGTCTTAGCTATGTCTAGTCAAGACTCCAGAAGTAGAAAGACCAATGATTTGATCAGAAGGATGATCCTTATGAGTTCTTAAGTTTGGAGACTGTGGAACTTCATAAGTATCCTCCAAATTAGTAACATCAACACCTTCATTGGAATTTGGGAAAATACCTTCATCTTCAAATTCATCATCAGTATCTTCTAATCCGGACATGGTATGATCATCCATCCGCACTAAAGTAATCGTCAACTGTGCAAAGCAGATTACTTTGTTCGAAGTACTGTCCAAAGTATGTGAGAGTACTCGCAGTCTTGTTCTTCCTCTTGCCTCTTCATAAGCTCTCCTTTGTTCATCGATGTAAGAATGTGCTAAAACATCTTGAAGAAGCATCTGATTAAGTTCCTCTTGAATAGATTGATCCTCGCAGATAAAGAAGATTGAGCAACAAGATTTGCTGTGGGGCAACAGATTTTGTTTTGGAACTTCATTTTGTTTTGGACTAACAGATCTTCATCGGAACAAGATCGTCTAATATGAACTCCATGAACAACATATTGTAAATCTTCCATCTGGTAATGGTTGATTTTCTTCTTTAACAAGTACATAGTTCATAGATGGAGTTAAAACCTCAAGATCAAACATCCAATCAGAACCTTTACCTTTCTCATTGTCTTGATCTTCTAAAAACTCAACATGAAGACAATCTTGAACCTTCTTAGTAACCTTGTTGTATACTCTAAAGCCCTTATTGTTAGTGCAATAACCCAATAAGTATCCTTCTTCTGACTTGCCATCAAACTTCCCAGATTATCAATAGTGTTTAAAATAGTAAGAGGGCATCCAAAAGGTTTCATAAAACGAATGTTGGGTTTATTGCCCATCAGCAATTCATAAGGTGTCTTCATCTGTGTTTAGTGATGAGACTCAGTATACATAACAAGCAGTACTTACAGCTTTCCAGAACTGAATAGGTAGGTGAGAATCAGCTAACATTGTTCTTGCTGCTTCAATCAAAGTCCTATTCTTCCTTTCTGCAACACCATTCTGTTGGGGTGTTCTTGCAATACTAAACTCCCTTTTTATGCCTTTGTTTGCACAAAATTCATCCATAAGTTTGTTCTTGAATTCAGTCCCATTGTCACATCTAATACCTCTAACCTTGAGTCTCAATTGGTTTTCAAGAGCAATAATCAGTGTCCGGATAGCATCAAAAGTATCATCTTTAAAACCCAAAAAGAAAACCCAACTGAATCTACTACAATCATCTTACAACTAAGCAGACTTTTTCTTGTTTAAACTTGCCACAGAAATAGGTCCAAACAAATCCATATGTAACAAATCCTAAAGGTTCTCTAATAGTTCTCAAGCTTCGGCAGAGTTTCTGTTGTTTAGCATCTCGCATGCCAAGCATGATTGATCATTCTTGTAAGTCTTTGAAGGTAAACCTCTAACTAGATTGCCTTTGACCGGTTTATTGATATTCTTGAAGTTAACATGGCCCAATCTTTTCATGCCATTGATGCCTCTTCAGATGCTGTTTTGTACCACCAAACATGTGGTTCTTCCATAGGAATGTAGACTCTTCATGTCTAAACTATACACATCATTTGTCCTTGGTACTCTAAGAACTACTAATTCATCATCAATGCTTAAAGTCGAGGAAAGGATAAGACATTTCCGTGTCAATAACACAGATGCTTTTATCACGCATTTGTGATAATGCAATAGATTGAACTTTAACCTCCTCACATATCTAACATTCTCAAAATCTATAAGCCCTCGCTTGATAGTCCCTTTTCCAGTAATCTTTCCTCCATTGGGATCATTCCCAAATGCAACTCTTCCTCCACTAATCTTCCTAAAATCGGACAGGATCTCTTTGTCTCCTGTCATACTTCCAGAGCAACCACTATCCACAATAAGATGATCTTTAAGCCTCTTCCGGGTTGCCTCGCACATAAAGAAAAGAGTTAGAACTTTTAGGAACCCAAGCCATTACTGACTTGGTTCCCTTTGGAGTTACAAACTCAAATTCTTTGAGTATGTAATTTCCACTATCTTTCAGATGATGATCCATAATTATCTTTTGATCTTTATCATGTGGTTTTTCAAAACTTTCTGGTTTTTCAACACAAATCTCTTTTTCTTGTAGCACAAAAACATCAGATTCACTTTTGGTTGAAAGTCGCTCATTCCTCCTGCAGTATTTCCTCTTAACCCATTCTGTTTTAACACTTGGTTCCTGTGATCTAAATCTCCTATGTGAATTGTAATACCTTCTAGGTTGATAGTGAGATCTCCTAGAATTTCTATACCAAGTATTGTGATCAGTACCTTGTTTTGTCGAGCAGACTTTGAGAAAGTACTGGGCAGAGTTAGCATACTTTGAAAGTACTGAGACAATGAAGGTTTTGAAAAAGGCTTTCGCTGTTGTGGGTATCTATGATCCGGTGAGAAATTTCTGTGATTGACCCTATTTGAATTATTCCAAACTGGTTTGTACTCTCTATATTTCTGGTTGGAAGTCCTGTTCTTTGGAAATTTTCTAAGGTATTCTGAATGATGTTCACAATCTTTAATTAGATGAGTAGAACTAAAACACACAAAACACGCTCTCAATCCCATACTGTCAAAGTGACATCTTCTATGTCTATGCCCAAAATTATTTTGCCTTCTGGGTGAGTGATTAAACCTGTTTTGACCAAAATTATCCCAAAAGGTTTAGCAAGATGTTTTGAAAAGGTTTTGAAGAAGGTATGCTTGTGAGCAAGACTTTGATTTAAAGGTACTACTTGATTTTGAACATCGTTTTCAACAGGTTCTTTGGGTTTTTCAGACTTAGATTGAGCAACTAGCTTTTTCCTAAACTCTAGATTGTCTACTCCAAAACGAGAAACATCAGGCCTAAGGGGTTGATGAATGCCGGTGGGATGTGGAACAGCATAATAATCATTAGCTTTCTTATATTCAGGAGGTGAGTCACTTAATGAACCATCATTACTAGATGTATCTACATAATTAATGAGTTCTTCATCACTAGTGGTTATATCCTCATACTCACCTTCATCCCGATTACTAGATTGGTTTTCTTCTATCTTACTAAAATCCATTCCAAAACCTAATCCAGTTTTAAGGTAGGCTCTTTGTGTTTTGAACATAAGAAACATGTGACAGAACCAGCTTTCACCCCAAGCAAAAACTTAGCTAACAAATCATCTTTTTCCTTAGTTAATTTCTCAATTTCAGCAATTTTACAGTTTAATTTCCATTCACTAAGCTTTAACGGTAATCTTTGTGCATATTTTTCTGCCCAAGCTACTTCATTAGTTTCATGTGCTAAGATTTTGGCTTCCATAGATTCTAAGGTTATTTGATAACCTGCTACCTCGGACCTAGCCTTAACACAATTATCTCTCTCAATCACATAACTGCTAAGTAATTTATGATAAAAATCATTGCAATTTGAGCATACCTCGAGAGATAGAGATTGATTTGGTGAAGTAGCCACCAATGCAAGTTGAACAGGATCATCTTCACTTTCCTTGCTCCAATCAAATCCTCCAAAGCCATCAGCAGATTCCAAAACAGCATGTTCAGTTCGTCAGAAAAAACAAGTTCTCCAATCTAATGCTTCTCACCGAATCTTCAATTTCTACTTCCACTGCTACCATGCAATAAGTTACTGGTTCATCATCAAACTCTTCACTCCAGTCAACTTCTGATAACTTCTCTTGAGCAACCAAAGCCTTTGTTTCAGAATTGGAATTTCCTTATGCTCAAGTTTTGGCTTTTCAGATGTCCTGTTTGCTTGATACTTAGCAAACCTGCACTCCTTGCAAAGTGTCCAGTCTTTTGACAATTGAAGCATTCAATTTTAGATTTGTCAAAAGTTATGCCCTGTTTTGGTTTGAAATCAATGCTTTTGCTTGTCTTCTTCATGTACTTTTTGATCCTTGCAGTGATCATAGCAACTTGCCACCGGATATCAATTTCTTCAAGTGCATCTTCTTCAACTGCTAGATCTTCTTCATAAAGTGATGTAAACTAGCTTGTTGTGCAAAGAAGGAGCACATAACTTCACCTGAGGCCATAGTGGTAGTTGGTGGGGCCTGTTGAACATATGAGGGGGGGGTGTATAGACAGCAGACTTTGAGAAACAAGATTTGAGGAGAAGCAAGACTTTTAATGGAAGTACTGGCCTTCTATTCAGATGATAGAAAAGCAATATTGTGAGACTTAGAACTTGTTTGACCACTCATCTCATGCTCATACACCTTAAGTTGATGATAGAGATCATCAAAGTCCATGACATCCAAACCTTGTTGTCCTCTGATCATTGTAGCAATCACATGCCATGAAGATGGCAAACTCCTTAGAAACTTCAAATTAGCATCTTCAACTCATACTTCTGCCTTGTATAGCTCCAACATGTTGAGAAGATTCTGAAACCTATCATATGCAGCATCAAGACTCTCTCTTTCACCAACTATGAAAGTTTCAAACTGTTGCTTTAGCAAATTTCTGTGCATCTTTTTAGAGGCTTCATTCCCTCCAAATCTGGTCTTGAGAGCGCCCAAAGTCTGCTTAGCATCTTTAACATCATGAAATTTGAGAAGATGACCATCTAGAATGGCAGATAAGAGAATGTTGAGTGCCTTCTCTTGATTCCTTAAGGTTGTCTGCTGTATACTGGTTTAGGTGCCTTGGGTTGTCCAGGAATATCAATAGGGTCTGGTAAAACTTCATTCCCA
This sequence comes from Chrysanthemum makinoi, assembly GCA_910596185.1. Classification (NCBI taxonomy): domain Eukaryota; kingdom Viridiplantae; phylum Streptophyta; class Magnoliopsida; order Asterales; family Asteraceae; genus Chrysanthemum; species Chrysanthemum makinoi. The sequence continues at coordinate 6,813,559 of OU343221.1, read as the reverse complement.
TTCACAATTACATTCCATAGAGCATGATCTGTAATGGCAATGTCTCCTCATCTTCATGCACCAAAGATCATATTCTCCTTCTTGATTATTGGAATTCTCGGTGAGGTGATTGAGGGTGGTGGAACGACTTTCATCGACATCTTGAATGTAGTTGAAGTAGGGTTTCTTCCTAGTCAGAGTTTCCACACAAGCTCTGATACCACTTGGTGGATCGATATACTTTAATCAAACTATCTTAACTAGCTTGTTAAGGTTTAATAACCTCGGATAAATCCTAAGTTATTAACAAAGAAACACTGAGCAATATTTATCAAGTACGCGGAATTTACTTAACAAAGCTAAGAAGAATAACCTTTTATTATAAACTCTAAATCTGCTTATTATGCAGATACTCTAATACAACTCTAAGATAATCGAACTTCTCTCTAAAACACTAATTAACTTGTGAATTCGTAAACTCTAAAACTCATAGACTCATACATCTAATGCCAATCTAGGAGTCCTTTTATAGGCTCAAGGATATCCTAGTCGGTTTACAATTGATAGCCTTGTACGCCAAGTAATCTAAACATAGAATACAATACTTTCCATAAACGAATATCAGTTTTTTGTTCTTGCAGATACTTTTGACTTTTAGGTGCAGTACTTTGACTTTGTCTTTAGCAGTACTTTGACTCTTTGACTTTTCCCAAGACTTGCACTAACAAAGACTTTCATATCTTCAAGACTTTCATGTCTTCAAGACTTTCATATCCCAACGAATCCGATCCTCATTTTCTTTGCTTGGCTTCCCTTTGTAACGGGGGCGGTGGGGCAAGTTTAGGTGGTGTTCGGTGGAAAGTATTTCTTTGGGCAGTTTGGTAAGGCCGGAGAGCGGATCCGAGAACCATCATGTTTATTGAATTCGCTACGCTCAATTCATTTCGGTCGTGTTTCTCGCTTTTGGAGAGACATAAGGGGAGAAGACTTCTCTCTGTCGAGAATCATTCCTTTCCCAAGGCCGTCGGTCGCCCCTCTTCCTGTCATTGAATCCTCCCCTGGGGTTCTTGTCTCTTGAGACTTGACTGCTTGGCTTCCGGAATGGGTCATGGGTTTCTCCCCTGGCGCTTCGGTGTTTTTATAAGCCTCTTCCGGATATAATCGCTACCCTGGTCATCATTTCTTTCACCGATTTTGGAACCTGACGAGAATTTCTTAGCCAAATCAGGGCACCGATGAGCATTCATAAACGCCGATATCTTCATGAGTTCGGAATGGTATCCGACCGCCTCGTCACCCACCATTCTTTGAAGGTCGGTAGTGTTTCGTTGGCCCGTCTGACAATCCGGGTGATTTCTGTAGGGTCTTTCGTGTTTTTGCCGTAGGGCAAACCTGACAGAAATTGCTCCCTGAGTTCGCCCCAATTTTCAATGCTCGCGGCTCCAAATTGCTGAACCAACCTTGTGCCGCTCCATCCATAGTTTGCTGGAACATTCGGCACCACACCGGCATTGGCCATTCTCCTTGATTCGCCGCTCCCACGAAGCGGTTGATATGATCGTCCGGGTCAGCCGAGCCATCGTATAGTTTTAGATTGGTGGGCATGATGTACTTCGGGCCTGCAAACTCTACTATTCTGCGTGTAAAGGGTGACCGAGCAATTTATTTATGGGGTTTGCTGAGATCATCCTTCGGGTTTGGTTCAGCACCCTCCTCTTGCTCGTTTTCTTCTTCAAAAGAGAGCCGGATAGGCTTGATGACTCCGGCCCTGTTGCATTGTACTTTCTGAGGAGGGTCTCTAAGGAGGCCATCTGGCTTGTAGTTGTTCCGTATTCGGAGGTTTGCCTATTGAAGACTCCACTCCCGCCTATGTTTTCCGGAGGGAGTTGGGTTCAGCGGGGTGGTGGTTGCGAACCTGCCATCCAATTCTCTGGTAGAATGAATAACGGGTCCCACGGATGGCGCCAATTTGTTGAAGCAAATTCCGCTATCCGCTTGGCTGGGAGTTCGATTACAATCAACGGTGCGGGAGGAAATAATTGTTCCTTCCTGCACAATAAGCAACACCCGTTAGCCTCGCCCTGGACGGTGTCCAGGACCAAGCTCCGGCGTGAAAGTAAGCTGGAGGGAAAGGATGGTAATAAATGCAGTGGTTGATATAAGTGTGTGTGTGTATGTTATATGAAACATTAAATGTGTTGGGGTATTTATACTACCCCAACTATGTACCTTCGTCACTGTAGATACATTGTTCGTGCAGGCCTACATTACCTGCTTGCAAGCCTATAGCCACCCTAGTTGATAGGCCCTGTGGTGGGAATCCCTTAAAAACTGGATACTGTCGTTTGACGTCCGGACGGTGATGTTGCCGGACTGCAGATCCTCCGGACATAAACGCCAACACACCTCAACAATCAAACATTCATCATAAAAGAATAAAACCCAAGTCTCATAAGCTAATATAAGAAAATAATCAACTTATTGATCACCAATATAATGTTTTAAACCATAAACTGAGCAACAAAAATGTTATATATTAGTAGTAAACTTAAATATAGATTAGGGACTTAATTGTACTTTGTAATAAGATTAGGTGTTAGACATAAACTAGGATTAGGTAGCTTGGAGTGCAAGCCAAGGATGTTTCCTATTTGAATTAGGAAGTTTTCTACCCCCTCATCTCTATAAATAGAGATGAGGGGTGCTAGTTTTATTCATTTTTCTTCCTCGTTGTAATAGCTTTATTAGGTTTTTAATAAAGGTTTGGTACGAGGGTATATCGTGTGCAATATTCTTGTCGTTTCTTTGTAGTATATCGTGTCTCTCGTGTTTGCTACGTGTGCTCGATACAACTCCCGATCTAGCGTTCCACGATCGAGCTTCGGGTTGTTGGCGGTTTTGTCCAACAAGTGGTATCAAGAGCCGTGGTTATCGTGGTATTGAAGTTCGAGTGTTAGATCAAGGTTCCGAGTTGTTTGAGGTATCGAGGTTCGGTTTTCGGTTTCGTCAATCGTAGCAGTAGCGATCGGTGACGAGAAGTTGAAAAGACACAAGGTGTATTGGGATTACATGTGAAGACAGAGAAAAAAAAAACGACTAACGATTGGTTTGTTTTTGTATCTCACATGTTCAATACATACTAAAAAGTTCAAAAGCTAAGTGGGTATTATTAATAAGAAAAATAAAATAGAAAAAGCCACCTGTGATTGGTTTGTGTTTTTCTCATAGTTGTCAGGATCCCGATCCTGATCTTAGGATCTTACGATTTTACGATACCGCAAAGCAAAAACGATCCGGATCCTACATAGGATCTTTGCAAGCTTAGGATCTTATAGGATCCCGATCTTGACCATACGATCTTACGATCTAATCCGATCCGATCTTACTTTTCTCGGATTACAAACTAAAAATCCACAAATTTATGGGTTGTTTGTTCGTAGAATTCAAAAAAACATGTTAATCTTTTTAAACATTTTATAATCATAATTTAGGACAACATTGATACGAAACATTCATAGTATTTTATGGTTATAATGTATTAGAATTTCTAGATTTGTATAAAATTACATAAATTATTAAGAAATAACATTAGAGTAGGATCTTAAGATCCCGATCCGATCTTACGATCACGATCTTGCAAAGACGAAAACGATCCTGGATAGGATCCCGATCTTGACAACCTTGGTTTTTCTTACCCACGTGAAGATACTACGTAGTTGATATTATTATTTATTATTCGTACAAGGGTTACGACTATTAATATTTAAAAGTCAACTTCGGTTTATCGACTTTTAGGTTTTTAAAAGTTGATTAAAACGAAGTTTTTTTATGTGTTTTTTTTCTTGTGGTTCAAGTTTCGATCGTGGTTTGCTTGGGGTTCAAGTTTATGATCGGGTTTGCTTGTTCTAAATCGAGGGTTTAGGGTTATTCTAATTAATTCGATTTGCAAGAAGGGTTTATAGCAACAAGGGGAATATTGCGCACGGCTTGTGAGGCTTGTCGGTAAAGTTGGTTAAGAAACAACTTGACAAGGTTTTTAGTAAGGCAAAAGAAGAATGGCTAGTTCTATAACTAGGTTTGACATCGAAAAATTTGATGGGAAGAATGACTTCGGGTTATGGCAAATAAAGATGTGTGCTTTAATGGTACAACTATGATGTGATGCTACATTAGAGACATTACCAGAGGACATGGAAGCAGGTGAAAAGGCTACTTTGATGAAGAAGGCATACAATACCTTGATTTTATGCTTGGGAGACCGGGTTTTACTAGAAGTTACCAAGGAAACAACTGCTGCAGGAATTTGGACGAAGTTGACTAGTCTTTATATGACTAAGTCCTTAGCAAATAGACTATATCTGAAGAAGAAGCTGTATACGTACTATATGAGTCCAGGTACGAAACTGGGTGATCATATAGATGAGTTTAATAAGTTGATACTTGACTTGGCGAATATTGATATCGAGATTGAGGATGAGGATCAGGCACTTATGTTACTTACGTCGTTGCCATCGTCTTATGAAAACTTTGTGGAGACATTGTTGTATGGGAGGGAATCCTTGACAATGGAAGATGTTCTTGCGACTCTGAATTCAAGGGAGTTGAAGAAAAGAAATGAAGGCACAAAGGAAGAAACTGGTGACGGGTTATATGTAAAGGGAGGGTCAGATCGTTCAAGGAAAGCTCATTCTGTTGGAAGTTCGCGGTTTAAGTCAAGAGGTGGAACTGGTAAACTCAAGTGCCTCATATGTCATTCAGAGGGTCATCTGAAGAGATACTGTCCAATGAAGAAGTCAAGTGGGTTCGTCAAGAAGGGTAAGCATGATCAGGATTATGATTCTTCTGATGACGAGGGTAACGCCTACTTTGGAGAAGCCTTGGTAGTAGTCAGTAATGATGAGATGGCTGAATTGGTAATGTATTCAGGTGGGTCTTATCATATGACACCTAGGAGGGATTTCTTGTATGACTTCAAGGATATTGATGGTGGTTCGGTTCGGTTAGGTGATAACAGGACATGCACTATCAGAGGGACAGGAAAAGTGAAGATACAGTTGCATGATGGTTCAAGCTTTATACTGGAAGATGTCAGGTATGTTCTAGGGTTAAGAATGCGCTTGATTTCATTGGCTACTCTTGAAAAAGAGGGTTATACTGTGAAGATGCAGTTGGGTAAAGTCAAGGTGATCAAAGGTTGTCGGGTTATGATGATCGGGATCAGGGGAAAGAACTGTGTGTATACTCTTGAAGCAAAAGTGAAGACTTTTGGTGTACAAAAGCATGGAGGTTCAAAACAAGTTGGATTCAAACAACTTGGTCAAAAACAAGTTAGGTTCAAACAACTTGGTCACAAACAAGTTGGGTTCAAACAACTTGGTCCTCGTGTTAAAACAGGGGTCCATAGGGTACAAGTTTTTAAATGTGTTTGGTTTGAGGTAGAACTGCAGGGAGCTCAAGAAAATCGTGAAGCTGAGGTTGTCCAGGATAGTAACGATGATGCTGTAGTGGCTCAAAGAAAGTTGGAGGCTAAACAACTTGAAGAAAAGACAAACATGTACTGCTTGGTAAAGGGGCAGAAGAAGGTACACCTTGGTATAAAGGTGGGGGCAGACATTATGGTAACCGGAGTACCTGGTCAAGAGGGTGCAGAGGGTAATGCTACTGAAAAGAAGAAAGTGAATGAGTCTATGAAAACTAATCAAGGGAAATTACTAAAGTACAATGCCTGGTCGACAAGGTGGTCCCCACTTCGAGGTTCCAGTACAAGGAAAAGGTGTTGAGTATCGGTTATGTTTAAGTATTACTCCTAAGGTGGAAATTGTTATATATTATTAGTAAACTTAAATATAGATTAGGGACTTAATTATACTTTGTAATAAGATTAGGTGTTAGACATAAACTAGGATTAGGTAGCTTGGAGTGCAAGCCAAGGATGCTTCCTATTTGAATTAGGAAAGGTTTCTATCACCTCATCTCTATTATAGAGATGAGGGAGAATGCTAGTTTTATTCATTCTTCTTCCTCGTTGTAATAGCTTTATTTGATTTTTAATAAAGGTTTGGTATGAGGGTATATCGTGTGTAATATTCTTGTCATTTCTTTGTAGTATATTGTGTCTCTCGTGTTTGCTACGTGTGCTCGATACAACTCCCGATCTAACGTTCCGCGATCGAGCTTCGGGTTGTTGGCGGTTTTGTCCAACAAAAAAAGAATTCCCATTATAATGACATTTAATACCCACAATTTATCCGAATCCTCCTGATAGAGCAAAGTCACTTAAATGTTGGATACTTATTTTCAAAACAAACATTAGTCCATTTAAAATGAAATCTTAAGAAATTTGGAAGAGAACTTTTTGTCCACATAGACAAATGAGTGAAAATAATAATATGGGTTTATTAAAATGTTTAATTGTTTGTTTATATGTTGAATATATAGTTATGATCAGGGGCGGATCTAGCATAGAAGCAGGGTATGTGTAAACTTTTTGTAGCGTAAAAAAAATTTGATTGCTTCAAAACTTAATACAAAATACACTACAGATTCATAAGTGCACACCCTTTAAAATACTTAAAAATTATTAGTGCATACCCAAAAAAAATTTAAAAAGAAAGAAATGATGAAAAAGGAACAAAAATCATGACTGGTGCAAGACTGCAAGTCGGCTGTGTGTGAAAGAAGAAGAAAGAGGTCAAATGGTCAATAGTTTTTTATTTCAAACCCAATTGTACTGTATAAAGCTAAGTAGTCATGGACTTATGACAATTAGTTTTTGAATCTACCAATTGCTCTTACCAAGCCCAACCCACAAAAAATTCCAAACTGACACATACAGGCATACTTTGTCATTTTATTAATTAAGTCAAATGTTTTAAAACTTTGTTTTAGATTGAAGAATAAGGATCTTTTATTTTCAATTTTTCGTTTAAGTTGATCATAAAAATTAAAACATAAAAGTTTAACACTATACATTTTAAAATGACCAAATGAGTTTTACTTTTGGAAAAAAAGCCGGAATAACCCGACCCGAAAAATCCAACCCGAAAAACCAATTTTTTTAATAACAAAAGTAAAATAGTGCATACCCTACTTTAAATTCCTAGATCCGCCACTGGTTATGATAGCATGGTTTAATAACATAAAATTTGCATGGCCAATAAAATGAAATTATTCAACGCGTAGGCAATGAAGGAACATGTATTGGTTAACATTAGTAAGAGTAAATTACACCGTAGGTCCATGTAAACCTGCCATATTTCATACGGTATTTAAAAACGCGAAATCTTGCGTCGTTAGTCCATTACTTTGAAAATATTACGCCGGTGGACCAATTTTATAACGATCGTTAGCTTTTCTCGTTATCTAGTTCTGCACGTGCAAATCACACGAGGGCATTTTTGGCCTACCACTATTTTTTGACCTTAATGTGTTTTCTTCACTGGCAACTACTGTAGCGTACTTTTGATCTTTTTTTTTTCGTTGTGCACAACTACCGATCAAACAAACACACATAAGTGTGATTTAGATTCATCTCACACAACACACACACATTCATTTCTTCTCACTCCCTCTTTTTAACTTTTACAAAATCCAATTATGTTAGTATCATTTGATAATGTCTTTGTGTATGTTTTTGTGATCTAATTTGTGTTTTCTAGAAATCTGCAAGTTGAGTATAATGGCTAGTTGATTTTTAGAAAACACAAAGCAATCACCAAAAACATAAAAGACACGCTCAGAATGGGGGTGTGTTTGCTGGTTTCCTGGGTCGGATCCTAAACGGGTATTTTTGAGATATTGTTGATGTGATTTTTCAGATCTATGATTTTGTGTTGTGTAATATGTTATTGTCTTTTTGATTGGCTATATGTCAACTGAAAAAATGTAGTTTCAAGTTGATTTCTAGTTGCACAAATTCAATGAAAAAGAACATAAAACACCAGTTGGTTTTATCAAGAACAAACATTCATAGTCAAACAAGTTAACAATTAAATATTGGGGAGGACTCCGGATCATTTGATAAATATAAGTTGTCATAGTCGATTGAATCCAAATACTTGTCATATGTCGCGTATTCGGTTTCCTCAAATTCAAAATATTTGTATTTTCTCTTTGCCGCAATCTTTTTCCAATTGCTTTTACTTATTGCTTTTTTTCATAGTTTTATCTTCATAATTTTCCCCTTGTTTCATTTTTAAATCAGCTTTTTGTGCAAAATACCAAAATACAAAGCTTCGTGCATCCTCATTTGGATGAATTCGTTGCTTCCTGTCACAAAAAAAGTACTCATTATGTTAAACATGTATAATATAAGCATATACCAAATGTACAACATATGTTGTACATACTTGGGCTAGTTTGGTTAATTCCTTTGAAGTCCAACATCATAGTTTGCTTTTTTCTTTGATGAAGACACCTTAACACTTCCAGATGTTGTTAACATTTTTGAGATATTCTTGATGTAATTTGTTGTGAATGATAATTTTTTTTAGAAAGTTGGAATTTTATAGACATTTGAACATATTAAGTTAGGAACTTGTATCATTTTGTTTTTCTTTGAAAAAGTTACACATCTTACTAGAAAGTTTGACTAAAGTTGTACATTATCCTATGTAGTTAATCTCGGCGATATATTGCCGATATATCGTCGATATCTCGTATATCGTCCCTGATAAAAATATCGGTTCAAAATATCGCCCCAAAATATCGGATCCGATAATATCGGCGATATTTTGAAATCGGCGAGATATACGATATGGTGATATTTTGACTTTTATTTTTTTTGACTTTCAGATCTGTGGAGAAACCCAATAAATGAAAACCTAATTACAAAACCCAATTAATAGGCCCAATTAAATACCTAATTTATTATACCGACATTCAATTATTGTGCCTGCAGTTTTTCTTTCTTCTTTCTTCATCTTCTTTACTAACAGAGTGGCAATTAAGGGAAAAAGATGGTCGAAATTTTTTATCATTCACAATAAAAGGAAGTTTTATTTGAGATTTGGGTTGATATTGAGGATGAGAGAGATAGAGAGAGAGATGGGTATAATATGACGGCTGTTTAGGGGAGGAATGAGTGATAGAGTGTTAAATAGGGTTAGGATATAAAGATGGGCAACACCTATTTTACCCTTTTGGACTAATTAATTAATTTAATTGAATTCTAAAAAGAATTGCCACTTGTTGCACATCTATTAACTAATTAATTTAACTTTTATGCTAATATTTTATTAGATATATATATATATATATACTAGTGTCAAAACCCGTCCGATGGACGGGTATGACTTGTGGTTTTTATTTTAGGATTTAGTAGAACAAATATATACTAAAAAGTAGTTAAAAGTTAAATGAAACGGTTAAGATTTATAATTGATGTTATCATAATCCATAAAACGGCTAAAAGCAGGTAAGTATTTTGATTTTTGGTTTTTATTTTTAGGATTTAGTAGAACAATTGTATACTAAAAAGTAATTAAAAGTTAAATGAAACGGTTAAGATCTATAATTGATGATACCATAATTCATAAAACAGCTAAAAGCATGTAATTACTTTGATTTGTGGTTTTTGTTTTTAGGATTTAGTATAACAAATATATACTAAAAAGTTATTAAAAGTTAAATTAAACGGTTAAAAACTATAAATGATGTTACCATAATCCATAAAATGGCTAAAAGGAGGTAACTACTTTATAACATTTTGTTCTAAACAATATTAATCATGAACATCTTTTACATTTGATAATATTATTAACATTTATTATTATTATTTTATTTTTGTTAATTTTGTTTATTTAGTTATTGTATATAGATGCTTCGAGCTGATTTTTTTACCAAATTTAGATGATGTTGACGAATTTGAAATATTTGTGAATGGATTTATGGTTTGGTTTGTTGTTCGTTGTGATGAGAATATGTATGTATTGTCGGGTGACAAGTGGATTTTTGTTGTTGATACCCTTTGTTTGTTAAGTGGTGATGTTTGTGTGTTTACCATGAATAGGGGAAAAAGGTTGTGGTTATGTTCATACATTTACCTCTTAAAAGGTCATGCCATAATAAAACATCCTTAAGCGGAATGGGTCAAATGGGTTGAGCGGGTCAAATTTAAAGTTCATACAACCTCCTAACTTTTCTAGTTTCTTTCAACATTAATCTTAATTTAATTATGTAATGATAATGTGTTTGGAAAGAATAAAATGACAAAACTCGGTGTCAATTTGAAATGGATTCTATCAAACGGCTCAGTTTTAAGGTAATGTCAAATCGAGTCAAGGTAGTACATAGGACTATGTAATGCTAACTGGTTGACATGTTTCCACTCACAAAGGTAGTGCCTAAGACAATTTATGCGGCTACGGGAAATTCAATTTGTAATTGACATTTGAAATAACTTGGAACTTGTTAACCATACATGTTTTTCCAAAACTATATACCCAATCGCCTTTTGTAGAACAATTAAAAGAGTAAGTCATCAAGTAAAGAAGAATGAACTTTCATTATTGATGCATAGTTAATTCTATCATTCAAATAATTTAACCATTTTAAAATTAACATTGTAAAAGAGAAGAGGTAAAATTAAGAAAAATAACTTTAAGATATAATCACCTGATAAAAACTTGGGTGACATCAATGAACCATTGACATTGACATTGATATGTGGTGGCAAAATAAAAGATCTGGGAGTAGCACCAGGTTTGCCTGCAATAGCCAATAACCGATGGTCGCAATGTAGAACCTGAAAGGCATTTATTTGTATGAATTAAGTGATGCAAAATCAATAGTATATTGTAAAAAGGTAATATCTCATAATAGCTAAGATGCATAGCTAACTCTCTGTCATGAAAAAACCTAGATTTATGTTGTTGATATAAGATTATGAGAAGTACCTCAAAGCATAAATAGCCATTCTAGTCGATTTGTTTCATTTGTGGCTAAACATTGTCTGGTTGTCTTTAGTAATTCACTCTTTAAACTCTGCTTATGGTCTCATATTAAGAATCATAAAGTTATTTTGTTGATGAAGTCGTAACGCTTCCTTTACATCCACACTTCGAACCTGTAACATTTTTGTTTGTTATCATAATTCATGAGTGGAATACCTAGTCACCATATATCTGATTTCACAGTTAGGAATTTGGCAACTAATACATGCAAACGATTTGTGATTACTTATTTTTGGAGGGTTGTGAGATTGCCCTCTTTGCCAGGGAAGGAATAATATTTAACTTCATTGTAGCCTATAAAATAAGAATTTTAACACGTGTGACATTGCTTAACTCTTTTTCCATTTTATTTGACTTTCCTGTAGCCATATGCCAATGCAAAAAAGAAGTGTTTTACCTCATATTACCCTCAAATATGAACAAATAGTAGCTTTACCATTATCTTCAAAGCTTCTTCATCTATATTTACAATATGCATTATGGACCATTATTCTACACGGCTTTATAGGTACAATATGCATTATGGAATTAGCACTTTAAAGTTGTATTTTAAGAAAATCTTGTTACAATGAAATGAGAAATGACAAAACCGAAAGGACCTTAAAACTCCCATTTAAGCATGAATTTCTTGTCTTACTTTGCGCACAGGTTCCTCGTCATTTGTTTCCATGTCATTTATATCATCCAAATCATAATCGTCGTGTCTCTTCGTGTTATCGCCTTCATCGTCTTCGGAATCATCACCGTCACCCCTATTCACAATAATACCTACATCTTCTAAATCATCACCATCGATCTACACAGCAAGAGACAAAAAAAGTCAGACTTTTAAACTTTACAACATACACTCGTTTACAATTTAGAACAAATTTTTAATATTAAAAATCGTTAGTAAAAGAAATATAGCTCAAACTGTCTAATTTGTACAAATGCAAAGATAATGAACTTACATTTAGTACTGTGTGATATGCTTTTTCCGTGATGGTTTGAAAACCATTTGGACCAGGGAAAAACCATCATCTTCTATACCTGGTGTAGGAGGGTATCTTTGAGTTTGAGCCTGCATCCATTATTCTAAACCCCACGGTTGATACTATGCACAATACTCTTTATAAGTCATCAAATGTGGCTGAACTATTAACTTAATCATTAGCCCTAAATCCATCATTAGCCACGGTGAAGAAGTTTCCTCATTTGGTGACTTTTTGGCAACCTCAGAAAAAGCACGGGTGACTTGTTGTTTGGTGTATCCCATGCGCACAAGCTGCAATTAATAAAAGCTAGGTCAATAAAGTATTAATATTAACTTTAAACTACAATAAACTATGAATTTAAGATAGCAAACCTTATCGAGAGTATGGGAAAAACTTGAACATATCAATAAATAGTAGAGGACACAAATAATGTAGAAAATAAATCGTGATTGTCATTTAATAGGATACCCAGTTCAAAAATAGTGGCACTGTTTAGTAGATATTGACAAAAATCACACCCACGATTTGCATTATGTAAATATGTAACTATAGCATCTTGTTTAGTCGCACACCATACATAATTGCTTTCAAGCATCTGCAGCCTTTAACGGCATCTAAATAAAAGACGACATGGAGGAATGCTAACATCCGTAGTCCTAAAATAGGTTCAATTTGTTGTATATAACTTCTGATTGATTCATTTTTTAGCCAGAGAGAAAAAATCTTTCCATTATACTAAAGGACAACACCTACCTGGAGCTTTTTCCAATTTCTCATTTTTCATGCCACAATGTTATCAAGTAATACCAATTCATTCATAATTAGCTTCGCAAATTTGTTTAAGTGAGCAAGTTATATTAACCCACATCCTATTTAAAATTAATGTATATATCGACACTGGAAGCAATCGTTATGTATTGAGATAATATACCTCCTTTAGAGCAAGAAGATGAACAACTTGAGGCCCGATATTACAATGACTCAAGGTTGATGGAGTAAGCACATTTACTAATTTCCTTTGAATTACCTGCACGTATATAGAAACATAATGTATTTAATTAGTTATTATTGAATGTTTACCTAGTAACTTTACATTACTTAGTTGATATCTAATTAATGTCACAGAATCCAAATAATTAATTTATCAAATGTATGAAAGGAAACATGGATTAAAATACAGTCATTTTGTTTATCATGACATACAACAAACCACAAATTATACCTTCAATCAGAAGCCAAATCACATTTGGGCATAAAGATAGAAGGTGATGACGAAAGTCCACTTGAAGTTTTCCAGTTGCAAGGCCTTTAGCTATGGATTGAAATCCTGCAGGAAGAGTCTTGAATGTAACTGAACCAGTGGGCATCTAAGGTATTTGATGTAAAGAAGTCTTATTGAAGATGAATCTAAGAGAATTTATTATTACTGTAATACATTAAAAACCAATTTTTTATATAAGCAAGGGAGTGTGTGTAATGTTTATCAAGACAAGCACAGTATGAGTGCTAGTGCAATAAGAATACAGTAGCCACAAGGTAATAGGTTACCAAAATGCGTTTTGAATTGGCCTCTGTTGGCAATGGCAAGGTCTTGCTATATGCAGATCCAATGATTGAAATACTGCAAAGTGCACATTATGGGGTGTTTGGGATTGAATAGTGCAGATATAACACATTTATGAGTAAATGTTAGTTGCCTCAGTACTGAGTGACACACCTGACTCATTCGGTTTCAATATCTTCTTAAGGAACTTCCATCATCTTGCTTCCTCTTCAGGCACAAAGCATACTTATAAAGGTTACGATTCCAGGTCTTGTCGATAAGACAACTATAGACGACTACCACAATACATAGTGTCATGCTTTAAAAGCTGTTGGAAATGAAACATTCGTAAATACTATATGTCTAGAAAAGTTGAAACTTAGCGAGATTAATTATCCTTCTATTGCAGTCCTAATTGCAGCGAAATCTATTTTGGTATGTATATTGTATATGATTTAAGTAATGATTTAGTATACCTGTTAGTATAGCATTAGTCACATCAGCTCGTGCTTATAGAAGTATCACTACTTTCCTGAGTTCTAAATTTAGATCCAACATTTAGTCCCACTTCAGCATTATTTGAAGGTGAAGAAGATGGCAATGACGAGTTCCCAATTTTTGGTTGAATGTCATTTCGAGGACGCTGATCACTTCTCTTCTTCCTCGTGGTTTGGCTTATATTGCTGAAGCTAAAACCTCCACGAGTTTCCATGGCAATAGCAAGGGCTTAACCAGACTTCAACTACAGGTACAACCTAACTTCAAGTCACTGTAATCAGTTCAGTATTTATGGTCCTGCAAGGTAAAAAAAATCATAATCTGACCCTTATATCATCTAAATATTACAGCTTCAAAATGCAGTAATTGTCCAACACAGAAGTCCAAACACATAATTTAGTCAAAACTATGGTAGTTACATGAAAGTTCTTAGTTTGCATCGGGTCCTTTGAGCTTGGAGCAACATTTACTGGTCGAGCAGCAGAATGCATAGGAACCTTGGAGATAGGTAGTTGTGGAAATAACATTGGCATTCCTTGGCTAAGATGCCCATAAACAATTAGGGAAGGGAGAGGGTTTCGTGACCCTTGTGCATTTGGAGGAAACTGAAACATATCTGGGTGTCCTCGCTAATTCATCTCCATTCCCATTCCGATTCCGTAGCATTTGAAGGGAAATGAAAAAGATGGCAATTGCATTTCTATGACATAAAAATACCCATTTTGGACACTCGCCAACTAAAATAAGATCATTAATTGTATCACATTACCAGATAAGAAAACCTAGCCATGGGAAATGAATTTCTTGCAAGAACATGATCACTTAGACTGGAAATCAAAGTTAACCTATCTCTGTTACAAGTCTAACTTAAGCTTAAAACCACAAAAGGCATCACAAAATACGCTAGCTCTCGGCAACCATTACGCATTCTTTTTCTACTAAAATGCATGCATAACAGAAATGATAGGCTCATAAAGGAACACGCAGTAACATACATTTGTTATGTTTAAAAATCCTAGTCAGCTTTTTTCCGTAGAAATATAGCACCTTAGTGGAGCTTATTAACTTGGGCTTATTGACTATTTAAGCCAGTAAGGTCAACCTCATAAAGCTTATAAAGGGAGCTTATTGGCTTTTCTAAAATCATATAAGCTGGCCAAATAAGCTCATCCAAACAACCCCTTAATGTTAAAGAAATATTTAACAATACTAATGGTGAGCTGGTGATCTCATAAAAAAATAATACACACTATTTGTTACCTTGTGTTTGTGCACATAAAAAAAGCATTGCGCGAATCCAATTGTGTGAGCACCTTTGCATAAACTGAGGAAGTGCATTAGTAACTTATTGTTCATATTAAAGAGAACCAAAGTTTTAAACCTCTTTGATTTGTTCTTTACCTGACGGCTACGACGTATTTTAGATCGAGTCCTTTGGAAGTAACTTTTGCAGTGATGTTTTCTAGAGGCTCAAAAGGTGATGGAATCTCTGTATTTGCTGCACTTATGTTTGCTGTTAAGCCATCTCGACGCCCCATTGCTAGAGACCAATAAGGTCCTCCCATCTAGAAAAATAAAAGCAGATTAGATACTTATCGAGTAGACCTCTCATTTATGAGTTCTAGTCTTTTTACAGGTAGAAAAATTTGAGTTTGTCAACTGTATAAAAAAATATACTCATATATAGGGCAGAGGGGCGTTATAGGTTGTAGGGGGGAAGTGCCATAAACATATCTCCAACAACTTCATCCTATAGAGTAAACTTTTCATTTATTACGCTTTCATATAAGGTTGCCCTCTACCCAAATTCGAGGTTGACCTCATCAAATTTTTGAGTCTAATGGGAAAGACTTTTTAACAGTTCAAGAAAGTAGCCCAGTAGAAAGAAATATAGCGCAACCACTTTTTGAGTTCTAAACACTATAACCGCAGTAGCTTTTTAACATATTATATGATAAGAATCTAACCAATGTTATGGATCTCAGGTTATTTTTTCAAGTGTGAATGTTCTTGTTTTGATTCTAAACATGATGTTTTCCATTAGTAAGAAAGTAATAACTCGCCTTTTGCAGTACCATGGTTCAAAGCGTTTCCAATAGACATAATTGTCTGCATGATTCTCCTAAGTTGCACATGACTCCTGATCTGATATCATTAGAAACAATGAAATTCATCTAGTTAAATAGCCACTAATTACCTCAACGAATAAATTGGAAAAGATAACTTTTTTTTCTACTACGAAATATACATCATTTAGGTGTCAGAATTTTAGATTTTTTATAATGCACCCACAATGCCATTGCACTTATTCACATTTTATATTTTAAGTTGGTGAACCACATGTGTCATAATTAATCAGCAAGGCTAAAATGGAGTAATCCAACATCGGTTGATGGAATGACACCTGCATTAACTGTTGCGACAATCTTCTTCACATCATCAACAGTTCCATTCTGTGAATTAATTACATACAAAACAAATCTTCTTCACATCATCAACAGTTCCATTGCGACAATCTTCTCTCATGTTGGCCTAGAGTCATTTTGATGAGATTTCTTAACTCCTCCTGCAAAAATGAAGCAACAGTAAGTATATATTAATTTTTCTAATTGGGAATTGTGTATAGAAATCACATACATTAGGTGTTTAGCGAAACATATTAGGTACCTTGAGACCCCTTCATCTATTACATGCCATGTGTTGTTGTGTTGTATGGGCAATCGTCCGCAATGCACTACAAAAATTATAGAATAGAGGTTAATAATATATAACCGCAAAACCAAATTTGAAGCAACTTGACCACTTAGAAATAAGTTTCGACACTTGATACTAACACACATCACAATATTTATACTAAATCTGAGCTTTCAATATATACAACCATATAAATCACCATTTATTGTATAACTACTTTTATAAGTGTATCTTTACAAATACATCCCAAAATTATTACAAATATAAATAAAAATACAGGAATCATAGATGAATGGATATTTATACCTTTGACATATATGAAAGCCTCTCTTAGTTTATGTATGCGAGAGATACATAACTGCTACTCAAGGCTAATCACACCTGCCAAACACTTTAATATACGAACGACACCATAAACTGCCTGGATTTTTGGAAGACGAACGGTGGCTCTATATGGGATGACTTGGTATCCCAACCTCACTCACACAACATGTTTTGTACTTTCAAAACAATAAAAGTCCAATAATCAAATCTCAAAAATGTTATAACAGATAAATATGGTGATCGTCCTCATACCAGCGAGCATTTCGAAATGCAAAAGAATCATCTTGCCTGAAAAAAAATCACAAAAAAAGTCAAACATCAGCGCAAATCATCCAAACTATGTTAATACCCGTTTCCTCAATTACCTACCTTACAACAGCTTCTCGGTTGCACTGCTTTCTCCTCTCCCTTTTAAGTTCTCTCTCGTTTATCAGTTCCAAAAGGCTTGGTCAGAATCACTTCATAGGATTAATAATCAATAATTAGTAGACTTAACAACAACCTCTATTCAATAATTAGTAGACACTAACAATTTTTCTGAAGTTGAAACGTAAAAAAAAACAATATCTGAAAGACATAGCAAGTGTTACTGAGTCCAAAAAAGAAGCGATCTCATTGTTGAATATCAATGTATTTAGAATTATAGGGGTACTGTACATTAATCAAGTTAGAGAGGGAGGTCAAAATATACTTGTGAAGAAACTGCATATCAGGCCCAATTTTGCTTGAGCGTCCAGGTATACAAAACGTGTTGAGGCAATCCGCATACAATCCCAAGTTTAATCCAAACCTAGGCTGCCTTGAAACCAACCTGATCTTGTTTTCCAATGTGAGGTATATGCGGCCCATTTAAACCACCCACAGAACCACATGAGCTTGAACTCATAATCGGTGTACTTGACTTCATGCTGTAACCTTAACTTGAAACCTCCGTTTAAAACTCCAATCATTATATATTAATCAAAACACATTGTATAAGTACTGTATATGCATAATACTAGAAATACCTGTACACGTTCATTGTTTGTGCGCGACCTTACACGGTTATTTTGTGTGTCCTCAGGAATGCCTACGACATTAAGAACAAACAAACACATATATAGGTGAAGGATCAAACAAAAACCACAATAAAAGAGTTATGGGTGAAGATCACTTCTACTTTTTTTTATTCACATGTGCATGAATGTCACATGGTACATCACAAGTGAAATATCTCCCATTTATATAATATTTGGCAGTCAAGTTTTTGCCCAATAAGAGTCCCAGTTAGTGTAAATTAGATTTCGAGAAACAGATAAGTCGAGCTGGTTTTACCCATTTGACATTCTGACCCCTTAGAGATAAAACACAACCCGAATCAGTTCAAAAGTAAACGTGTCTAAACTACCACCTCTAAATATAGTGTGGTTAAGTCACACTCATGTTTGCATGTTTTTGTAACAGCTCACCAGTTGATTGTCTAATTAATATTTGTACATATTGACTGTAGTTGTGGAACAGTGGGAGTCCCTTAATATCTTTGTATGTATTTTTGGTTGCAGATTATCATCAGCTGAACTGCGAGTGATTATAAGATATATATTACAGGTGAGACGGATGAAATCGGGTCATAATCTACTTGATATGATGGAGAGGTTTACAGATTCAGATAGCATCCCTCTTGCACCGTTTGTAAAGATGAATATGAGCAAGTCTGGACATGCTTGTATTCAAGTACCGTTAGGTGAGAGATCATGGCCCCCTGCTGGATCTCGCTCACAGTCCCTATTCAAAAAATGACAACTACAACTATTATCTAAATTATCGAGATAAATGCTTACAGAGATTGTATGCATTAATTGATTAATTACAAATAGGTAATTGATACTGACCCTCTGATTATAGTGCATGGAACTGAGTCCATATGAAGATGATGGCTCATGATGGTTCGTTGGTACTTCTCCGACTGTTCTAACACATCCTATGTAATCTGTAAATACAAAAAAAATGTAAATTAAAACGTTTGTTTATGACAGAAGCATAACAGAGATCTTTATTACCTTTAAGAACGGGATGATGCCCTAGTCGTGTTCACCCCAGCTGCATTGCTTGGATGGTTCACTTTTGTTACAGGATTCCAAACATGTATGTTGTTCAAGCAATGTGAAGAGCATGAAATAATTCCACTGAAAATATAACATAAATATAACATAAAGAGAGTGTCAGAGATAAAAACTGATTTTATCTGGTGAGTATATCCTACTTTAACTTTTCAATGCAGATTACCACCAGTTCCAGTAGGCTGAATATGCCAATTCAGATTTACCAATTAAATATATAAAAAAAAACAAAGGCATTACCTTCCAATCAGAACTTTGAAATCCTTTCAAGAGGGCTGGTGTTATATAGAATCAGAAAACACGACCATACCTCAAAAGGTTTTCTTGACACTCGTCTCTAATGATTCATAAACAGATCGTGTTATCCAACATGTCGATTTCAACTTCCATTACTACGGCAAAAAAGCGTGATGAGATAAATAAAACCCTAATGAAGACAATATGGATTTTTTTATATTGTTTTGCTAACAACAATAGACTTACCATTGTATTGGAGAGTCGGCTTATTACCTTCCATTGTTGATAATAGACATGATAATAGACTTACATATAAAAACAAATGATAATAGACTTACATGTACCATAATAATACCTGCTACTTGATCCTTGTAGGCAACAAATAGTTCAAGTGTTGCTTTGAAAACACTCTGCAAGGCCTCAACTGGCAACTGATCTGAAGGAAGTGTAAGCAGAGATGTCGCCATTGTTAAAACCCTAAAAAGGTAAATACATTATATTAGGGTTAATGAATAAAATGTGGAATTGTATAAAAGATCATTGACATATTATTATAAGATATAAATTTAGTTTTGGGCTATTGGTCACAACTTATGGAGTGGCTCCATTGGTTGAGACATTTGCATACCATCTAAAAGACTCAGGTTCGAACCTCACTATTGTCATTTTTTAAACTAATTATTCCGAAATTTATTTGCTTTAATCCTTGCTTAGGTGGCATTAACTTGTATTGATTGATGACATGGAAATATGACATGGCATTATGGGATGCCAAGTGGCATTTTATGTGGCATGCCTCCTCTTATATATAATGTATAGATATATATATATATACATATATATATATATATATAAAATATTTTATAAATATATATATATATATATATATATATATATATATATATATATATAAAATATTTTAGATAATATATAAAACCGATATCTCACCGCGATAACCGATATTTCAAATCTCGGACCTCGAACGATATTCGAAATTTGACCGAGATAACTACATAGACACTATCTTTGATCATCAAAATGAAATGTAGTTTAAACTGACACGTCATTTTTTATTTTTTAATTATTAAAAGGGTATATGACTAATCGCGCTGACTTTTGATATTCCTCCACAGAATTTATTCCTCTTCAACTACCGAGTTTAAAAAAAATAGAGACACACACCCTTTCATTTTCACCCGATCATTCCTCATTCCTCACATCCCTAAAAAAAATTCTCTCAAGAAACCTAATCAATGGCAACTTCTTCTTCAAATGATAGGGATTATAGCAAAATGGACGTAACCCGATAAATGGTTGAGTATGTTTTGGGTAAATACGGGAATAAATGGTATGTTAACGATGCAATGGTTGAGGAGATAATGGAGGAATTATGGCAAAGGGAAAACAATCAATAGAAAATATCGAAGGTTCATGTGCTTAATGTAGTATAGTGGTTAACTTAATGTCTGCACATATTTATACATAAGGGAATTGAAAATATCGAAGTTCTTGAAAAGATGATATCAAATCTTGAAGTTGTGTGTCATAAAAAGCAGGCAAGGGAGGCAGAGCAGATAACATAGCTTGAAGAAGTTTTTGTTAGATCCAAGCAAGCAAAGGAGGCAGAGCAAAATAAGGTAAACAAAGGAACTTTTGAAAAACATAATGCAAATGTAGCATTAACTTGTATAGAATTAGAATTAGATATTTGTCTTGTTGAAGGAAATCTATGTGTCCTGATGAACCCTATTTTCTTATGCTCCTTTGATGATTCAAGCTCTATATTATTTGTTGCAGACATCATAATAATTGATTCTGATTCAAGCCTTGAGTTAATGAAGGATACAAACAGAAAAGGAAAAGCTCTAGATAGAAAGGTTCCTTCAAAAACTACTGCTGATAAAGGTTCCAGTTCAAAAGTAAAGATGTTTCATTGGTATTTGCCAATAAATCATTCTACAAGTTCTGATTCTAGTTCTGAATCAAGTTATGATGGCAAATCACAAGTTCAATCTAAAAAAGGTTCGAGCTCAAAGCATCTTCAAGCTAAACGTGGTTTCACCTCTAATCATCATCAAGCTAAAAGACTATTCAGCTCCAAACATTTTCAGGTTTCGACTTCAAACGACAAGACCCCCACCAATAAGGAATTGCATTCTAGGCCTTGCAGAACTTCATAAAGATCTATAAGCAAGGAAATTGGGTAAAAGAAAGATGGTCTAGGAGCAGTTTATGGTGGTAGTTGGTATGTCCTTAGATTTTGTTGATTTTATGGAAAATTTATATTGGTTGTGAAGTTGGTATGTGTTGGATGGTTGTGAAGCTTTTGTTTTGTCATCTTATGTTGAAGGAATCAATGTTGTAATGAAAAAGTTTTTTTTTTTTTTTTTTTTTTAATTTGTACAACATATTTAACTCGAATAGATATGTAACCTTTTTATTAGTTTTTTGTACAAGTCTTTGTTTGTGGTATATGCTTGTGGAAAAGTATTTTTTTACAAGTGCCTTTTGATTGACTATATATAAGTCCAAAAAAAATGGTTAAAAGTGTAAAACATACAAGCCATAAATAATGGGTAAAACACACATAAATTTACCATACAATGGTTAAAAAACTAAGGTCAACAAGTGCAAACAGAATAACATGCTTTACCAACTATTAAGTGTAAAACACAAAACATATGTGCAAAACACAAAATATATGTGCAGATACATAAACCACATTGTCTAAGGTTCAAAACACTAAATAAACTAGCCTATTACAACTTTTTCCATTTTCCTTGCTGCTTTGGTTGATCATTACAATCTTGCCAGATGGTTGAGTAGCCTCTATGTCTCTCCTCGGTTCTAGGTTGCTTCCCTACAATTTTGCTACTGCTACTAGGAACCTCAACTTGCGACTGTGGTACCTTAAGCTTAACACTACCACTTGCATTCACAGCTTGTACTTGTTCCTCACCGTATATGACGATATGTAATTTTATATATTTTTAAGGGGTCATTTAGCCTCTAAATCCATACATATTCAATCATTTATTGCTCTAAATTGTTTCTTTTTGAGTTTTAGGTACTTGGGAAGCAAATGCTGGAAAATTGTTCGTTTTGGGCTCGATTAGACGAAAAAAAGAAGAAAACGACAACATTGGAAAAAAACGTCACAAGAAGGAGCTGGGGCGATGTCACAATCACTAAGTGACACCGTCACTTGAAGAAATAAAAGATATTGTAGCTTCAGAAATTACAAGTGACGGCTCAGGCATGGTGACTGTCTCGTGATGACGACGTCATAACCAAAAATATGAAGAGCGATGGTGTCACAAACCATAAGGTGATGCCGTCACATTAAGTCGGTGCAAGATTCGAAACCCTAATGACGGCGAGATGGCGGTGTCACATCTAACCAGTGACGTCGTCACAGATGTAATCCTGTATATATTTTCATTTTATTTTCATTATAAGAGTTGAACTTTGTGGGCAAATTTGGAAGAAAAATCCTAGAATGATTTTCTTCAATTTTATAGGTCTTTTGACCATTGATGTCTTCATGTTTGGTGAAAGATAAGTTCTTCAATTAATCATCCAATCATGTCTATGTGTTATTTTTTGATTTATTTAATTGCTTCTCTTTTCATTACCATGCTAGGCTAGATCTCTTATTATTTGCATAGAATTGCATGATACCTAGTTATTGATTATTGTGTGTCGTCTCTTGTTTGATTTGTGAGTAGGAAAACTGGCTAGGTCAAGTGATACTAGCTTGAACGTCCGACTAAATACGTAGTTATTATTAACTTGATGTTCGTTGTATTTAATGCATGATATCTCAGTTGCATCACGAAAGATGGGCACAACATTCTTACGCGCCACTAATTTAGACGGAATTAATAGGAGTTTGGGAATAACCAACCCTCGATTGATATTAAGGAATGCAACGCTCTAATTAAATAAGGATGAGACAATTCGACTAATCAATAAAAGATAACTAGTGAGTAATGAAGTTCTAAGTAAATACATTTTACTCATATACGAAGTTCACCAATTTACTTTTTCGCATATTTAGTTTAGTTTAATTTAGTTTAATTACTAATTTTAAAAACCAAACTCTTCCAAAACCCGAGATTTTTACTTACTTTCTTATAAAACATAAAAGTCCAGAAATAATCTTCCCTTAACCCTTAGACTTAATTTGGCGTACACTTCGAGCCTATCTTTCTATTCCCTTAGAGAACGATCAATCCCCCGTGTCTTTTCTATACTACACTACAATGATTAGGTACTATGCCTAGGAGGAGTGTGAAATTTAGTGTGTTTACAATTATCCGCATTAAGTTTTTTACGTCGTTCTCTGGGGAATAGTCTAGGTTTCGATTTCTATCTCGTTTAGGTCTATTCACCAGATTTCAATCAAGTAAGATTTTTCTTTTTATTTTCTAGATTTATTTTAGTCTATCGCTTCTTTGTGTTTTTGTTCGTAAAACTTTTTCATTGGCTATTTCGTTTGCCATTATGGAGTACGCGAATCCACCCGATTACCACTTTGGTAATTTCTTTGAATTTGATGATTTGGATCACAATAACAAGCATGAAAATGGGCCTTTTTATTTTTCGGATTCAGATGAGGATCTAGGTGGTGGGGAAGTTATTAATGAAGTAATAAACGAGGAGGAGATAGCCCCCCTCAATATTTTGACCCAAGAACGAAAATTTAAAAAGATAGCATTTTTAACATGCAGTTTTCGACTCATGGCATCTGTTGAGTTTAAGATAAATGATATACAATAATAACATATAGACACCACAGAGTACACAGTGGAAGACTTAGAATCATAACAATAATTAATTAATTAACTGAAAGAATGCGTAACATACCTCTTGCAAATGGTTAGATCTCTTCAATGAATGTAATGAATTGGTTTAAAGAGTTGTCCCTTACCGTTTTACAACTCAAACCAATTGGTGTAAGAATAGTGTCTTACTACCACAGTTTTGTACACACGAATTAACCGCGAATCAAAGCGATTGCTAGATCTAACACAAGCCTTTGTTTAATGAAAAACAAAACCAAAACACCCTTTTGGAGGGGGGTTCGGCCGAATGTAAGCAAGAGAGGAGAGGGAAAGATATAGGGTTAATTCAATGCACAAAGTTATGAAAAACCTTAACCCTAGCCTTTGTATATATAGTGAACTAATATCTTGGAGGAAAAGTTAGGGTTTTGGGCTAGGAAAATCCCCCCTTGGCCGGCCATGATGGAGGAGAAAAGAGGGAACCCGAATCTTTTCCAAACTTAAGATATTCACCATATATTCTCTCCTTTTACATTTAACGGTCGTTAGTCATTTCCGTTAAATACTTAACGATCGTTAGACGGACTTTATGTGTAATAATTAATCGTAATCATTAACATTAATTATTAACTTTAATTCTCATTCGCTAATGGGTGCAATCCCGTGGTCACGAGTTCGAATCCGGACATTCACTGTTTTATAAATATATACATTTCCAACAGCTCCCACTTGGATATGTTTACAAAACGTGTAATGACATTGGTTAGCGTCTAGCAACACGCCAATGCCCCCGATACAACTCATGTATAGTTTTCTGGAGAAAAACCACTTTGATGATTCATCATCATATTCATCCTTTTGTTTCTAATACCATGTTAATAAGAATATGGATCTCACTCATTTCTTAATTAACTATTCTGTTTCTCGCTTTATATGATTGATCAAGATTACCAATTCTTCTGAACATATTCCAGAAGACCTTGGGCATGGCCATGCAAACATCTTGACAACCCTACGAGGGGCCCAACAGTATTATACTTCAAAATAAATTTGAAGGAAACAAATCCTGTTTTTGACTATGAGCAAAATTCATCAATTTCGCAACACTTCTGAAAACAACCCTTATAACTACCAGTTATGTATAGCGTTAGATTGCTTCACAGAAATGAACTACATCCATGACAGTTCTCTGGTATCTCAAGAGAGGATAAATATTCATGATGTACTTAATGACTAAGATCCATAAAGTACCATCATGTGGGTGAGATAAGTCCTATACTCAATCCATTGAATATCATCTGAAATTAGTCATGCTACGCATCAATATACTTTCAAGTATAACTAATACTCAGATTTGTCTTAATTCAATATCATTCCCATGTTATTGATTGACAACGGACTATTTAGAATAACTTAAGTTATTCAAGGATTTAAACATGCAAATACAGGATAACATTATAATAAATGAATAATAAACATAACAAAATACTTTATTTCATTTGAATAATAATGTTTACAATATCCTTTATCCAAATAGATCAATGCATGATAATTCTTAGTTAATGAATTTTGCCTCAAGTCATGATAATCATACTTGTTGACAGGGCATAATTTCAACTAACTTTGATCTATAGGAATTTTGAGAATACTTATTTCAAGAATTCAATAAGTGAATTTCTTGTATGTGTTTACACATATCTTGATATTGTCATATCATTCCATAAGGTGCGTGATAACTTAAACCACCCTTTTATGACAATCATCTTTCAAAACTTTAAAATCTTAAAATTTTCAAAGTATTCTTTATTCTTTAATGTATAATGCAACTATGGTCTTAGTTGAGCATAACTAGTCAACATGGTCATCACCAAGGATACCATGATTAGAATTGAGTGTCATCTCAATTATACTAGCATCATTGTGTACAACAATATGCTCTTTAAACATCCGTAAACTTGAACAGTTATAGTGTAATGTTGGTGCCTACCAAAACTCAAGTTTGTTGGTAATGACAATTATGAAACAATTGTCATATTTTCATCCATAGAATCTAGGAGCATCTCCAGACTGTGGAATGTGATTCTAAATCCAAACATATTCATTTTAAAATATTTATTACACTAACAACTTTCAATGTTGTCAAATCATCTTGTAATCAAGCATGACACAACAACATGATGTTCATGATGAATATTCAAGTTAAACTTTAAGATCTCATTCATATTCTATCTTGCCAAAGATATGTATTCATCATGTTCTATTTGACTCATTTATTTACCGCATATGTTTATAATAATAAACATATATTACAAGGTTGTATATCTTATTTCCAAATCTTACAAACGAAGTTTCTTTCCTAACTAAAACTTAATTTAGGTGGAATGTAGTTGCCCATACAACATATAAGATTTATGAAAATAAAATAATACTCCCACTAGCTTTCAGGAATACTTATGAGCTATCTTATTTTAATTTATTAAATCAAACATGGATTTAATATCAAACATAAGAATCATCTCCTAGATGCATGCATATATCCATTCATGGATTCTTGCAGTCTGCACATATTCAAAGATTATTTGAATTCATAAAACTCCTTTGCATTACTTATCGTCCTCGCAAAAGTAATTCCAAAACAAAGAGTTTTTATATTCATTGTCAAAATTTCATATCAATGAAACTAAGTACGGCAATTATAATCTTTATACTTCTATTTAATGTATCTAGGAAAGAATATCCAATCATAGTTAATTGCTTAAGTATGATTAATATTATTATCACTAGACATAGATTAAATACGTGTACAATATTGTCCATATGATTTCTACACAAAGATTTAAACCACTAGGGTTTTCATCCTTTGAAGAAAATCATCTTCATTTAGACAAACCAAGTATCTAAAATTAATTATCTTTTTGGACATCATCTCAACATTCATAGTATGATTGATTTACCACAATTCAACATTTGGTAAATTCATCATCATGATTAACAAGCTTACCATGATCCTGTAACTCATAATCCTCAGCATATTAAATATCTGAGATATCCTTACGGATCTATGAATGACAATTCCATCATATTGAGGTCTATCATTTACATGTTTAGCCTCATTGTAATACCTGGAATTTCTAAAATTCACAAAAAGACCAAAATACCCCTATAATCAAAAAGTATGAATAATTAATTTAAAGAGTACCAAATAAGCTATGTAAATTCAGAAAATTTTTAAGAAATATCACACATGATCCAAATAAATGTTAAACACTTTGTAAAATGTAATTTTTATAGTTTATGATTTTATAAAATTCGTTTTGTATTTTATATAATTAACCGCATATATTAAATTTGTTTTATAAAAGAATTTAATTAATAAAAGCCCAATATAATTTATATTATTTAGAGTCCATTTATTTTAAGTCCAATACATTATAAAGCCCACAAGAAAAATAGTAAAGCCTATATAAATACATTATTCGGTTCACATAAATCCCTAATTGTCGATTTAACCCAAACCGACTCCCAAAACCCTCAAAAATTCGACTTTCAGTTTCCAGAGCTTAAAGCCATTTTTCTTGGACGAGTTTGAAGGTAAAGGAGGTGAGAAAAATCGTGTTCAAGGTCCTAAGCTACTGTTTTGATCGTAGTTAGTTTTTGGGTACATTAGGTTTCGGAAGTGAAGTTTTTGTGCCTCTTTTGTTCTAACGATCCAAGCTCATCAAGGGTAAGTTCCTAATGTTGCTTTCAGTCCTACAAGTCACATATAACACATAAAAATTGGCCATGCATGTTTTATAAGTCGTATGGAATTAATTTGATTTAAAACCCTAGAAAGCGTATAAATATAACGAATGAGCTTATGATAATTTTTAAGACCATGATTTGATTTTTCCAGAAGCTATTACATGTTATAAGACCTGAATAAGATACATATTTATGAATTCGAAGCTTGTATGAATTGTTTTGAGTTTTATGGTTCGATTAAACATGGAAAAAGGAAGGTTTTTAAAAGGAACGGTTAGGGTTTGCATGAATTAGGGTTTTCTTGTAATCATTAAAGGTAATTAATGAAGTAGTAATGATGAGCTAATGATGGGTTAAACTTAGGTTTAGGGTTTGTACTTAAATTATACTTATTCGGTTTTAAACAAAAGTTTTGGGTTGGTTTTGTAAATTATGAAACTTGAGGGTTATTTTTGTGAACAGTAAAATAATGGTACTAAACGTATAAAAATAAGTATGGGGGTTAAACGTGTAATTTTGGATATTTAGAGGGCCATTCGAATTGTATTTAACTTAAAGGGTATGTTTTGTAAATTCTAAAACCTTTGGGCTAAAAGTGTAAAATCTGATAATATAAGGTTAGGTCGTATAATTAAAGATGTTAAGGGTGTAATATGTAATTCTGAGTAATTATGGGTCAACATGTGTAAATGAATTACGTAAGGACATGCATGAGTTTGGGGTAACTTGGGTTTGTTTTGCATTTACGTTCTAGGTTAAATTGGGAAATCATTAAAAGAAGTAATATGTGAATTTAATGCGTATTTAGTAATATTTAAAGAGTATGGGAAACCCTAGAACCTAAATAGAAAGTTGGTGAATTAATGAGGAATACCCTAAAATGTTGAGAATTCGTCTGTCACTAAAATAAGAATATTCTGACAACTCTAAAAGTATTAATGCGATAAATCCGTTATAATATTAATGATTCTAATAAGTATTAAATAAATCATAATCCGTGTAGATTCGTTGGAGGAGACGCGACGTTACATCCTCATATTCCTACATTCGTTACTTTTCTTTCAATTGCTTTAAGGTACGGATATTCTGTCTTACTTTAAGACACTTATGTTATCGTACAGATATTCTGACCTTTTCAGTAAAGGTTCCTTA
This sequence comes from Chrysanthemum makinoi, assembly GCA_910596185.1. NCBI lineage: Eukaryota > Viridiplantae > Streptophyta > Magnoliopsida > Asterales > Asteraceae > Chrysanthemum > Chrysanthemum makinoi. Next base: position 6,784,576 of record OU343221.1, on the reverse strand, counting down.
TGATGTTCTTTCGCTAGTCTTTCCATTTTACTTATTAGGATTTCCAATGCCATTGCTATGAACCCTTTCCTGATTGTGTGATTTGTTGTTTATCTGGACTTATGTTTTATTGAACCATGTGTTATCTGATTTGAACATTTCGTTAGGAAGACTTTGATATGTGTAATTGATGAACCTCATTATGTCTGAATATGAATCTTATGATATGAGTTATCGGATATGTTATCTGTTGAACCTTGTGTTTGATTATGATCTGTGTCATTTATGACAATTTGTTTGACCTAAGTTAGTTTGACACCCGAGCCAAATAATAACTAGTCATGGGGTTCCATGTCCGTGATGATGCACCTCGATATGACTCTAGGGCAGAGAGTGATGTTACGCCACGCCCTTATCTGTTATTTGTTATGAGCTCAGTTGGTATTATATTACCTATATTTGTCTCGTGGGGCTATGGATGCATCCTAGATCCGATCTGTTATCCGATATGATTTGTCCGGTGAATGATGTCGGTGCAATACGCGTCTTCACAACTTCTGGGAGCTAGCTACTCCAAATTATTTGCTAAGATGATTCATGCATATGTATGATGATTTTGATATGATATGTTCTGGGCTCGAGGTAGTTAACTAAATCTGTATTTGTTATTTCTATGTTAAGTTCTGATTATGATTTGATATGTTCAAATGCTTATGATTATGTGCTCGGTTTATTATATGCTATTATATGTGTTTATGCTTTTGTATGTTTATGTGACTACCGTCTGCTATGCTAGGTTATGATTAATATGTTTAAATACGATTCGTATGCTGTCATCTGATATTATGTTAGTTTATCTGTATATGTGACCTGCCATGTTTGAACTCTGCTGATGTTAGGATTTGATCTGAGAACTGGTTTATTCTATGATATCTGTTTTGATAATTGTTAATGGTTATGCTATGTTTCGTTTGGTCTTGTTAATTATAGTTTGGTCTACTATGTTTCTATTTGTTTGTGAGATTGCCATGATTTGGACTGTTATTTCCGCTGCTGCTTTAATGTTTTAAATGTGTTAAGTGAAGGTTAATTAATCTGTTGAATGCCATGTTTATTTGTTGGTAAGTGTTCTGTTAGTCTTAGACTTTTCGTTTGGTTTATATGTAATCTATTTGCTCTTGATATGCTAAGTGTTTGGTTGTTCTGATGTGTTTGTGTTTGTGTCATTTATGGGCTATGAGATGTCTAGTTGTTATGTGGTTGTTTGGATTTCTGTATATTTGTGCTTCCGCAGAATCCTAAAAGATCCTTTGTATTTAATTCATTTTATTTTCGTTATTCGTATATTCGTTCTGTTTTAGTTTTTTTTTTGTTTCTGTTATATCTGTTCACTGGGCTTTGTAAGCTCAGCCGCACTTTTCTTTTCCTGCGGCAGGTATTAAGCGTTCAAGGTAAGCTTATGGGATAGCTGATCTGGGTTGAGAGTAGAGTTGAGAGCAAGACTTTACCATAGAGATCTTAGATTTATTTTGGAAGATTAGTTATTTATGTTTTCTTTTTGAATATTTTGTAAGGCTTCCGCTATTGTACATTAGTTAAAGTTCTGATATGAAACCGTATTGTGATATCTTTACCCTTGTCGGGTCGGGGTGTTACAATTTATGGTATCAGAGCCAGGTTTTAGGACCCTTAGAGCTTAGGCTATGACCTGTGAGAAGTGGGTAGACATTAGGTTTCCGTCTGTTCAGAAATTTTTCGATTCCTTTTGATGGTCGTTCAGATTTGACTTCGATATCCTTTTGCCTTCACTGAATTAGCCCTCCTTTGTTCGCATCGAATTTTGTTATTTTGTTTTCGCTCGTCCGTTTTCGATCGTTAGATAGAGACTAACCGTGGAGCCGAAGAAGATGGTATCGACCCTGCGTTGTTGTATCAGTCCCTGTGCTGGAAAGGTTCGTGAAGCAGAAGCCACACCCGACTGCCGTGCTGTTGGAGACATTAGGATGCTGCTAGAGGAAGTGGGACGGATCAACTAAAGACGCAACGACGAAGACATGATTCAACCGGTGGCTGAGAAGATTCATCTACTTCTTATGATTTGGGCGCGACTTGTGATATTCTGATTTGTTTGTCATGCGTTTTGTGACGGTTTGATATTCTGCTAAGTGATTCTGATCCGTATTTCTTTTCTCTGATTTGTTCGGAACTCGGTGTGAATCGTGAAGTTTTATCGTTTAGCATTCTGGTATATCTCAGCTTTTCTTTCTGGATCGTCAGTAATGAGTCATGAGGAGCCGTTTTATGTAAGTTGGTAGCATCGTTTGTTCGGTAATATGGTAAGTTGTCTGATGCGTTATATGCTGCATGAATGTGTATATGGTTTGTTATAGTATGTTACTTGATATCTGTATGTTATCTTTATGTGGTATGTTTTGTTATGATATTAGTTATGTGTTTTGTCATGACCCGAGACCGAATATAGTGACAATAAGAACTTGTTATGTGATGCAAGTATTATGACGCCTGATCAACGTAATAATACCGAGATCACATAATCTGAACTTATTGAAGGTATACGAAGTCTGGGAAATGCCTGTAGTTGATGTGTGAATGGACTTTGACTTGTATCTGTTATTTGGTGCTTCTCATGTTCGTTTGAATTCCGTACCTAATTGTGAGATTTTCGTCGATATCTGTTACGTGTAAGTTTTGTACGTTTGGAATCCGAAATTGTTATGATCTGTACGAACCTATAGATTGCTATGACCACCTTAAGCTTATATGTCTCCACATATTTCTGCGACTATTGAGGCCCATAGGATTTATTCCGTCTATGCATATGATGTCCTCATCATTAGATATCTGAATAAGTTAGAATTTGTCGTTTGATTTTCTGGCCTCATCCGTTTCTCCGCCATTACTTGATAAGTATATAATTATCTATTATAAGTATTTGACTATTGATTTGATTTCTGAATAAGTTTGAGATTTAATATTCTGATAAGAAATTCATTTGTTCCGAGATAAGATTAACGTTCGTTATATTCCTAGAAATTCGAAATCCGATTCGCTTTCTGTTCTGTTCCGTCTTGTTCAATTTCGAGGACGAAATTTTCTTTTAGAGGGGAAGAATTGTAATACCCGAATTTCTAAAATTCACAAAAAGACCAAAATACCCCTATAATCAAAAAGTATGAATAATTAATTTAAAGAGTACCAAATAAGCTATGTAAATTCAGAAAATTTTTAAGAAATATCACACATGATCCAAATAAATGTTAAACACTTTGTAAAATGTAATTTTTATAGTTTATGATTTTATAAAATTCGTTTTGTATTTTATATAATTAACCGCATATATTAAATTTGTTTTATAAAAGAATTTAATTAATAAAAGCCCAATATAATTTATATTATTTAGAGTCCATTTATTTTAAGTCCAATACATTATAAAGCCCACAAGAAAAATAGTAAAGCCTATATAAATACATTATTCGGTTCACATAAATCCCTAATTGTCGATTTAACCCAAACCGACTCCCAAAACCCTCAAAAATTCTACTTTCAGTTTCCAGAGCTTAAAGCCATTTTTCTTGGACGAGTTTGAAGGTAAAGGAGGTGAGAAAAATCGTGTTCAAGGTCCTAAGCTACTGTTTTGATCGTAGTTAGTTTTTTGGGTACATTAGGGTTTCGGCGAGTGAAGTTTTTGTGCCTCTTTTGTTCTAACGATCCAAGCTCATCAAGGGTAAGTTCCTAATGTTGCTTTCAGTCCTACAAGTCACATATAACACATAAAAATTGGCCATGCATGTTTTATAAGTCGTATGGAATTAATTTGATTTAAAACCCTAGAAAGCGTATAAATATAACGAATGAGCTTATGATAATTTTTAAGACCATGATTTGATTTTTCCAGAAGCTATTACATGTTATAAGACCTGAATAAGATACATATTTATGAATTCGAAGCTTGTATGAATTGTTTTGAGTTTTATGGTTCGATTAAACATGGAAAAAGGAAGGTTTTTAAAAGGAACGATTAGGGTTTGCATGAATTAGGGTTTTCTTGTAATCATTAAAGGTAATTAATGAAGTAGTAATGATGAGCTAATGATTGGTTAAACTTAGGTTTAGGGTTTGTACTTAAATTATACTTATTCGGTTTTAAACAAAAGTTTTGGGTTGGTTTTGTAAATTATGAAACTTGAGGGTTATTTTTGTGAACAGTAAAATAATGGTACTAAACGTATAAAAATAAGTATGGGGGTTAAACGTGTAATTTTGGATATTTAGAGGGCCATTCGAATTGTATTTAACTTAAAGGGTATGTTTTGTAAATTCTAAAACCTTTGGGCTAAAAGTGTAAAATCTGATAATATAAGGTTAGGTCGTATAATTAAAGATGTTAAGGGTGTAATATGTAATTCTGAGTAATTATGGGTCAACATGTGTAAATGAATTACGTAAGGACATGCATGAGTTTGGGGTAACTTGGGTTTGTTTTGCATTTACGTTCTAGGTTAAATTGGGAAATCATTAAAAGAAGTAATATGTGAATTTAATGCGTATTTAGTAATATTTAAAGAGTATGGGAAACCCTAGAACCTAAATAGAAAGTTGGTGAATTAATGAGGAATACCCTAAAATGTTGAGAATTCGTCAGTCACTAAAATAAGAATATTCTGACAACTCTAAAAGTATTAATGCGATAAATCCGTTATAATATTAATGATTCTAATAAGTATTAAATAAATCATAATCCGTGTAGATTCGTTGGAGGAGACGCGACGTTACATCCTCATATTCCTACATTCGTTACTTTTCTTTCAATTGCTTTAAGGTACGGATATTCTGTCTTACTTTAAGACACTTATGTTATCGTACAGATATTCTGACCTTTTTCAGTAAAGGTTCCTTATGATGTTCTTTCGCTAGTCTTTCCATTTTACTTATTAGGATTTCCAATGCCATTGCTATGAACCCTTTCCTGATTGTGTGATTTGTTGTTTATCTGGACTTATGTTTTATTGAACCATGTGTTATCTGATTTGAACATTTCGTTAGGAAGACTTTGATATGTGTAATTGATGAACCTCATTATGTCTGAATATGAATCTTATGATATGAGTTATCGGATATGTTATCTGTTGAACTTTGTGTTTGATTATGATCTGTGTCATTTATGACAATTTGTTTGACCTAAGTTAGTTTGACACCCGAGCCAAATAATAACTAGTCATGGGGTTTCCATGTCCGTATCAGTGATGCACCTCTGATATGACTCTAGGGCAGTAGAGTGATGTTCTGCCACGTCCCTTATCTGTTATTTGTTATGAGCTCAGTTGGTATTATATTACCTATATTTGTCTGTGGGGCGTATGGATGCATCCTAGATCTGATCTGTTATCCGATATGATTTGTCTGGTGAATGATGTCGTGTGCAATACGCGTCTTCACAACTTCTGGGAGCTAGCTACTCCAAATTATTTGCTAAGATGATTCATGCATATGTATGATGATTTTGATATGATATGTTCTGGGCTCGAGGTAGTTAACTAAATCTGTATTTGTTATTTCTATGTTAAGTTCTGATTATGATTTGATATGTTCAAATGCTTATGATTATGTGCTCGGTTTATTATATGCTATTATATGTGTTTATGCTTTTGTATGTTTATGTGACTACCGTCTGCTATGCTAGGTTATGATTAATATGTTTAAATACGATTCGTATGCTGTCATCTGATATTATGTTAGTTTATCTGTATATGTGACCTGCCATGTTTGAACTCTGCTGATGTTAGGATTTGATCTGAGAACTGGTTTAGTTTATGATAGTTGTTTTGATAATTGTTAATGGTTATGCTATGTTTCGTTTGGTCTTGTTAATTATAGTTTGGTCTACTATGTTTCTATTTGTTTGTGAGATTGCCATGATTTGGACTGTTATTTCCGCTGCTGCTTTAATGTTTTAAAAGTGTTAAGAGAAGGTTAATTAATTGTTGAATGCCATGTTTATTTGCTAGAAAGTGTTTTTGTTAGCTTTAGACTTTTCGTTTGGTTTATATGTAACCTATTTGCTCTTGATATGTTATGTGTTTGGTTGTCCTGATGTGTTTGTTTTTGTGTCTTTAATGTGCTATGAGATGTCTACTTGTTATGTGGTTGTTTGGATTTCTGTATATTTGTGCTTCCGCAGAATCCTAAAAGATCCTTTGTATTTAATTCATTTTATTTTCGTTATTCGTATATTCGTTCTGTTTTAGTTTTTTTTTGTTTCTGTTATATCTGTTCACTGGGCTTTGTAAGCTCAGCCGCACTTTTCTTTTCCTGCGGCAGGTATTAAGCGTTCAAGATAAGCTTATGGGATAGCTGATCTGGGTTGAGAGTAGAGTTGAGAGCAAGACTTTACCATAGAGATCTTAGATTTATTTTGGAAGATTAGTTATTATGTTTTCTTTTTGAATATTTTGTAAGGCTTCCGCTATTGTACATTAGTTAAAGTTCTGATATGAAACCGTATTGTGATATCTTTACCCTTGTCGGGTCGGGGTGTTACACTCATCATGATATTTGCTAGTGCATTTTAGAAGATTATGTATTTTCTAATTTAATCTTTCAGGATCTAAACCAAACTCCCACTTGCTTTTAACAATTTAAAGATTACCTTTAAATAGTTTAGCAAGTAGAGCAACAATACATTGTTCTCTTTTGGGATATTACAAAAACACTGACAGTTCCTGACTTTAGTTTGTTACAACCGACTTTACAAGTAGTTTAACAAATTCAGAACTTCATTATAAGACTTAATGTGATTCATCACATTCCAAAAACAAAAGGTGTCTTGTCAATCTTCTAGGTTGGAGTCTTATTGAGTATATTCAATCTATACTCAATCTTCTAACCTTGATAACATGTGGAAGAAACTATAGTTATCTTGAATCAAACATGCCAATAGATTTTGATTCTTCTAACTGAACATACCATAAAACTATGGTATTTCATTAGAATTAATATTGTAAGATAATCTAACAATATTTTAAGATAACCAACTACTATTTGGCTTACCTATTTACCAACAAAGTAAAACTTAATGGTACAATAGAATTACCAAGTCAATTGCATGCATTATAACACAAGTATTTTGACCAAGTCAAAAGACATATCAGTTATAATTCCACTATACGTTATAAGTCATTGATTAACTCATTGACTTCATGCATATGTCTTAAAATATAGCAAGTTAACGTCTTACTTTATATTGTAAGTCTTGTATTAAAAGACTTCATGTTTGTGACTTTACAAAATCACAAACATTTATAATTAAAGTAATTATGAACACCACCTCGGGTTTCAATTAATATTTCAAGTTAATATATACTACATATATTTAAGTCATTCAACGAATACTTAAATTCAAAGTAGTATTAGATTACTTTATTTAATTATGTCATTCCATGAAAAGTTCAACGTAAGAAACTGCAAAATCATCCATGCTCGTTCTCACCTGTTCTAAAAGGCTCGCAAAGGCCTCGCAAAGGCATGAGGCTTGGTCATGCGGCAACGTCATGCCGCCACGCCGCCTTATGACACATGTTTTTGTAAACTCGATATATATGAATTATGATATACATATATAAACATTTTCATACTTTGTGCCGCCTTATGCCACGCCTTATAAACGCAAAAGCTTCGCCTTAGCCGCAAAGGCGTAAGGCTTGGTCATGCCGCCATGTCACGCCTCACGCTATTTATAACATCTCACGACACGTGGATATTTTACCTTGGTCTATAATCTAGTTCACGTTCTCACGTAACATAAATTGTAACAAGTGTTTCTTAAATATTGAATAACATAAATATTTAAAATAAAGTAGTCTTTGTTATCATCTTGACACGTGTTCTTAATAGGGCAATCATACACATTTAAATGTATAATTCCTATTAGAACGTTACTCGCTTACCTTGCGGTCAAGAGAATCAATTTAAATCATATTTATATGTGTTGTACCTTGCACACAATAAAGATTTCTCCCACTTGTGCATGGAACAACATCATGTAGCAGATAAACAACACGATACACGTTCGTTTATTGGATTAATATGATTTGTGTCATAGATATAACAAGTAGATGTAGGACTATATTGATTAGTAAGGAAACGCACATGACTCTCCTTAAAAACATAAGTGCCTACAATTGGAAAGTAATTATCTTTGAAGATAATCTGGGTTACTACACAGGAAATAAGGCTTGTAGCTTCCACTGAATTAGAAATCAATAAAACAACTTCTTATTCAGTAATGCAACACAAATGCTCCCACTGAATCTGACAACATTGTAAGTGTTGCATAACCAGTGAAAACAACTTGCTTGCTTTTTACTTTCCTACACCTTTAAAGAACCATACGTAATCATTACTAAGGTACTAAAAGGTGTATTCTACTTTATGAATGATGGGTTATCCACCAATGTTATTAACCTGAAAAATTGGGTATGCAATTTCTTCCTTACTTGGCCTACCATCCCCATACTGGTATGTAGCACCTTTAAAGCAAAACAACTAGATAAATTTTGCTAGTTTGCCTTTTACCAATTTTCGCGGTAATTAGTCTAGCTTCTAATTTAGTAACTCATATACATGTTTTCCAGTTAACCAACATTCATGTTAGTTACAAAAGGATTCATTCACCAAAAGAGGGTAATGAAATCTTTATGAAAAATAAGATGTGCAATTCATTGCTATGAGTTACATTAGAGTTTAGACAATTCAAATGTTCCTATTATACCTTTCTCATTCATGAAAAGGAATAGGATTGAGTCTCATGCTTCTCCCATGAAAAAAAGACTTCGTTTGTCTTTTCGGTAAATTATTCTCGATCAAACATTTGTTTGAAAGCAGAATGGATCAATTTACTAATCAAAGACTAAACCTCGTTTATGGTTAAATGTTGCATTTATACATTCAAAAGAATTACAAAATTCAATTTTAGTATTTTCGATAATTAACCTTTTTAAGAAAATTAATTACCCATGGTTCATAAGCATATAACCATTTAATTTTCACTGAAAAACTAGGATCCAAATTGACATAGTTTCATCACATCAGTTGATCTGCTAGTAATAAAATTATTCAAGATGGTATGAGTCAAACCTCAATTGCCAATTTTCAAATTGCAATTCCTAGATTTATGGGATTTACATCTAGCCAATTTCAATTGCCATGTAAACATGTTTTATCCCCATCTTATGCCTTGAGTTGTCAGTTCTCACTACAAAGCTCAATTAAGTTGTCCAACTTAAGAAACCGCAAAATCATCAATGCCCGTTCTCACTTCACGTGGATATTTTACCCTTTGATTACGATCTAAATCACGTTCTCACGCAAATAAAAGGTAATCTCAGGTGTTTCCGTTTCGTTGGATGGCATATAACTTAAATTAAGGGTAATAATTTTGATGTCAAATCAAATATGTACAAAGATGTCATGCATTCATCTTCGTAGCATAGGTTTTATTAAAACATTTATATTCTTATTTTAATGTTTAAGCTTTTCATCATAAAACTTTAATCGAGGTATTGGATAACCAATTAAAGAATTACCTTTAATTACCATTATATCCTACTGCTGCATGAGTCATAAGACCCAAGTTATTCGGATAATTACCACAAAAGTGGGGCGTAGAATTTAGGTCAATTCACCCTTAAGATTTTATGCACATTCATAGGAATACTTGGTAGCTCCATTAAGACGCACAAAGTTTGTCAGTAATGGGTGAGCCGTTCTAGCTATTTTGTGCATAAAAATCAATCAATTAGACGATTACGATTACTATGCTTAAAAAATTACATGTTTCACCATTGTTTAGGTCAGTTTATTTTCTTATAAAAATACCCTTGTTACACATAACAAACAAGCAAGTATTTAAAAAATAAACATATAAAAAATGAATGCATAACATAAAAAATTAAGTCATGCATATCAAATAGCCACATGCAAACCTTTTTGATAAATCCTATTAAAATCAATTCTAGATCTGTCAATATGTATATGTTTAATTAAGACTCTCACCCGTTTTCAGCAATGTACAAAGTGAGCCACATGCATCGATTTATCGATTGCGTGAGTCAAAATCAAACACATACCACATAGCACATAATTGATTTAATAATAATAATTGAGGTCTTCCCCAATTTTAGATCTATCATAATATTTAGTGTATATCACTTAACTAAGTAAAACATACAATAAAAGCATATCCATGATAAAACATGCATGTAATTATCATGTATATAAATCACACTTAACAATTAATGCAATTAAACAAAGTTACGCAATACACATAAAATTGCATGCAACCTAGGGTTTCTAATCCAATTAAAACATAAGTTTACAAAACCCTAATTAGGGCATTAAAAAAACGCCCCCCCCAAAATTAGGGTTTAGGTTTTGCAAACCCTAGATCTGCGCATACAATTAATAACACAAGAAGTTTATTTTATTTATGTGTTTCAGTAATTAATTACTTGTTATACAAGGCTCGTGATGCCACTGTTGAGTTTAAGATATATGATGTACAATAATAACATATAGACACCACAGAGTACACAGCGGAAGACTTAGAATCATAACAATAATTAATTAATTAACTGAAAGAATGCGTAACGTACCTCTTGCAAATGGTTAGATCTCTTCAATGAATATAATGAAGTGGTTTAAAGAGTTGTCCCTTACCGTTTTACAACTCAAACCAATTGGTGTAAGAATAGTGTCTTACTACCACAGTTTTGTACACACGAGTTAACCGCGAATCAAAGCGATTGCTAGATCTAACACAAACCTTTGTTTAATGAAAAACAAAACCAAAACACCCTTTTGGAGGGGGGTTCGGCTGAATGTAAGCAAGAGAGGAGAGGGAAAGATCTAGGGTTAATTCAATACACAAAGTTATGAAAAACCTTAACCCTAGCCTTTGTATATATAGTGAACTAATATCTTGGAGGAAAAGTTAGGGTTTTGGGCTAGGAAAAGCTCCTCTTGGCCGGCCATGATGGAGGAGAAAAGAGGGAACCCGAATCTTTTCCAAACTTAAGATATTCACCATATATTCTCTCCTTTTACATTTAACGGTCGTTAGTCATTTCCGTTAAATACTTAACGATCGTTAGACGGACTTTATGTGTAATAATTAATCGTAATCATTAACATTAATTATTAACTTTAATTCTCATTCGCTAATGTGTGCAATCCTGTGGTCACGAGTTCGAATCCGGACATTCACTGTTTTATAAATATATACATTTCCAACAGCATCACCTATGGTGAACCTGTTAAAAGGTTTATAAAAACGCCATCTCAAATAATGTCACCAATTCATAAACCTTTTCATATCGTGAATCTACTCCCACTATGGATAAAACTTTTGAGGTTTATAAGTTATTCTAACATAAATTAATGTTATTAAATAAAAGTTTTAATATTGATGAATCCAATTATTGAACTAGCAAATCAACTTTTCTTTAGCTTTTCTATTCATCCTGTCCAAAACATTTCCAAACATGTTCGACCACATCTAAACGAAGTTGATGATGTACTAAACGATCGCGTACTTCCGTCGTCCATTAAAGGTACTCTTGTAATTTTTGAATATGTCATTGTGTAACTGGTGCATTTACTACGTCATTTGATAAACTACTCATTGCATTTCCTTCATTCTCCACAATCATATTATGAAATGTGATACAAGCATAAATTATATCACTCATTACATGTGGGTGCCAAAATCTCGATTCTCTTTCTACAATTGCCCATCTAGACTAGAGAACACCGAATGCGCATTCGATACTTTTTCTAGCAGCCTCTTGCATTTTTCTGAATTTTGTTCCTTAGAATTTAATTACTATCAATTACTAAAAATAACAATATGTGAAAACTTAGAAAAACAAAATTCTAACTATAAAAATGTTAAATGCTATAGTAGTTATAGTTAACTCAAACATAGTTAGAAATAATTTAAACACTCAAAAAAATATATGTGAGACAACCTACCATAATTTAGTTATTAACAATTTGTTTAAAAGGCATGTTCACATCTTATTGTATTTTCCGACTTTTTTTGTTTCTTACAATCATAAGCAACCCATTGAAAATAAGACTTTTTAGCTAACGTTCTATTATAATTAAGTGCAGGTCTAGTGATTTTTGGAAATGAAAGATTTACCGCCAAATCTCACTATAAGACCTTATACACTTGTATTCTTGTGGGATTCAATTTGTGTTGATGTTTCATTTCAAATTTTTAAACAAGATTGGTGTTTTGCCCAAAAAGAAATCATTCATTTATTGATTAGTTACATGCAATTATTATAAAAATTGTACAATTACGCTAAAAACGTTTACCTTATAAGTGCCATGTTGTGATTCATCATGAAAGGTTATGGGTTCAAATCACGACAACTTCAACTTTCAAGGGCGACCATCTCAAGCGAAACAATCCATATTTTTGAGTAATAGTAGCGGCTTAGTTCTATTGGTTTGCAGGGTTAGTGAAGCCTCGGGTTTTGGCTTGGGATTTTTTTTCGTTAATAAAATAATAATCAAATACTATTTAAAAAAAATGTTATCTTATGACATATTGGTATGACTTGAGTTCTAAAGAATATTCTAATTGGCTATTCCTCATATAGACAACCACCGTGATTACCAACTAAAAAACAAAGTCAGCTAAAACTGTGTGTGAACTTACATTGTTTATTGTTATTTTTGTATAATAATGTGTCAACTAACAACTTTTATTTCAATAATTACCACTTTTAAATAAAACTGCTATAATATTGGTGACTTAAAAAATTAAAATTCAACTTGCAATAACGTGTCTTAATAACTAAAGAGGTCCTAATAATTTATTTTAATTTTTATACTAGACTTATATCCATTAAAGCATGTTCGTTTTAGCATCAGCTACCTCATCATCTAACAATATATGTATAACTATGTTATTCATTCATGTTTAGTAGGATGATTAATCTTTCCATCCAAATCGCACAACATTGATAACCACAACAATTAATTTCAATAGTGTGATGTTTGATACATTCATATAGTATAAAGGGAAACTACGAAGCCTCAATCCATATATATATGTGGTCATTTCCTTAATCTAACTAACACTTTTCACATAGATTTTATTGTATTCAAAGAAGGTTTACATGAGATTTGCTTCATAATAAATGGTAAATAGATATCATTTTATAAGGCACTTTATTTTGTATACTCAAAAATTCTTGCATACTAAGGGATAAATCTCCACATTTCATTTAGTTTGATCTAATGGTGGGGTTTAACCTAAGATTTAATATGTCTAAACCTAAGTCCATGTTTTTTTCTTGTTTTTTTCTTTTCTTTTTATCTTTTTTTATTTATTTTCTCATTATTTGTATTTTTTTAATCACTTTTTTTAATTTCACGTTTTTTTTCTTCTTCTTCTTTTTTTTTTCTTTTTTCGTTTTCGTCAGTTTTCATACGCTTTTGTCCGTTCTTTCTGCTTTTTATACGTTTTCGTCTGATTTCATACGTTTTCTTACGTTTCGTCTGTTTTAATACGTTTTCGTCCGTTTTCTTACGTTTTCGTCCGTTTTCGTCAGTTTTCGTCCGTTTTCGTCAGTTTTCTTACGTTTTCGTCCGTTTTCTTACGTTTTCATCCGTTTTCATACGTTTTCGTCCGTTTTCTTACGTTTTCCGCTTTCATACGTTTTCCCGTTTTCATCGTTTACGTCTCTTGTTACGTTTTCGTTTGTTTTCTTACGTTGTCCGTTTTCTTACGCTTTTTGTCCGTTTTCATACGTTTTCGCTCGTTTTCACGGTTTTACGCTGTTTTCGTTTCCTCTGTTTTCTTACATTTTCGTCTGTTTTCATACGTTTTTGTCTGTTTTCTTGCGTTTTCTTACGTTTTCGTCTGTTTTCTTACATTTTCTTCTGTTTTCTTACGTTTTCCTCCGTTTTCTTATGTTTTCGTCCGTTTTCATACGTTTTCGTCCGATTTCATACGTTTTTGCCCGTTTTCTTACGTTTTTGTCCGTTTTCATACGTTTTCGTCCGTTTTTTTACGTTTTCGCATGTTTTCTTACATTTCGTCTGTTTTCCTATGTTTTCATTCGTTTTCGTCCGTTTTCTTACGTTTTTGTTCGTTTCCATACCTTTTTGTCTGTTTTCTTACGTTTTTGTCCGTTTTCTTACGTTTTCATCGTTTTTCATAGGTTTATATACGCTTTCGTCCGGTTTTTTACGTTTTCGTCCATTTTTAGACGTTTTCGTATGTTTTCGGACATTTTTGTCCGTTTTCATACGTTTTCGTCCATTTTTATCCGTTTTTATACGTTTTCGTCCGTTTTCAGACGCTTTTTTCTGTTTTCATACGCTTTCATTTCTTTTTATACGTTTTCGTCTATTTTCATATGTTTTCATGCTTATTATTAAACTTTATTATATTACATGTCTAATATCAATTGTGATATTTATTATAAAAAAGTTAATATCTAATATCACTTGTGATATTTTATAAACAAACAAGTATGCTTTTTTAACCTTTAATATCACCTGAGATATTTCATTTCTCTTTATATTTTTATATATTATCACCTATGTGTTTTCTAATATTTTTATAATTTTCAGTTACAAGATAGTTTTTGTGTCTTTCATCGCAATTGACAAGCGCATATTTTTTAATGCAACCATTGTTATATATCACTTGTGATATTATACTCTTAGTTGAAATAAAAGGGTTAAACTCTCTTTAGGTGAATTCTTATTTTGTTCAACAAAATGCTAATTTAATGCAACACTTGTTTGATTTTGAGAATATGTCAAATCTCTATTTTCATAGTTTGCTTATTTTTTATTCATTTTGATATTTTTAAGTGAACTTATTTATCTCTTGTGATATAACACTGTAAGAAAGATGAAGATTATTACACTCTTTATCATATATGTGTTATCAGTTGTGATACTCAACTAAGAATGTGAAATATTAAATTCATACCAAATGTGATAAGAATTTAGTATTTTACCAAGTATATATGAAAGAAATGATAATAAACATCACTTATTATATTACTGTGATGATTCTGTTCATTTTTTTATTTGTGTTTTTGAAAATATTTAGGAAGATTTTTGTGTTTTATGATAATATGAAATATTAGAAAAGATGTTTAACTGAAAACAAAAGATGTTATAAAACTTTTGTTAGACTTGTGGTATATTTTTCTATTTAATGGATACATTGTGCATGTTTCGATAGGTTTTATAGCGGAATTTAAAAATATCTATGGTTGAATCAGCAAATTAAAGAAGTTATGGTTGAAGAAAGCACACATCTTTATAAACAAACTGAGTAAGCTCAAACACCTGTGATATCACACATGATATCACAGGTGATATCACACATGATATCAAAGGTGATATCACCTCACTTGTGACCTCTGTTGTAAAAATCGGCCTAGGCGGCCGATTAATCCTCACATAATCGCTGATCGCTCACAAAGCGCCTTGATTTATCATAATCGGCCTATTTAATCGGTTTAGCCGAATATCGCTAAAAAATTGGTCAACAAACCGATTTATCGGACAAAATCGGTCTAAATTAATCGAACAAAATTGCTTAAAAATAACAAAATCGCTTAAAAATCGGTCAAAATCGATTAAAACCGGTCAAAAAACCGGTTAATCGATCAAAGATCGCTTAAAAATGGTCAACAGACTAAGTAATATCTATGTTTGACTTTGAACTTTGAAGAATTATGTATTATGTTTATATTTGAACACTTGAAATATTTGAACTTTGATGCACTATGCTTATCTCATACATATAATATAATATAATATCTAGAATTACAATTTTGTACATAAAAATTCCAATCCGATTAATCCCCGCCTAACCGATTAATCGCTAGGCCCTACCTTACCGCCTCACTAGCGCCTAGTGCTTTTTACAACCTTGCTTGTGATATCACAGGTGATATCACAGGTGATATCACAGGTGATATCACTGGTGATATCACTGGTGATATCACAAGTGATATAAACTATGATATCACACATGCTATCACCGGTAATATCACACATGATATCAACGGTGTTATCACACATGATATCACGTGTGATATCACAAGTGAGGTGAAATCACCTGTGATATCACACGGGTTTGAGCTTCCTCAGTTTGTTTATAAAGATGTGTGCTATCTTCAACCATAGCTTATTTAGTTTGCTGATTCAACCATAGATATTTACAAATCCCGCTATAAAACCTATCGAAACATGCACAATGTATCCATTAAATAGAAAAATCCACCACAAGTCTAACAAAAGTATCATAACATCTCTTGTTTTCAGTTGAACAACTTTTCTAATATTTCATAATATCATAAAACACAAAAATATTCCTAAATATTTTCAAAAACACAACCATCATATTCTTAGTTGAGTATCACAACTGATAACACATACATGATGAAGAATGTAATACTTTTCATCTTCCTTACAGTGTTATATCACAAGAGATAAATAAGTGTCACTTACAAATATCAAAATAAAAACGTCTGAAAACGGACAAAAACGTATAAAATCAAAAGAAGAACGTATGAAAACGGACAAAAACGTCTGAAAATGGTCAAAAACGTATAAAAACATACAAAAACGTATAAAATGGATGAAAACGGACGAAAACTTATAAAAACAGCTGAAAACGTTTGAAAACAGACGAAAACGTCTAAAAATGGATAAAAACGTAGAAAAACGGATGAAAATGTATGAAAACGGACGAAAACGTATAAAAACAGACGAAAATACATGAAAACGTAAAAATACATACGAAAATGTCTAAAAACGAACGAAAATACATGAAAACCGAAAAAAGCAGACAAAAACGTATGAAAACAGACGAAAACGTAAGAAAACAGACGAAAACGTAAGAAAACAGACGAAAACGTATGAAAGCGTAAAAACACGTCTGAAAAATGGACGAAAACGAAAGAAAACGGACGAAAACGTATGAAAACGAACAAAAACGTAAGAAAACAGACGAAAACGTAAGAAAACAGACGAAAATGGACGTAAACGGGCTAAAACGTAAGAAAAGAGACGAAAACGTATGATAACAGACGAAAACGTATAGAAACGGACGAAAACGTCTGAAAACAGACGAAAATGTCTAAAAATGGTTGAAAATGTAAAAACGGACGAAAACGTAAAAACGGACAAAAACGTCTAAAAACATACGAAAACTTACATAAACGTATGAAAACGCAAAAAGAGTGTGAAAACATCAGAAAACGGATGTAAACGTACGAAAATGGATGAAAACAGACGAAAACGTCTAAAATCAGACGTAAACGTAAAAAAATGACGAAAACATATGAACACGGACGAAAACGTATGGATACAAATGAAAACGTATGAAAGCGAAAAAAAAAATTGAATAAAAAAGAACGTGAACTTAAAACTTTAAAAAAAAAAAAAAGGCATGAATTTAAAATGAACGTGAATTCCAAAAAGAAAAAAAGAAAAAAGAAAAAAAAAAGTTAATAAATAAGAAATATAAAAAGACAAAGAAAAATGAGAAAAAAAAAAAACATGGACTTAGGTTTCCATATTATATCTTAGGTTTATCCCCACCATTAGATCATACTAGATGGATGGTGGGATTTGTTCCTTGGTAAGCACCAAAATAAGAGTAAGCATTTGAAAATTCCTCATCATTTTAAATATTGTAGTTAACATAAGGGTGAAAGCTAAACGTACGCAGCGTACTTTTTCAAAAATACACATCTACGCAATGTACTTTCAAAAAAACACATCTAGCTAACATACTTTCAAATTTTTTTCGATCTAGCTAATATGACTTGTTGGTAGTAGGTTACCAGGTCACCTTGGCTAAAAATTTGCGCAGTTAGTCCTCTAGGACTAACGACCGTTAGCTAGAAGATAACGACCGTTAAAAAACTTTTAAAAAAAATTTTAGGTTTTTAAAAAAACATAAAAATTTAAAAAAATTAATTTTTAAAATTTAAAAACGTAAATTTTTTTTTAAAAACGTAAATTTTTTAAAAAACGTAAATTTTTTTAAAAACGTAAATTTTTTTTTAAAAAAAAACGTAAAAATTTTAAATTTTTTTTTAATTTAAAAAAAACGTAAAATTTTTTTTAAAAGTTTTTTTTTAAACGGTCGTTATCATCTAGCTAACGGTCGTTAGTCCTAGAGGACTAACTGCGCAAAATTTTCGCCAAGGTGACCTGGTAACCTACTACCAACAGGTCATATTAGCTAGATCGAAAAAATTTTGAAAGTATGTTAGCTAGATGTGTTTTTTTGAAAGTACATTGCGTAGATGTGTATTTTTGAAAAAGTACGTTGCGTACCTTTAGCTTTCACCCTTAACATAAATAGTAAATTTAATAAGTTAACATGCTATTTGTTTTTAGTTTGCTATTTGTTTTCCGTGGATGCCTTGAATCGTTGTATTTATTAATGTCAATCTAGTTTTATGGTCTGGTTATTTTAATTTAACATCGTAGACTTTGATTATCATATATCATGGTCGATCATGCTTTGGTTAATGTATCACTATGATGAACGTGTCAAAAGGTTTATAAAAAAGCCACCTTAAATAATGACATCAATTCATAAACCCTTTCATATCATAAATCTATTCCGACTATCGATAAAACTTTTGAGGTTTATAAATTGTTCCAACATAATTAATGTTAATAAATAAAAGTTTCAATGTTGATGAATCCAATTATTGAACTTGTAAATCAAGTTTTCTTGAGCTTTTTTATTTGTCGTCTCCAAAGCGTTTGTACTAAATGGTCACGTATTTCTTTAGTCCTTTAAAGGTACTCTTGAAATTTTTGAATATGTCAGTGTATAACTGGTGCATTTACTACGTCATTTGATAAACTACTCATTGCATTTCCTTCAATCTCCACTATCATATTATGAAATATCATACAAGCATAAATTATATCACTCATTACATGTGGGTGCAAAAACTCGATGCTCTTCGTACAATTGTCCATCGTGACTAGAGAACACTGAATGTGCATTCGACACCTTTTCAAAGAGCCTCTTTCATTTTCTTGAAATTTGTACTCTTAGAATTTAATTACTATCAATGACTAAAAATAGCAACATGTGAAAACTCAGAAAATCAAGTTTCTAACTATAAACAACTTTAATGCTAGAGTAGTTATAGTTAACTAAAACATAGTCAGAAATAATTTAAACAATCGAAAAAATATATGCGAGACAACCTACCATAATTTAGTTATTAACAATTTATTTAAAAGACATGTTCACATAGAATTGTACTTTTTGACCTTTTGTGTTTCTTACAATCATAAGCAACCCATTGAAAAAAAGACATGCCAATGTTGTAATTAAGTGCAAGTCTACTAATTCATGGAAATGAAAGATTTATAGGCAAATCTAACTGTAAGATCTTGTACACTTGTATTTTTGTGGGATTCAATTCGCATTGATGTTTAATTTCAAGTTTTTAACCAAGATCTGTGTTTTGACCAAATGAAATCCTTCATTTATGGATTAGTTGCATGCAATTATTATAATCATTGACAATTACGCTAAATAACTTTTACCTTATAAGTGGCATGTTTTGATCCATCATGACAGGTTATGGGTTCAAATCACGACAATTTTAATCTCCAATGGTGACCATCTCAAGCGAAACAATCCATATTTTTTAGTAATAGTAGTGGTTTAGTTCTATATGCTTGCAGGGTAAATGAAGCAACGGGTTTCAACTTGGGTTTTTTTTTTCCGTTAATAAAATAAAAATTAAAAACTATTAAATAATTATTATTAGATTAGATATTAGTATGACTTGAGTTTTAAAGCATATTTTAATTGGCTATTCACTTGTATAGACAACCACTGCGATTACTAAATAAAATACAAAGTCAACTAAAATTGTGTGTGAACTTACATTGTTTATAGTTATTTTTGTATAATAACGTGCCAACTAACTATTTTCATTTAAATAATTATCACTCTTAAATAAAACTCCTATAATGTATAATATTGGTGACCCAAAAAATTAGAAGTCAACTTGTACTAACGTGGGTTCTTAATAACTGAATATGTGTCCTAACAATTTATTTTACTTTTTATACTAAACTTATATCATGTAAAGCATGTTGGTTTCAACATCATCTACCTTATCATCTAACAATACATGTATAAGTATGTTATGCATTCATGTTTAGTAGGATGATTAATCTTTCCACCGTAGTCTCACAACATTGATAACCACATCGATTAATTTTGATAGGTGTTTGATACATTCATATAGTATAAAAGGGAAAACTCCAAAGCCTCAATCCATGTATATGTGATCATTTCCTTAATCTAAAAACTTTCACAATTGTATTCAAAAAAGGTTTAATGAGATTTTATTCATAATAAATAATAAATAGATATTTATTTGTATACTGTACTAAATATAAATATTAAATAGAATAAGTTAACATGTCTATTGTATTCGTTGGATGCCTTGTATGGTTATATTTATTAATGTTAGTCTTGTTTTATGGTCGGATTATTTTAATTTGACATAGTAGACTTTGATTATCATATATCATGGTTGATCATGCTTTAATTAATGTATCACTTTTTTCAACTTAGGGCATCCACTATGATGAACTTATCAAAAGGATTTTAAAAAAGCCACCTCAAATAATTTCAATAATTCACAAAGCTTTGCATATCATGAACCTGTTCCCTTTTGGATAAAGTTTTTGAGGTTTATAAATATTTCCAACACAAATTACTGTTAGTAAATAAAAGTTTCAATATTGATGAATCTAGTTGTTGAACTAGTAAATAAACTTTTCTTTAGCTTTTATATTTGTCGTGTCCAAAGAATTTACAAACATGTTCGATCAGATCTGAATGAAGTTGATGATGTACTAAACGATCATGTACTTCTATCATCCTTTTAAGGTACTCTTGAAATTGTTAAATATGTCATTGTGTTACTGGTGTGATAACGCATACCCTTTTTTTTAGAGCAATGAAAGTGATGGAATGTTAAATCAAGGATAAATTACCATGAATGCAAACACTGCTAGTCACATATTTTCTATCTGAAGATGGAGTTTTTTTATAGGTTACAACGCGCATTTGTTACGCAATTACATTTGGTCTCACTGGAGTTAAAATGAACTCTATTAGCTTAGAAAATTCATGTCTACTTTAATACATGTACAAAGGGGGTTCACATTGCTCATTTTACTTGGGTTATCTTTACCATGGAGCGATACTGATGATCTGGATTCAAACAAAATACCTTATAATTCTTAATACCATTAATTACTAGTACTTTTTTAATTTATCCCTGATAGATTTTAAACCCCTTATGTTTAACTTAGAGCTAGTTGCAAGTCTGGCAATCATTTGCTTATTGTCATTTTTCATATTTTATTCATTATATCGGCCATGTAATCATAGTAATCTTAGTGTGGTCAAGCCTATAATTTTTCGGGTCAAAGTGAGTGTAAAGAGACGAGGTCAATGTTGTGATAGATCTTCGTTGAGTATCCAAGAAGAGTTTAGTAAACTCTTTCAACCTAGAAGAAACAAAGAATTTTTAATGTCATGTTTTATCATGACAAGCATCTATGAAATTTTAATTATGAAGAATTTGAGGGATGATCTATGCACTGACTACTTTCATGTATGTTTTTAATGAAGTCATGATAAATGCTTAATTTTATAAACAAGTCTACGATCAATTAAATACAACATTGAAACTTTCAACATGTTTAGGGAAGAACTTGATTTTTTTGTAAATTTAGGTACATCAACAATTGAAACTTTTAGATAAATTATGAGGTTTATCGGATAAACTCTAACGAAGCTTACTAGTGCTCAAGTTATTATTCTTCACAAATGTCATAAGATACAAAGCTTCTCAAGATGCTAACTATATTCCCTTCATGATTCACTATAGAAATCTATTAAGAACTTTACAAATGACAAAAAAAAAAAAAAAAAAAAAGGAAGAAGATTTGCATGTAATAATTAACACATGCGATGACTATTTAATATAAATAGTGTGTAGCTAGTTGCCCGATATTCTAGTATTAGTTTAGTTATTAACAATTTATTTAAAAGATATGTTCACATATTATTGTATTTTCTTACTTTTTGTGTTTTTGACAATCAAAAGCAACTCGACTTTTTAGCCAATGTTCTGTTGTAATTAAGTATTGCTGGTCTAGTAATTCATGAAAATGAAAGATTTACAGCCAAATCTCACTATAAGATCTTCTATCCTTGTATTCTCGTGGGATTCAAGTCGCGTTGATGTTTCATTTCTAGTTTTTAACCAAGATTATTTTGCCCAAAAGGAAATCCTTCATTTATGGATTTGTTACATGCAATTATTAAAAACATTGTACAATTACGCTAAACAACTTTTACCTTATAAGTGGCATGTTTTGATTCATCAAGAGAGATTATGGGTTCAAATCATGAGAGATTATGGGTTTAAATCACGAAAACTTCAACCTCCAAGGGCGGCCATCTCATGCGAAACAATCCATATTTTCGAGTAATAGTAGTGGATTAGTTCTATAGGTTTGCAGGGTTATTGAAGCCTCAGGTTTCGTTTTGGTTTGGGTTTTTTTTTCTGTTACTATTATAAAAATCAAAAAATATTTCAAAAAAAATTATTATCTAATGACATATTGGTATGACTTAAGTTCTAAGTATATTGGAACATTGTTTATTATGCAACCAATAAGTTTGTCTAACAATCTATGTTTAACTTGGTCGGAAATCAGGATATCTTTAGACGAATAAGTTTTCTTTAAACGTAAATGGATATGGATATGTATATGGATGGTGGAAAATTAAATGGATATGGACGTAGATACTGCTTCACCCGATCCATATAATGATCCATTGTCGTTCCTAGTTCTAATGTAACGTACTGTAATATATGGGAACGAAAGATTACAACCAAATCTCAATTTTGTTGAAGTTGATGTTTTGATTGAACAATAATCAGTTTTTGCCAAAAAGAACTCCTTGATCATTTCATAATTATCTGGTAGTAAATATCTGGGAAAATTTCATATATACCCAAAAGAAAGTTTATAATTCTATATTCATCAATACAGTAATTTTATTAGTTGGATAATCACAATAAAACGTGAATGATTAAACCAGACAACTACTCTAACATAGTCTAACCATAGAGGGATTTTCTAATTTCGATTTCTTGAGACCACTCATAAACAATACACTACCCAAATATATGATTTTAGAACTATAATATACAAAGTCAACTAAACTTGTCCAGCATGTCATGTGTAGATTGTTAAAACATGCACCGTATGGTAAGGCGACTCCTATGGTTTTCAAGGATCCATTCTACTTGAATAAATCTAAATTCAAATCTTGCTTATCTTGTTAATCCATGTTACCAGTTAAAAAATGATATATTCAAAGTGTGGGTAGTTACATCAATATCTCGAATTTATAATGCCTATGTAAATTAACATTTTTTTTTAATTAAGTGGCTAACACGTTCCATGTGATGTACATAAGACGATGGGATCAACTTGATTTTTTTAGTTTAGATCTCTATAACTTGGAACTTTACTCATGAAAAAAAAACGAAGATACGCCAGAAATTAACTACAAACTAGAAGGATAGAACATGTAGAAACATAAAAGAAACCTAACAAATGGACCACCCAAGTAAGAAGACCTTGGCAGCTCACAAGACAATTTGAACCCACCATATTAAAAGAATTTGGTGAAAAATATATACTGTATTTCAAGTTGATTGAGTTATATTGATCCCCAAAGAAATGTTTTTTCTTTTTTCTAAAGGTGGTCCCACTGAAAAATGTTACTGTATTATATTAGGTAATAATGCAAAAAGCACATTTGCTATTATTTATATATATGAGAGTAAACTACACCATTCGTCATTGTGTAATATGTTGACCATCAAGTTTCGTCATTTGACCAAAAAAATTGCACCGTTTGTCCTTAACTGCGAAACGTTAGTTATCGTTGGTCCCTCACCCTAACTAGTTGGACTAACGGGCGTTAAGCCTTGTTAAGTGGAGGGTATATTTGTCTTTTCCCACCCAAGATCTTTATTTTAATGCCCCCATCAACCCTAAACAATCACCAGACGCCCCCATCATTTTTTTTTCTGTAACAGATCAAGAAACATAAAAAAAGGAAAAAGAATATGAATCACTTGTCCTTTCATTACGCCTCATGCGTAATTAACCACAAACATCAACATTCAATTATTCTCTTGTGATTACGAGACTCATAAGTACCACGAATTCAAGATCTTTGGAAAAAATATCAGGTAGGTGTTTTAGTAATTTGTTTTCGTGTCTAACATGTCGAAACAAAGAAAAGTATAACACAATTGTTCTAAATTTATCTTAATAAGTTTCGTAAAGTACCATGATAGATCAATGATGGTTCAATTTTTTCGGTGTGAATGATTTTTTGAATGATTAGAGTGCACGAAAAAAATTCAACTAAGATCTTAAAAATAGTTACTTTTCAGTCCTTCTCAGTCCTTGTAGTCATAGATCTGTGATGGATTTATCTTTATGGTTTTTGTCTTGGACGATTATTGAGTACCGAAAAGGATAAAACTGAGATATAATTTTGTCATTTAGATTCGGTTCAGTGATGATATCATTCGTGTTTATGACCTTTGAGTCATCATGTATTACTTGAAAAAAATAACCACATGAAGAATGAATCTGAGATCCATTTATCCTTGTTTCTGTTTGAGTCGAGAAAGGTTGAGATTAGTCTAGGATAGTGGAGTTGATTGGATTTGTTGAAATACGTAAGATTGGTGATGGGTTTAGTATTAAAGTTGTGTTGATGGGTTTAGTATTAAAGGGTATCCTTGAGGCTGAGATCGAGGTGGGTATGGACCTGTGGTCGTGGTTATTGCTAGGTCGAAGAGTGGAGGATGGTTGGTGTTGCTGTCGTGGGATCACCTAAGCTATCAAGAATCACCTTTTGCTACCTGAAAAGCCTTGCTGCTACTACAAAAAAAAAATTCTTGCTTACCCATTTGTTTTTGTTGTTGGTGAGAATGGTGGTGGGGGAAGATGAAGATTGTCGGTTTAAAAAGATGGTGGGGAAGATGAAGATGATGGGTTTAAAAAGATGGTGGGGGAGATGAAGATGGTGATGGGGGAAGATGATGATTCAAGAAGAAGAAAATGATCGATGGTGCTGGCAAATATAATTGAGGGTGTGGTGTGGGTGGGAAAAGACAAATATACCCTCCACTTAACAAGGCTTAACGCCCGTTAGTCCAACCAGTTAGGGTGAGGGACCAACGATGACTAACGTTTCGCAGTTAAGGACCAACGGTGCAATTTTTTTGGTCAAAGGACGAAACTTGATGGTCAACGTATTACACAAGGACGAATGGTGTAGTTTACTCTTTTTTATATATAGAGAAAGGAGTATAACATGATAAACACGTTAGACTAAAGATAATCTAAACAAGATACGAATTAGAGTCATACTAGTATTATAGTTGGACTAAAAAAATGTGTTCATCATAATGGGCTGGTTTTAATCTACTTTTATTTACTGTTTAAGCCCATATTTATAAAAACCTACTTAATTTTTACTGTTTGAGCCCATAATGAAAACACAGTATAAATAAGTGGGTTTTCACTTTTAACTGTTTGCCGTCTTCTTCCACTTTCTGCATCGAATCAAACGGTAAATACTCGAAAGTTTTTTCTTTTTACTTTTGTTTTTTCTACTTTTTGCTAAAGCTGTTATAAATAATGTTATATAGTGATTGAGTTTTGATGAATCACATGTTCAAGTAAAAAGTAGACTTATAGTCGTTGCATTGTTGGGGCTTATTTTAATGAAGCGTAACAAGTGCGTTAGCTGAATTAGCTCTAAATTTTAATGAAGCGGAGGCCCTGTGCAAAAAATTTAATGATGCCTAAGAATGACTATAAAGATTTATTGTAACCACCTAGCTCCAATTTTAATGAGATATTCGTTACTCTCGACCACTTTAAATTTGAGTTTAACAAATATTTAGAACATAATTTCATTTATCGTTAACATTTTGAAGGTGGAAGTAAATTTTGAGGCTCTAAAATATATAAAGGGACATATATTTTGAGGCCCCTAAAATGTTGAGGCCTGTGCGATAGCACACCTCGCACACCCTCGAATACGTCTCTGAGTGTAACAACTTGATTTATAACGAGTGCATTGACGGAACTAGGGTGGGTCCTGAGAGGTCCTGAAACATTCGTGGGATGTGGATTTTTGTCATGTAGTATTAGTTTTGTTAACTTAGATTATTCATAAATGCACATGTCCTTAAAAACTGTGTTTCTAGTATTGTTTGGGAGAAAAACCAAAATATAGTTTATTACATATAATGTCGATACCACCAGGAAATTGGCCTAGTGGTTAGGCACCCGATGACCTCACAAGAGCTCCAGGGTTCAAAGCTTCACTAGGTGCACATATAGAGGTGTGAGGGAAAGGGTCGGAAATGGTCACAGGAAGGTTAGCATGCGTACATTTGGGTAACAAGGGAAACCTCGTCCGTTTACCGTTTACATATAATGTCTATCTTTAATTTGATCCAATAAACTTTTTACTTGTGATATCTAATATCGTGTGTGTTAGTTTTTCTGAACTAGAGTTTAATATACATCTAAATGAGTACTTTTGTTTGTATTTTTATTTAACTAGACTGTAGACACAATGGATAGCTTTTTTCCAGCTCAATTGAAAGCAAAGTTGGAAGAAGGTTCTTCCTCGCAACGAAAAGACAGTTGCCCTGAAACTCAAGAATCCGAGAATGGTTCCTGTATGGACATTTTCTCACAACAGCTCAATTTGTTAATGTACATCATTGATTACTATAACAAGCAAGTGAACCGGCCTCCATTGCTCGCTCCTGTTCTTTGTTTGAGGTTTTACTTATCTTTCGGAATCAAGATCAATGAAGATCATCCGTTGAGAATTGCCAACAATGATGAATTTGTTGAGATGATAGAAATGGTTACAAAGGGTGACGAGAATTTTGATAAAGATGTGTTGAAAAAGGCTCCTTTGATTCAAAATGATTTGATCAACTCGTGCTCAGTAGAAACAACTAAAGTCATTGTGAACGATATATGCGGTGGGCCTAATGGATACTTTGCTATATTGATGGATGTGTATGAGGATGATGTAGGTGACGAGCATATTGTGGTGTGTTTGCGATATGTTGATAAAAAGGGAGATGTTGTTGAGAAGTTTCTTGGTATTTCACGTGTTATGGATCATAAGGACATATCTCTTAAGGATGCGCTAAATTCTTTGCTGTTGAAGAATTCATTGAGTTTAAGTAATGTTCGTGGGCAGAGTTATAATGGCGTTAGGAAGATGTACTATGATGTGAGTGGTCTCAAAACATTGATCAAGAATGACACTCAATCAGCGTATTACGTTCATTGTTTTGCTCAACAACTTGAACCAATTTTTGTTGCAGTTTCCCAACAAAACGATGATTGTGGTATGTTTTTCTATATTCTTGAAAAGTTAATAACTCTGGTTGGTGTTTGTTGGAAGGAAAGTGAAGTATCAACTGAAAGTCGTTTCCAAAAACTTGCACAAGTCTTTGAAGACATTGAGGTTGAAATTCGTGAAGGTTCAGATGAGAAAGTTAGTTGTGGGCCCCACTACAAGTCTATTTTGAAAGTGATCGACTCTTATGATACAATACTTGATATGCTTGATATGATGGCAAATGTCATTTTAAGACAAGTTTTCATCATTCATATCTCAGCACGGTTGACAGAGAAATTTTCTCTTTCAGGTTTGTTTTCATGTTACATTTAATGAAGACACTTTTGGGAGTTTCATGAACTAAACATCAGCACTGAAGAAAGATCAAGACATCGTTAATGCCATGTCACTTGTGAAGTCAGTCAAGGAACAATTGCAATTAATAAGAAAGCGAAGGATGGAATCTTTATTAGCTTCAGTTGTTTTGTAAAAAAAAAGCGACATAGATGTTCCAAAGATGGAAGATATGCATCCAAAACTAGCAGCAAGAAGAAATCGGGAACCAGAACCAACTACAACAACCCTTCACCATTTTCAAGTTGACGTATTCTATTCCATCATTGATAAACAACTTCAAGAGCTTAACGAACGATTTGATGAAGAAAGCATGGAGTTACTTGTGTGTATGGCATGTTTGAGCCCTGCTAAGTCTTTTTCGTCCTTTGACAAGAAAAAGTTGCTCAAACTTGCGGAATTTTATCCTAACGAGTTCTCAACCGCTGATTTGCT
Organism: Chrysanthemum makinoi; assembly: GCA_910596185.1. Classification (NCBI taxonomy): domain Eukaryota; kingdom Viridiplantae; phylum Streptophyta; class Magnoliopsida; order Asterales; family Asteraceae; genus Chrysanthemum; species Chrysanthemum makinoi. Next base: position 6,756,195 of record OU343221.1, on the reverse strand, counting down.
TCATCTCAGTGATCAACTCGACAAGTACATTCAGGATGTGAAAAAAGATAAAAGATTTAAGGGGTTGAAGGATATTAAAGAGCTCTCGAAGAAGCTTGTGCAGGTGAAAAAGCATGAAGTGTTTAATCTCGTCTATTTGCTTATTAAGCTGGTGTTGATCCTTCCTGTTGTGACAGCTAGTGTTCAAAGAGGTTTCTGGAGAATGGCTTTTGTTGAGAAGGAACTAAAGAGTAATACAGGTGGTCAGTTGTTGAATGATCGTATGGTTACATATATAGAGAGGGATGTGTTCATCACGGTTAGCAACGAGGATATCATAAGTAACTTTGAAAGTAAGACTCGTCAAGAGTGATTGTAAGTTTGGTTTTAGTACTTGTTTCGAACCTGTAACTGGATGTTATGTTGTCCTTTTGAACAGTTTAAGTACTTGTTTCGAATATGCATCTGGATTTTAAGCTGTCCTTTGAACAATCAGTTAATGCTATGAATCGTATGATTATGTGTATACCCGAGCATGAAATCCCAAATGTGTCACTATCTTTGATCTGTGAATATGATACATAACACAAAAAATGTAATTACACCCCAAATCTGTAATGGCTTTACAATTCAGTAAATCTGATCTTTACTTTAACAGTGCCTCTACTATGTGGTGTGCTACAAGCTCTTTTTTGCTCACGGAAGCTTCCAATGACTGTAGACTGTGTGTTATCAGCAAGTCTGCAAACTCGTCATCATATGAGACATGGTCAAACTTTTCCAATACTTTGAATGCTTTCTTTTGTTCTGTATCGATACTAACATGTTACATGAACCTTAAGATGCTTGACTTTAAAGGCTGAGATAGAATTTGTTGATCACCAGCCAATATAATCAAAATTCAAGGATCTCCCAAGAGAATGTATCCTACTATATGTTATAAGATTTCTTGAGACATATATATGTAAATAACCGAGATTATTGAATGTGTGTATGATAACAGTAAAAAAAGGTCATTTATTGGTAAAGTTCGGGTCGAGATAAAATATAGTCCAAATTGAGTAAATGGGTCAAAATTGCCACCCTTAGAATATATATTAAAGTATGCAAGTAAAGTAGTTAGATAGAAATACCATATGCCGATATTTATTGTTTCTTTCTTGGGCTGAAACGAGCTTCAGGTGTCGTGTTCTTTAGATCCAACTTCTTAATTATATGTGAAAAGGCACACACCTTTCGTCGCATACCAAGAGGAATGAGTGTGATATTAAACATTGAATCAAACATCAATTTTGCAGCTAAAGGGTCTAGAAACATGTTTAGTTCAGCATATTTGTTTACAGGAACATTGAAGATGTTTCCTTTGTCTTTCTTCTTCTTGTAGTCGACATTTCCGCCTGCTATGAATACATCCTGCAATTCAATATATGATTTATGCAGGATTCTTTAAGGATAGTATAGTATTGTTATTCCCGAACTACTAAGGCACGTGGATCAACACTAACCTGAAGGACAGAACTAGCATTTGTGTCTGCAAGTATGATCTTTGCTAGAGTTGTTAATGGTCCATTAGTCAAACTGGTTATTTTAGATCCAAGATCAATACATTCCGTTATGGACTTCCAAACTTCTAGTGCTAGTGGTTGTCTAAGATGCGGGAAGTCAGTAGTCCGAGGAGCTCCAAACTCCACGAAATTTTCTGCCGTATATCTGCAAATAAACATGACTTCTAAATTCCTTAAAGACAGTAAAATTAGAGGGAGTAATGTCAACAAAGTCACTTGTGATGGGTCAATTTGGGTTAAAGTGGGTGCATACAACCTACTATAATACTGTTCTTGTAAACTATATTAATGCGACAACTATCTATAGAAAAATAGACAAAAAAGTTTTTGAAGGAAGCCGAACCTGTTTTAACCCATCTTGATTCCTCTTGAAAACAAACATAGAAAGTTTGTTGAAAAACTTGTAAATGAGAATAAAAGTACCTTCCTGGGCTTCTCGGTAGATCACGGGCAAGTCCAAAGAGAGTGTCTCAATCCAAAAAGCCACCACTACCATGTGGGATAGCCTTCGAGTACTTGCAGTTGCCAACGCTAGCATCATTTGGGTAAGATAGGTTTAAACTAAATGAATCCCGTAAACCAACAGTAATGTCTTCACGACCCATCATATGTAGCAAATCATATACTACATCTATTGTTGCTGCATTTGCCCACCCTGTTGGAGTTACTAGTATTGCCTGTTATAAAGCATTAAAAATAAGTAATACATACTACATGATTCTCATATCCATATACAAACACACCTTAATCCAAGAGCACAAAAAGGTTCCGTTACTAAGCAGCATGTGTACAAGTCAGTGTCGTCTATGAAGTTCATTTTAATAGGTAGTAATTCAAATCATATTAGCCCTAGCTACGACACAAATTTCCCAAATACTCACTAATATTATAGGTGTATACTGTATTACAACAATTGACAATTATAGATTACCTGTAGCGTCAAGCAACCAACAAACAGTAGTGATATTATCTGAAATTTAAACCCAAAAAAAGGACTGAAAACAAAAGTAAGTTAAACTAAAAACTTCGCTAGTTAACCTGATCCGCCAACACTGTCCACTGTCCACGCTCACAGACCACACTAGATTCTAGTTATGTTCATGTTATGTTCATCAGTTAGATGATAATAGGCTTGTTCATCAAGTATTTTTATTGTTCATCAGTTATTGATAGTGGTAGTTTGCGAATATTATTAGGCTGTTTGTTTTTGTTAGATGATAATAGTCTTACAAAGTATATGTTATGTTCATCAGTAAGATGATAATAGCCTTGTCCATCGCTATTTTTTTGTTCATCAGCTTATTAATAGTGGTAGATTGCGAAGATTATTAGGTCGCTTGTTTTTGTTAGATGATAATAGTCTTTCAAAGTATATGTTATGTTCATCGTAAGAAGATGATAATAGCCTTGTTCATCGGGCTTATTTTTTTTGTTCATCAGCTTATTGATAGTGATAGTTTGCGAAGATTATTAGTCATGTTTGGTTTTGTTAGATGATAATAGTTTTACAAAGTATATGTTATGTTCATCAGTAAGATGATAATAGCCTTGTTCATCAGTTATTTTTTGTGTTCATCAGTTATTTATAGTGATAGTTTGCGAAGATTATTAGGCTGTTTGGTTTTGTTAGATGATAATAGTTTTACAAAGTATATGTTATGTTCATCAGTATGATTATAATAGGCTTATTCATCAGTTATTTTGCTTGTTCATCAGTTATTGATAGTGATAGTTTGCGGAGATTATTAGGCTGTTTGGTTTTGTTAGATGATAATAGTTTTACAAAGTATATGTTATGTTCATCACTAAGATGATAATAGCCTTGTTCATCAGTTATTGATAGTGATAGTTTGCGAAGATTATTAGGCTGTTTGGTTTTGTTAGATGATAATAGTTTTACAAAGTATATGTTATGTTCATCAGTAACACGATAATATCCTTGTTCATCAGTTATTTTTTTTGTTCATCATGTTTTTGTTTAAATTAATAATCATAAACTGTTATGTTCATCAGTTAGTTGTCCATGGTTTTATTTGGTTCATCGCCATCGATAAATGTATTATTATGTTTTGTTTGATATGTACAGCCAAAGAAGGCAAATCTGTTCTTGTAAAAGCATATTCACCAAGTGATGATGATTTCAGAATGATGCATTTACAAGAAAAATGAAGTTTCTGGTTCTTAAACTAGCGTGAAAATCCGTTACTCAAAACAAGTTCAAAACAAAACATTCATCAAAAACTTCTAGTTCATCTAAACCTTTCCGATGACATAGATTCTAAATCGCATCAAAAATCCGCCAACCGATCAACATTTCAAAGGGTTTTAATAAAGTCATTCCCGTGTCCATTATTTGAAGTTATTAGGATTTACCGATGACCAAAAGAAGCGCTATCGCTTAGGGTTTGATCAATTTTAGAGTTTGGAATTAATGCAATGCTGCCGCTTAGGATATTGGTTGCTAGAAAGGTTCATTCGTAAATGTGAACCTTGAAGGTATTTGGTAAATCTATTGAGGTTACCCCTCGTTGTTCATCGACAACCGGATTACCAATGGGCGTTTTCGGTTGAAATATGTGATGTCTTGAAAGAAAGAGCAAATATCTTACCAAGAATTTAAAAATCAATTCAAGGGACTCACAAGATTATATGCTAATAAACATTTGCTCAAAAGAATGAAGATTCGATAAAGAGAAATGACGCCGGAAGGCTATTTTCAGCTTGAATTTTTTAGTCATGTTTGCAACTATTATGGCGCATGTGGTTTCAACAGGGACTCTTAATCTAAGAATTATACCATCTCTAAGTTCTCTAGAAAATGTGAAAGAAATGGATTGGTTGAATACATGTTGATTATCAGTCACAAGTTTAATTTGAAGGGCGGAAGAGCGCTTCTTGGCCCACTCTTGTTATCGGAGGTAATTTCTATCACTTGAGATGAACATATATGTATTAACTGATGAACATATATGTATTAATTGATGAAATTTATAAATGATAAACCAATTTTTTAAAACTAAACTTTAACTTAAAAATGCAGTTGATATTCGCCATTATTGCCCGAACATCCACAATATCCGCCTTTTAAATAATGAAAACAGGTTTGATAATTGAATTGGATGAGATTCTCGGTTGGGAAAGACGTAAAAAAAATGGTAAAGAAAGAAGATAATCAAAGTTGAAGAAGAAATGGATTATGTTGGAGCGATGAAATACGTAATGATGAAGTACCCTCAAAAACCAAAATGACAAGACATTGCATAAAGAACTGGGACTACTGAGAAGAAAAGAACGAAGGTATAATAACTTGATGAGTGATGAACAAAATGATTTTATTATATTTACATCTAACATATTCTATTTTTTCTTATAGCGGGCTGATGTGAAGAAGATCAAAACGTGATTAAAACAACTGAGTACTAAAAGAGAAAAGTTAAAGGTAAGCATATTTTTTAAAACAAAAGCGTGATTTCGTCTTTAAATAAAAAAAAAATAATTAGCTTCTATTTTGCAGAAGTTGAAAAAGCAAAGAATGATGCAAAGAAGGGTTGTAATACTAAAGAAGTTATAATAATTTGATAACCGATAAACATATGATTTTATTATATGTTCATCAGTTTTATTATATGTTCATCAGTTAATAAAATATATGTTCATCAGTTAATACATATATGTTCATCAGTTTTAATTAAAAAAACTTGTAACAATGGATGGTGGACAAGAAAAACAAATAGTACCACTAGAAGAACAGAACATATATGAAGTGGAAAAAGCTGATAAAGATGGTAAGAATTGGTATGTATATATTAATGATGAGTTGTGTAAAACATGTTAAAAATCGTTACTTAAAAATACCTTTTTGTTGATGAAAAAGGAGCAAGAATAATAGAATCTGAGAAGAAAATTGAAAAGAAAATCGGTGATGACACGTAATTAGAGGAAAAGAGCACGAGTTTGAAGGTGAAACTGGGGAGAAACATCTACAGATGAAAGACCCTATGATTGGTGGTGACATTGCAACACAAGATACATTTGAAGGTCAAGCACTTCATGATACTCTTCATACAAGTGAAGACGTAACGAGTGTTCATATAGATGATATTAGCGAGCATCAATGGTCTGATGAAGATATGATCGGTAAAAAAATTATGTGATCTTTGAAATTTGTTTATATTGAACATAGATTAGTTATTAAGATATATATTTTAAAATTTTATTCAATAATTTAACAGATTCTGGAAATCAACTGATCGGAACTGATGAAAGTGTTGAAACTTCGTAATCCTTGACTAGAAGCTGATGGAACGGAAATAACAATGATGAACAAAAGAGCTTGTCATCGCAGTATTAAGCTCACACAACAATTATCAGTGGTTTTAGAATTTCAAGGATTTATTCACAATTCAAATCACCAGAGGTAAAATCTTTAATATATCTTAGAGTATAATTATTTTTGTATATCATATTTATTAAATTTTAAATAATAAAAGGAATTTGACCATTCATTGAGGAACATGTTAACAATATTTCAAGAGCTGAAAACAGAAATTGATGACATTTTAAGAGCTGCATTGGAAAAATACCCTCAACATAGAGCCTTGTTAGGAGTACAGGAATGGATGAATAGGTTAGTAAACAGAGTGGGTGAAAGCTCGAAGGAAATTGTTGTTCATCAATCACAATTTGAAGGTGAAGAAGCTGATTTTGATGTTGATGAAGATGGCTCTGAACATGAACCATCGGCTAAAGAAACTGATGAACATAAAGAGGATCTACGTGATGAACCAACACAGGTGATGAACCAATACAGACTGATGAACCAACAAAGACTGATGAACCAACACTAACTCAAATGTTCATGGATCCAGAATTCGTGAAAGATTTTGAACGGATAAAACGTCAAAAGAAAATGATAAAACCAGAATTCCCGTTGTTCAATATCACAGAGGTGGAGAAAAATAAGTGTCTGGATATGATTTTATATGAAAAGACAAAACCAGTGATTAGTTTGGATGAATTAATTGCCACATTATCTTTCTTGAACCCGTCATCAGACATGCTTGGAGAAGCAGTAGATAAGGATACTTGGCCAAAAATTCTGAAGGATGCTTCAAAAGTTGAAACAAGAACCAGAAGAATTTTCAACACCAAAGCCAAAGATGATAATGCCGATATCATATGTGAGGCTGACACGGAAAAACGAAAACATATATCATATTTGAGGCGAAACACCATAACAAAAGCGAAAACCACTCAGCTAAGTTCATTCAATACAATTGCTAAAAGCTAAAAATGCAAGACCAAAAGAAAAAATGCAAAAAAGACTTGTGAAAAGAAAAGTGAAGGCCGAGAAGCACTCAAGTCTCCTTACTTACAGAGAGTGGTGGTCATGAAAAACAAACCACATGACAACGAAAAAAAGGTTGTTGAGACTATCTTCTCCGCACAAGGAAATGCAGAGTAAGTAATCTAAATTATGCTCGTGAATTTAAAATTCATATTGGTTCATCAAAAGCAAAAAAACATGAATGTTTTTTTACTATAATATTATATTAATTTTAATTGGCAGTGATATTTTGTTTAAGTTCTACTTTTTTGATGGTCTGAGAATACATTTTGAGAGCTTGCAATTTGGAAATGAAATAATTGCTGCGGTAATTGACATGTGGACACACTACTGATATCGGTGAAGAAAAGTCCTCAGTCGTTGAAAAGACTATTTTAAGTCTGGCGATTGTAAGTTATATAAAAGAAACAAAATATTTTTCATTAGTTAAATCCAATTACCCTTATGAACTTTGATGAAAAACAGACAAAGAAGATGATGCAAGAGGATATAAGGAAGGCTTCTGTGTATAAGAAGTTTGAGGAAAACATGAATAATGCTTTATTTCTGTCAACTTATGAATCTATTCTTGAAATAGATCTGGTAAACAATTTTATTTGTATTAATTTGTATAAGATAAAAAACTGATGAACAAAAGTATATTAATAAACTGATGAACATTCCATGTATGACAGGTATTTTTCCCAATGTTGCTCAATGATGAACATTATTATGTTGTCTGTTTCAATTTGAAAGATCCTCAAATTCACGTCCTAGACAACATGCTTCACAATATGAAATTAGAAGAAATATATGGGAAGAATCTGGGTAATTTGGTAAGTATTCCCGGGTTTCAAATTATCTTCACCAATGCATTTAAAAAAGTAACGAAACTCATTGTTTTTGTTAGATGATAATAGTCTTGCAAAGTCTATGTTATGTTCATCAGTAAGATGATAATAGCCTTGTTCATCAGTTTTTTTTGTTCATCAGTTATTGATAGTGGTAGATTGCGAAGATTATTAGGCTGTTTGTTTTTGTTAGATGATAATAGTCTTTCAAAGTCTATGTTATGTTCATCAGTTTGATTATAATAGGCTTGTTCATCAGTTTTTTTTGTTCATCAGTTATTGATAGTGGAAGTTTGCGAAGATTATTAGGCTGTTTGGTTTTGTTAGATGATAATAGTTTTACAAAGTATATGTTATGTTCATCAGTAAGATGATAATAGCCTTGTTCATCAGGTATTGATAGTGATAGTTTGCGAAGATTATTAGGCTGTTTGGTTTTGTTAGATGATAATAGTTTTACAAAGTATATGTTATGTTCATCAGTTTGATTATAATAGGCTTGTTCATCAGTTATTTTTTTTGTTCATCAGTTATTGATAGTGGTAGTTTGCGAAGATTATTCAGCTGTTTGTTTTTGTTAGATGATAATAGTTTTACAAAGTATATGTTATGTTCATCTGTAAGATGATAATAGCCTTGTTCATCAGTTATTGATAGTGATATTTTGCGAATATTATTAGGCTGTTTGGTTTTGTTAGATGATAATAGTTTTACAAAGTATATGTTATGTTCCTTCAGAAACTCATTGTTATTAATATGTTATTACAGAAAGCACTTTTTTAAAGTTTTTGAGCAAAAAAAGCATCCACGCGTAGCAAACTTCAAGGATTACAAGCTCTGCATTGTTGAGATGCCATGGAGAACACAAGACAATGTGATTGATTGTGGCATTTTCGCCATGCGACATATGGAAACATATCAAGGAATCATGGCAAAATATGATGCTGGATTTGAACCAGAAGGAAAAGAACAAGTGGAGCAGATAAGGAACTTGAGAATGAAATATCTTCACAAAGAAGATTCTGCTATCTGACTCCAATGAAAACAAAGAAGGAATTGAAAAAGAAGTTCAAGCATATCTGAACTTGGATTTGAAGACAAGGAGAAAACTCCAACAAGAATCAATTGAAGCCATAAATAGCCGTATCAGCGACTACTTAGATATTATTCCTACGGCCAATGTTGCTAAGTGAAAACAATGTTTGGTTCTGTTACGTAGATTCGTATGTTATGTTTAATATGAACATCTGGAATATTTGGGTTTTTTTTGTCAAGTATGTTGAAATATTTGGTTGGTTGGTCATGTTATACATGCTTCTATAAACTGATAAATTGATGAATGGTGTACATGAGTTAATTATTATTATTATTATTTTATAACATCACTTTATTATTATTATTATTATTATTTTTTATTTAAAAATCAACACTTTTATTAGAAAATCAAAGGATTTACAAAAAATTAGTGGGAAGCCGAGAAACTAACTGGGCCCCCACACCTCTAGCAATAGCAAACCCAATCCTATTAAAGATATGAACCGCCGCACGCGCTCCAATGTCTTGAGTCATAGAGAATCGCTGAATACGCTTTAGCAAGGTAACAGCGTCCTTCTCAAGTTCCCCAAAAGAAGAAAAGGAGAAGGGGGGAAACCCATATCCAATATCCGCACATTTAGCATCGTATTTGAGTCGTTTACTCGTTTATTATTATTATTATTATTATTATTATTATTATTATTATTATTATTATTATTATTATTATTATTATTATTATTATTATTATTATTATTATTATTATTATTATTTCTTATTATTATTGTTATTATTAATAGAGACCACTGTAGGATTACAGCGTCTGAGAATGTAATATAGACCACTGTAGGATTACAGTGTCTTGAAAAATGAATGAGACCATTGTATCTCACAATGTCTAGGAAGTAGGAAAGACCATTGTAATCAGTTACAATGTATTGGATAAGGTTTCGTAATCCTAAAATGCACGAGTAGATGCATGATTAGGAGATTGGAAAAAATATGATTGTGCCGTAATGCCTTAGAATAGGCATACGCATGTATGTTTAGTACATTGTTTATGATTGAAATTATGTCGAGTGTATATATCAATATACTAGTATGTTTATATAGCTTAAAAAGCCTAAAAGTCACATAATCGTCTAGAGGATGGAAGGCACGGAGAACGGAAGGCTATAAAATATTTTTGTTTGTAAAAGTAGTTATAGTTTAAGTCTCAATTAAACCCGTTTCTCTATAAGTGTGGCTCTGATACCAATCTGTAACACCCCCAATTTCGTGATACATAGCGGAATTCAAACTGGGTGTTACTTCATGGCACAACAGTCATAACAATAGAACGAACTCTAATGGAGTCGTTTTAAAAGATTTATCATTCGATTTATATAAATATTAGAGTTTACAAAAAATGAGGTCCCAAATGGTTCCAAATTTATAAAATACATTAAATTGGTTTTCGAATGATAATAAAATTTACAGCCGTCTTGAGTATCTGTGCCAGCTTTCGACAATATGGACCTAAAATACATGCTTAAAAGTGTCAACACAAAGGTTGAGTGAAATTCATAGAGTTTAGAAAATCAGTTGAACACATAAGGTTTGTGTGAGTTACATTGTTATACACCCATAATGTTGAAAACAAAACAGATATTATTTCACTAAGCATCATGCAATCAAGGCGTTAACGTGTTCCAAATTTAATTGGAGAAACTGTTGATACGTGCCCTTAATAGGTAAAATTGCCATTTTTACCTAATGTACTCAAATATGGTGCGTATGTTTACCGGACCTGGTCAAACAAATGGGATTCGTCAATCCCGATAGATCTATCCACAATATTCGAGCTCACTTCACTCGTGATTAATGATTCATGATTAGGGACTTAAGTTTGGCAAATGCGGTAACTTAGTGCAAGTAAAATAATCAGATAAGTATACAGTTTGAAAGCAATGTGTTCGGTTTAAAATAAAGAATGTATCTCCCCCAAGGTTTTGTAAAACAATTAAGTAATAGAAAGTGGGGCTATGAACTCACGGTAATCCTTAAAAGTTTAGAGTACTTGTGAAAGTAAATGAAAATAGTTGAGCATGTATCTCCCCCAAAGAGTTTATAAAGTAATTAAACAAGTAATAGTGGGGCTACGAACTCACCTTAAAAATGATATCACAACGTATAACGGGATCGATGGATAAGCCTGGAAGTCTCTACGCATAACCTAGAATATGATGTCAACTCTTAGGTTCAGATTAATGCCTAAGAGAACATGAACGAGCCTATATATGCATTTATATAGATTATGATATAGTATTTGTATGTTTGTTTATAGAAATTGTTTTAGTTTGTATATCTCGTACTACCGTTCGGGCCATCATAATTCAGAGGTCATGCAGTAAACGTTCGAGGAGCTAGGACACTTTAATTCGTAAATCCAGCAACTCGTCGATCCGTTTACCCAAATGAACCCCTCACATGAAGTTCCCTAATATTGTAGTGCTCAATACGTAAAACATGGATTTTGATTACTTGATTATTATATATTAAGAGTTTATAATTACAATAAATAAACTAACAAGTTTATAAGTATTTAAATAAGTTTGAGTCTTATAAATACTTACCTTAATATAGAACACTTGTGCATTATGGAAAAATAAAATATTAGCGGAGCTTCGACATAGAATTTGCAATCTTCGAAAACCCAAGGCTATTAGAAGATTATAACAACGCCTTCTTGAGAACCCGAAGAAGAAATGAAGATTATAACAACGTCTTTTTGGAGACTTGAAGTTATTTGAAGATTATAACGACTCTTTCTTGAAAACTTCCAAGAACGAAGATCAAACGCTAGTTTTCTTCAAGAACACATGAATGTTCTTACAAGATCTATAAGAAATGCCTTAGGTTTAGGACTTTAGATGTTAAGAAGGGGTGGTGCAAGAAAATATGAAGGTTTTGCTTGGTATTTATAGGCTAGAGATTTTGGTTACCTATATATTGGGTTAAAAACTAACTATGGTTAAATTTACACATGTAAATGATCTAAAGGAACTATGCTTAGGATTTTGACACCAACATGATGACTCCCCCCCTAAGAGGCGGTCATAACATGATGACAAGGCTTAGATGATAAGTCTTGGTCTTATCTTGGTTACGGAGTGAGTTTTGGTTCCGTTAATCGCTAATCGAAAATTGTTAAGCCATAAAACGTAAAACCGGGTATCGTAAAAATATGAAACTTATAGGAATGATTAAACTCATCATTATACTCCATCTAAAAATTTAAAATGAGTGATAAGTCTTATTGGGTGCAAAAACGCTGCTTAAAACTGGAAATACGGGTAAAAAACGTGTAATTCGCAGTTTATCAGAAAAGAACGAAATTTCAGGGAAATGATCGTGAATTTATTTAGAGTAGACTAAAATTAGTCTAAAAGTGATATGAGATGTCAAACTTTGGTTTTCGTAAATGACGTGGGATAACTTAACAGTTATACGTGAAGTTTAAAAGTTACGCGATTTAAGTAAAGCGTAAAACGTACAAGGTTGATTCCTTTATGGTCAAAGGAGGAGGGAAATATGTTTGACTTTTCCAAAAAATGTAAAAGTGTCAAAAACATATTAGAAACACAGTGCAGGAATCGTTAAGTCTGGATGTAAGTAAAATTGTTTAAAACGTAAGTTTAGTTTTGTACTGCGCTGGGCTTATTTGGTAACATTAAAATGAAATCCTAAAAATTATCTAATTAATTATGAGAGATCTAAAAATTAATCTAATGTGAGGAAAATTATCAGAGTTGATTTTCGTTACGCGCGTGATGACTAAATGGTGTTCCGACCAAAATGAAACTTTAAGACGATGTTTTCTTAATAACTTTTGCGAAAATGATCTAATGATGGTCGAACTCTCAGGTTATTACTAAAATAATTTATCTTACGAGAATGTGGTTTAAACATTTTACAGGATGAATAGTGAAAGTGAATAGAAAAAGGGAATAGTAACTTTTCAAAAATATGAAAAGTAACTCGAAAAATGTGGGTTGTTACAGCCAAACACTAACTGATGTACATAAGTCATTGATTAATTTACTTATAAAAATAACTGATGAGCAAAAAATTTAATCAACAAGCCCTAACTGATTGACAGAATAAAAAAGCTGATACACTTAAATAATTAGAAAAAAAAACGAATATGATTGTGGAACATACCCTTGAAGTCAACTTCTGCATGATATGCCACATGCATAATCTGTGACGAGATAACGGGAACACGGACTCTATAGCAACTTTCATTGATCCGTCCTGGTCAGTCATAATAACCTTTGGTGCTCGAACAAACGCTCTTTTAAAACATTGAAGCAACCATATGTAAGATTCTTTCGTTTCTGTTGACAACAAAGCAGCTCCAAATGTAACGCAATGATTGTGATTGTCAATCCCAGTGAATGGTACAAAAACCATTTTGTACCTATAAAAATATAAATTGAAATCCATTACTATATAACTGATGAACAAATATTATGTAACTGATGAACCATTATAAAATAATTGAAGAACCATTTACATTATTTGCTAACTGATGAACCATTTACATTATAATATAACTGATGAACCATTACTATATAACTGATCAGCCAATATTATATAACTGATGAACCTTTATTAAATAATTGAAGAACCATTTACATTATTAGCTAACTGATGAACCATTTACATTATAATATAACTGATGAACTATTACTATATAACTGATGAACCATTACTATATAACTGATGAACCAATACTGATGAACCATTATTAAATAACTGAAGAACCATTTACATTATTAGCTAACTGTTGAACCATTTACATTATATTATAATATAACTAATGAACCATTACTATATAACTGATGAACCAATATTGTATAACCGATGAACCATTATTAAATAACTGAAGAACCATTTACATTATTAGCTAACTGATGAACCATTTACATTATAATATAACTGATGAACCATTACTATATAATGGATGTTTCTAGGTTTTGAATCCCATTGATAATCTCAAGCACACACAAAATACAAGAACAAAGATGATGGGCAACGGGAAGTAATTTTTATACTGATGAACATCATCTTGTTGCGCTAATTTTTTTGAGTGATTGACATGATCATTAAGTTTTGAAGGTACAATTGAATATCTTTCAAAAACTGATGAACTTATAACTTGACAAAAGTATAAAACTTAATACTTAAAAAATTATAAAAAATGAACTTACTTATTCGTTCTGAAAGTAGCATCAAATGACATAACATCTCCAAAAGCATAATAGTTCCTTTTTGCATGTTCATCAGCCCAGAAAAGATTCGTCAACGCATTATTGTCACCAGTTTGATACTCAAATGAAAAGTTAGGAAGAAAATCCTTCTTGTTCATCAACATTTCAACTAACATCTGTGCATCGTTTTTTCCTATGAAATCAAGCACATCCCTCCTATAATTTTTACAATCAACCGAACTAGCTCCTATAAAATCATAGTCCCCATATATATGCCTAAGTAAATTGAAACCCTTCATTGGACTAAGATTGACTTGTGAAGCTTGATATAGAAAAACTTGCTGAGTATAAGTAACTTCACGAGAAGAAACAAGAAAAACGCTATCCTCTTCACTAACAAGGCTATGATTATGACCCTCAACAAAATCATAACACCAATAACCTTTCCTTGGAATATGCCTAACCCGAAAAACTACTTTGCAATCAGTACGCTTAGAGGAAACTTTCCTACTATTAGACTTCTTCTTCAATGCACCAGCTTTTGGGGCAGGATTTGTACCTTCCTTACTACAAACAAAATATTTCAAATCGAGAATTTTACCCTTATTTTTCTTAGATATATACTGCTGTCCTAAACGGACCTCAAAACCAGCTTTTTTTGCATAATCTTTGTAATACTGATAAGCCTGATCAAGTGAGTGATACATCATACCATAGGCCGGCTTTTGACCAACAGGAATATCAGGAACCCAAATCTTACAACCCTCAACTTCAGAAACAATACCAACAGAATGCGGAACAGGTTCATACTCATTATCTGTGAAAAATTATATAATAATGTTTCAATTTATGGATGAACCTAATATAAAAATAAGCAATAAAGAAAAAAACATATGAACCTAATAGCAGATAGGTAGCAGATCAGCAGATAACAAAAAAAAAGATAAACTAAAGCAAGTATAAAGTTGATGGTCCTAACATAATAGATAAATGATCAACCTAAGATAACATAATAGTAAGTAGGTATGTTCATCAACTAAAATAAAGAAATATAACAAAAAAAAAGCTTAAACTGATGTATCTAAGATAAGATAATACGCAAATAAAAAAAAGTAAAAAAGACAAACAAAGCATAAACTGATGAACCTAAGATAAGATAATAGCTAAACTGATGAACCAAACATAAAAATACAAAAAATAGAAAAATACTTAAATTGATGAACACAAAACATATACTGATGAAGCTAAGAGAACATAAAAGCTAAACTGATGAACCAAACATAAAAATAAGCAAAATACAAAAAATGCACAAACTGATGAACATAAGCAGATAACAAAACATAAACTGATGAACCTAAGTTAACATAAAAGTTAAACTGATGAACTAAACATAAAAATACAAAAAATAGAAAAAAATGCATAAATTGATGAACACAAAACATAAACTCATGAACCTAGCTAAACTGATGAACCAAACATAAAAATACCAAAAATGGAAAAACGCTTAAATTTATGAACACAAAACATATACTGATGAAGCTAAGAGAACATAAAATCTAAACTGATGAACCAAATATAAAAATAAGCAAAATACAAAAAATGCATAAATTGATGAACATAAGCAGATAACAAAACATAAACTGATGAACCTAAGTTAACATAAAAGTTAAACTGATGAACCAAACATAAAAATATAAAAAATAGAAAAAATGCATAAATTGATGAACACAAAACATAAACTCATGAATCTATCTAAACTGATGAACCAAACATAAAAATACAAAAAATACAAAAATGCATAAATTGTTGAACAGAAAACATATATACTGATGAAGCTAAGATAACATAAAAGCTAACTTGATGAACCAAACATAAAAATAAACAAAAATAGAAAAACTGCATAAATTGATAAACAAAATCTACAAAATAATGTACTCACTGATCAAACTATTAACAAAAAAAATTACCTTGATTAAACTGATGAGCATCAACAATCGCCATTACACACCGATTTAACCACGAAAAATCCTCAATTTTTATCAAATTAACCGATTGAACGGTTAAAAATCCCCAATTTTTATCAAATTAACCGACTGAACAGTTACAAACCCTAATTTCTTCCGATTAACCAATTGAACGATTAAAAACCCTAATTTCTTCCGATTATGAGATTGAACGATCAATTCATAACTGATATGAAGAATTAACACAATTTGAAGAACAAATAACGATTCAAATAATCGAATATCAAAAGAGAGCAAAAAAGCCCTAAATTTACAAAATATGAACAAATGAAAGAATGAGAAAATTGTGAAATTGAATGAATGAATTAATTGAATGGAAATCATCGTGAAAAAATGTTTATATATGGCCGGAAAATTAAAAAAGATCCGATCAAAATAGAAAGCAGATGATAATAGAAAGAGAAAAAAAGAAAGGGGAAAGAATAACGGGGGAGGACTAAAATTAAATAAATGTCCTTGAGGGAAAGTAAGAGGGGGGACACATGGCATAACCAGAAATCTTTTTAAACTTTCTAAAAAGTCCCCTCTTTTTAAAGGATCCGCAACTGTATTGGTTAAATTAGTAAGAGTAAATTACACCATAGGTCCATGTAAAACTGCCAGATTTCATACGACATTCAAAAACGCGAAGTCTTGCATCGTTAGTCCATCACTTTGAAAATATTACGCCAGTGGTCCAATTTTCTAACAATCGTTGTCCGCACGTGCAAATCACACAAGGGCACTTTTGGCCTAACACTTTTTTTTGTCCTTATGCAATGTGTTTTCTTCACTGGCAACTACTGTAGCGTACTTTTGATATTTTTTTTTCTTTTTTTTTCATTGTGCACAACTACCGATCAAACAAACACACATATATTGTGATTTAGATTCATCTCACACAACACACACATTCATTTCTTCCCGCTCCCTTTTTTAACTATTACAAAATCCAATTATGTTTGTATCATTTGACACTGTTTTGTGTATGTTTTTGTGATCTGCTTTGTGTTTTTTGGAAATCTACAAGTTGAGTATAATTGCTAGTTGATTTCAAGAAAACACAAAGCAATCACCAAAAACATAAAAGACACGCTCGGAATGGGAGTGTGTTTGCTGGTTTCCTCGGATCCTAAACGGGTATTTTTGAGACATTGTTGATGTGATTTTGAAGATCTATGGTATTCTGTTGTGTAATATGTTACTGACTTTGTATTTCTTTGTCTTTTTGATTGGCTTTTTGTCAACCGGAAAAATGTAGTTTCCAGTTGTTTTTTAGTTGCACAAATTCAATGAAAAAGAACATAAAACACACACTCATCCGTAGTTGGTTTTATCAAGAACAAACATTCATACTCAAACAAGTTAACAATTAAATATTGGGGGTGACTCGGGATCATATGATAAATGTAAGTTGTGGTAGACGATTGAATCCAAATACTCATTATATGTCGTGTATTCGGTTTCTTCATATTCAAGATATTTGTATTTTTTCTTTGCCGCAATCTTTTTTCAATTGTTTTTACTTCTTGCTTTTTTTCATAGTTTTGTATTCATAATTTTCCCATTGTTTCATTTTAAATTAGCTTTTTCTGCAAAATACCAAGAAACAAAGCTTTGTGCATCCTCATTTGGATGAATTCGTTGCATCCTGCCACAAAAAAGTATTCATTATGTTAAACATGTATAATATAAACATATACCAAATGTACAACATATGGTTGGTTTGGTTCATTCTTTTGAAGTCCAACATCACAGTTTTACTTTTTTCTTGACATTTTTGAGATATTCTTGATGTAATTTATTGT
Organism: Chrysanthemum makinoi; assembly: GCA_910596185.1. Classification (NCBI taxonomy): domain Eukaryota; kingdom Viridiplantae; phylum Streptophyta; class Magnoliopsida; order Asterales; family Asteraceae; genus Chrysanthemum; species Chrysanthemum makinoi. Next base: position 6,738,376 of record OU343221.1, on the reverse strand, counting down.
GAATGATAATTTTTTTAGAAAGTTGGAATTTTAATAGGCATTTTGAACATATTAAGTTATGAATTTGTATCATTTTGTTTTTCTTTAGAAAAGTTGCACGTCTTACTAGAAAGTTTGACTAAATTTGTACACTATCTTTGATCATCAAAATGAAATGTAGTTATTTTTTATTTTTTAATTATTAAAAGGATATATGACTAATCGTGTTGACTTTTGATATTCCCCCACGGAATTTGTTCCTCTTCAACTACCAAGTTTAAAAAAAAAAGACACACACCCTTTCATTTTCACATGATCATTCCTCATTCATCACAACCCTAAAAACATTTCTCTCAAGAAACCCGATCAATGGAAGCTTCTTCTTCAAGCAATAGGGATTATAGCAAAATGGTCGTAACCGACGATATTGTTGACTATGTTTTGGCTAAATATGGGAATAAATGGTATGATGACGATGCAATGGCTGAGGTGATAATGGATGACTTGTGGCAAAGGGAAAACAATCAACACAATGTTGCGAAAGGTTAGTGTAATATGTTGTTTGTTTGTCATAAGAATCTTAATTGAAATAGGTTCATGTGCTTAATGTAGAATAGTGGTTAACTTAATGTTTGCACATATTTATGGATAAGGGAATTGAAAATATCGAAGCTCTTGAAAAGATTATATCTTGAAGTTGTGTATCATAACTTAAAGCAGGCAAGGGAGGCAGAGCAGATAGCAAAGCATGAAGAAGTTTTTGTTAGATCCAAGCAAGCAAAGGAGGCAGAGCAAAAGAAGGTGAACAAAGGTACTTTTGAAAACCATCTATTTTATTTTATCTAATAAAATAAGCTTTTGTACAAGCCTTTCTAAGCACCAAGCATTAAAAATTCGTTTAATGCACATACGTGTCATACCATATTTAGAGTCATGGTACAACTCTTCTGCTGCACCTGTAGAACCCTTCCTCTACACACTTCCATACGAGCATTTATCATTTTTAACACCTTCTTCTTCACATTCAGTATTCAGTTTCTTATCAGCATTTAATAAAAACATGTTTCAAAATCACCAACTCAAAATCACAATTTCGAATATGTATGAGATCCCTTCAAAAGCATATCTCTTCGATTAAAAAAACACACATAATTGCAAATCGACACCAGCATCGTTCAAGATCAAGAAATATTGGTTACATAAAAAAATATTACATCATTGTGCAAGTGATTTGTACACTGTTTGGTAAGTATCCATTTAATTTTAGTATTTAGGGTTTCAATTTATGTGTTGCAAATTACTATTATTTTTGTGATTAATTACTTGATCAATTGATTTTAAGTTTTGTGTTTCATCTTTTAAATTAACAATTTGATTCATATTTATTTATCAATCCAATTATAGTTTTTTTGAGTCTGAGCCAAACCTCTTTTCTATGATGACATATTGGTAAATTTTAAGCCAAGAAGATTGTTGTTGAAGCTGATGATGAAAAACCTATTGTTAAGTAAGTTTAAGCCAATTTTCTTTTATGATTATTTCAAATCTTTGTGCACATTTTGGTTTCAAAGAGTGTGCCAGGCAGTGAATGATAGATGTTTGTATTGATCATTGATTATACAATCTTTATATTTGATTATAATGCAGGGTTGTTGGCGAGTCACACGAAATGCACTTATATGACATTCAATATCTTCAACATTTTCATTTTTTATTTTTATTAAATTTGGTCGATTAGTCCATACACATATAGAGGTTATACGTATTTAATCATTTATACTTTGGTTATTAGTTTCAAAACAGACTTGGCAGTGAGTTTCATTATTTGTAAATATTTTGTTTAGACATTTAAAGGTGTTCGTAGTTAAGAAAGTCAATCCAGTGTCATTTACTTGTGAATGGGTTGATTTTGGCGTGCTTTATCTTTAACGGGTCGAACAGGTCAAAGATCCGAACCTTTCATTTGATTTAAGTTGCACTCTATTGTTGGGATATTAAAGTGCTGAACAGTTAAAGTGCTGAAGATTAACAAAGTACTGCAGAATGACAAAGAACTGGAAAAATTCAAAGAGTCAAAGTACTGCTAAACACGAAGTCAAAGTACTGCAAGTTTATAAGAACTGTTTTATTCGTTTATAGAAATTCTTGTAATTCTAAAACATTCTATATTAGATTACTTGTCGTACAAGATACAATTGTAAACCGACTAGGGTTATCCTTGAGCCTATAAAAGGAACCCTAGATTGGCATTAGATGTACGAGTCTTAGAGTTTATGATTACAAGTTATTTAGAGTTTTAGTAAAGTTCGATATTCTTAGAGTTGTTGAAGTATCTGCATAATAAGCAGATTTATAGTTAATAATAAAAGTTATTATTCTTAGATTTGTTAAGTAAATTCCGCATACTTAATAAAGATTACTCAGTGTTTCATTGTTAATAACTTAGGATTTATCCGAGGTTGTTAAACCTTAAACAAGCTATTAAAGTTAGTTTGGTTAGAGTACATCGATCCAACAAGTGGTGTCAGAGCTTGTGTGGAAACTCTGACTAAGAAGAAACCCTAAAACCTACTACAACAGAACCCAAAATATCTCGACTGAAGCTGTTCCACCACCATCAATCACCTCACTCAGGATTCCAATCATCAAGAAAGGAGAATATGACTTATGGTGCATGAAGATGAGGCAGTACATTGCCATTACAGACCATGCTTTATGGAATGTAATTGTCAATGGCAATGAAGTAGTTCCAGATCCTGTGGAGATTCCTGGTCAACCTAAAGCACCTAAGGCTGTTTTACCAGCAGCTACCATAAGGAATCAAGAGAAGGCTCTTAACATACTCTTATCTGCTATAGCTGATGGACATCTACTGAAGTTTCATGATGCTAAAGATGCAAAGCAGCTCTGGGCTGCTCTCAAGACAAGATTTGGAGGGAATGAAGCTTCTAAGAAGATGCACAGAAATCTACTAAAGTAACAGTTTGAAACTTTCACAGTTGGTGAAAGAGAGAGTCTTGATGCTGCATATGATAGGTTTCAAAATCTCCTCAACATGTTGGAGTTATACAAGGCAGAAGTATCAGTTGAAGATGCTAATCTGAAGTTTCTAAGGAGTTTGCCATCTACATGGCATGTGATTGCTACAATGATCAGAGGACAACCTGGTTTGGATGTCATGGACTTTGATGATCTCTACAACCATCTGAAGGTGTATGAGCACGAGATAAATGGTCAAACAAGTTCTAAGTCTCACAGTATTGCTTTTCTATCATTTGAAAAGAAGGGCAGTACTTCCATTAAAAGTACTGCTTCTCCAACTCAAAGTACTGTGGCTCAAAGTACTGTCTCGTATGTTGCTCCCATCCATGCTCAGAAAGCCCCACCAACTACCACTATGCACTCAGATGAAGTTGTGTGTTCCTTCTTTGCACAATAGGCTTCTTTACCTGTCACCTATGAAGAAGATCTCTCACAGATTGAAGAAGATGCTTTGGAAGAAATTGATATCAGGTGGCAAGTAGCAATGATTACTGCAAGGATCAAGAAGTACATGAAGAAAACAGGAAAGAAAATTGACTTCAAGCCAAAATAGGGAATCACTTTTGACAAATCAAAAATTGAATGCTTCAATTGTCAAAAGACTGGACACTTTGCAAGGGAGTGCAGATTTGCTAAGTATCAAGCAAATAGGATGACTGAGAAACCGAAGCTGGAGCTCAAAGAAATCCCCATCACAGAAACCAAAGCTTTGGTTGCTCAAGAAAGTTTATCAGAGGTTGACTGGAGTGCTGAGTTTGATGATGAACCAGTAACCTATTGTATGGTAGCAGTGGAAGAAGAAGTTGAAGATTCAGTGGAAGAATTGGACTGGAGCACTGCTTTTGATGTGGAACCTGAACATGCTGCTTTGGAACCCAGAGATTGTCAAGGAGGATTTGATTGGAGCTTGGAGTGTGAAGATGATCCTGTCTTACTTGCAATGGTAGCTACTTCACCAAGTTCACCCCTATCTCTGAGGTATGCTCAAATTGTCATGATTTCTATCAAAAACTGCTAAATAGTTATGTGATTGAAAGAGATAATTGTGTTAGGGCTAGGTCTGAGGTAGCAGGTTATCAAATAACCTTAGAGTCAATGGAAGCCAAAATATTAACACATGAAAATAATGAAATGGCTTGGGCTGAAAAGTATGAACAACAGGATTACCAGTTAAAACTAAGTGAATGGAAACTAAACTGTAAAATTGCTGAAATTGAGAAACTAACTAAGGAAAGAGATGATCTGTTAGCAAAGTTTGATGCCTGGAATGAATCTGGTCTGTCACATGTTAGTTATGTTGAAAAACAGAGAAGGGCTTACATTAGAACTGGCTTAGGTTTTGGTATGGACTTTACCAACATGGAAGAAAACACAACTAGTGATCAGGATGACTTAGAAGATATAACCACTAGTGATGATGAACTCATTAATTATGTTGACACATCTAGTAATGAGGATTCAGTTAGTGATTCACCTCCTGAGTTTAGGAAAGACACTGGTTATCATGCAGTCCCCCATCCCACTGGAATTCATCAACCCCCTAGGCCTGATGTTTCTCGTTTTGGTGTAGACAGTCTAGAGTTTAGGAAGAAGCTTATTGGTCAATCTAGGTCTGAAACCCCAAAAGAAATTGTTGAAACAAATTTTCAAAGACAAGCAGTACCTTCAACTCAAAGTACTGCTCCACAAGCAGTACCTTCAGTAAAACCTTTTCAAAATAATACTGCTAAACCTTTTTGGGATAACTTTGGTCAAAACAGGTTTAATCATTCATCTAGAAGGCACAATAGTTTTGGTCATAGACATAGAGGAAGACACTTTGGAAGTATGGGTCAAAAATTGTGTTTTGTGTGCTATAGTCCTAATCATTTAATCAAAGATTGTGACCGTCACTCAGAATACCTTAGCAAATTTCCAAAGAACAGGTCTGCAAACCAGAAACCTAGAGAAATCAAACCAGTCTGGAATAATTCAAATAGGGTTAATCATAGCAACTTCTCACCAGACCATAGGTACCCTCACCAGAGAAGACCTTTTTCTAGGCCACCAGTACCTTCACAAGCAGTACCTTCACAAAGTACTGCTCAGTCAAACCAAGGTACTGCTAGCACTACTTGGAACAGAAATCCTAGGAGATCTCATTACTATCAACCTAGAAGGTACTATAATTCACATAAGGGATCTAGATCACAGGAACCAAGTGTTAAAACTGAATGGGTTAAGAGGGAAAGTACTGCTGAGGGACAAACAATATTTTCAACAAAAAGTGAATCAGATGTTTTTGTGATACAAGAAAAAGAGAATGAATTTGCAAAAGAGAGTTCTGTTGAAAATCCAGAAAGTTTTGAAAATCCACATGTTAAAAATCAAAAGATAATTCTGGATCATGTTTTAAAAAATAGTGGGAATTACATACTCAAAGAATTTGAGTTTGTAACTCCACAAGGGGAACACAAGTCAGTAATGGCTTGGGTTCCTAAAAGAGACTAACTCTCTAATTCTTTGTGTAGGGCAACCCAGAAGAGGAGCTTAAAGATCATTTGATTGTAGATAGTGGTTGCTCTAGAAGCATGACAGGAGACAAGGAGATTCTGTCAGATTTTAGATCTATTAGTGGAGGAAGAGTTGCATCTGGGAATGATCCCAATGGAGGAAGTATTACTGGGAAATGAACTATCAAAGCAGGGCGTATCGATTTTGAGAATGTTAGATATGTGAAGGAGCTAAAGTTCAACTTATTGTCAGTCTCTCAAATTTGTGATAAAAAGCACCCTGTGTTATTCACTGACACAGAATGTCTCATCCTTTCCTCTGAATTCAAGCCTGTTGATGATAACTTGGTAGTACTCAGAGTACCAAGAACCAATGATGTGTATAGTCTGGACATGAAGAGTCTTCACTCTTATGGGAGAGCCACCTGTTTAGTGGCAAAAGCATCAACTGAAGAAGCACATCAGTGGCATAGAAGATTAGGCCATGTTAATTTCAAGAATATCAACAAACTGGTCAAAGGAAATTTAGTTAGAGGTTTACCTTCAAAGACTTACAAGAATGATCACTCATGTTTGGCATGCAAGAAGGGTAAACAACACAAAGCTTCATGCAAGAAGCTTGAGGAAAGAACTATTAGAGAACCATTGGAGCTGTTACATATGGATCTGTTTGGACCTGTCTCTGTGGCAAGTTTAAACAAGAAGAAGTACTACTTGGTTGTTACAGATGATTGCAGTAGATTCAGTTGGGTATTTTTCTTGGGATTTAAAGATGATACTTTTGATGCTATTCAGACTCTAATAATAGCCCTTGAAAACCAATTGAGACTCAAGGTTAGAGGTATTAGATGTGATAATGGGACTGAATTCAAGAACAAGCTTATGGATGAATTTTGTGCTAATAAAGGAATCAAGAGGGAGTTCAGTATTGCAAGAACACCACAACAGAATGGTGTTGCAGAGAGGAAGAATAGGACTTTGATTGAAGCAGCCAGAACTATGCTTGCAGATACACAACTACCTATTCAATTCTGGGCTGAAGCTGTAAGTACTGCTTGCTATGTACTTAACAGAGTATCAGTCACCAAACCACAAATGAAGACACCTTATGAGTTGCTGATGGGCAACAAACCCAACATTCGATTTTTGAAGCCTTTTGGATGCCCTCTCACTATTTTAAACACAATTGATAATCTGGGAAAGTTTGATGGCAAGTCAGAAGAAGGATATTTATTGAGCTATTGTACCAATAGCAAGGGATTTAGAGTGTACAACAGAGTCACTAAGAAGGTTCAAGATTGTCTTTATGTTGATTTTTTAGAAGATCAAGAGAATCAGAAGGGTAAAGGTCCTGATTGGATGTTTGATCTTGAAGTTTTGACTCCTTCCATGAACTATGTACCTGTCAGAGAAGAAAATCAACCTATGTACAATGGAGAAGATTCACAATATGTTGTTCATGGAGTTCATATTAGACCTGATGCTATTCCTGATGAAGAACCAAAGAAAAGTACTGATGCTCCAAAGCAAAGTACTGATGCACCAAAGCAAAGTACTGATGAACCAAAATCCTCACTATCTGCTGAGGATCAAGCTATTCAAGAGACACTTAATCAGATGCTTTTTCAAGATGTAATGGCACATTCTTATACTGATGAACAAAGAAGAGCTTATGAAGAAGCAAAGAAAAAGAACAAGACTGCAGAGTATTCTCACAGTACTTTGGACAGTACTTTCGAACAAAGTACTGATGCACCAGTTGACAGTACTTTAGATGATTTGGATGATCCTACCATGCCTGGTTTAGAGGAAACTGATGATGAGTTTCAAGATGAAGGTACTTTCTCATATTCCAATGAAGATGCTGATTTTACTAATTTGAATGATACTTATGGAGTTCCACAGTCTCCAATCTTAAGAATCCATAAGAATCATCCAATTGATCAAATCATTGGTCCTTCTACTTCTGGAGTCATGACAAGACACAAAGCTAAGAGTTCTACTACACCTCACAATGCTTTACTTAGCTTTGTGTATAAACAAAACAGGCTGAATCATAAGGACCATCAAACCTGCCTATTTACTTGTTTTATCTCTCAAGAGGAACCCAAGAATATTGCTCAAGCATTGACTAAAGAAAGCTGGGTTGAAGCCATGCAGGAAGAATGATCCGTGCCAAACCGTCAAGTTTTATCACTCAAGCCGGCCACTTGTGAATGGCCGACCGTAACAAACTTAAAACAGTTCAAGCACAAACTCAATGAAGATCAGGGGAGTATAGTGTTTCCCCGGGTCGTTATGTCCCAGCGAGCTATGCAATGGATCACCAAACGTATAGTGATCGAGAAATTTGAACAGAAAAAGGGATTTGATTATTACTATGGAAATAGCCTATAATTACAAAGGCTTAAATGCAAATTAAAGGAAATTTAAAAAGATAAAAAATATTAAATAAACGCTATCACTATTTGCAAAATGATGTTTTTGATTTTATGTTTTTATAAAACTGAATTAAAAACTACGTAACGTACAAATAAAAATGTGAAACTTACACAATATTAATCCTAAAAATATGAAAATGATATTTTTACAAACCTACTGATAAAATAAAATTATTTTTATAACTATTAAATTAATTATTATTAATTAAAAACTATTTTTAACTATTTAATATTAGCCTAAAATGCAAGAAAATATGAAATAAAGCTAGAAAAATAAAATTATGACTTAGAAAAATCTAAAATAACAAAAGAGAATTTTCAAAACTATTTTTATATTTTTCTGATTATTTTTCTATTTTCTATGAATTTTAAACTATTTAAAACTAATTAAATTACTTAAAAATACAAATTTAACTAAGAAAAATCTGGAAAAATATTTTTTTGTCTTTTTATATTTATCTTAACTTAAGAAAAATGAAAAATTATTTTTTTGAAACTTTTCTGAATTATTTGCAATAAAAGCTAATTAAAAATGCTTAAAAACTAATTTAAATAAAGAAAAATAGCAAACTGACCTAGAAAAATCTAAAAAACTCAAGATAAGTCTACAATAATATTCTAAAGCTGAGAAAAATATAAAAACAGGTGCTTATGTGCAAGAAATTGAAACTGCCATACAAGTGCTTATGAAATAAGCACTTCAAATAAGCCAAGAACCACAAAAAGCTACCAATTGTTTACAGAAACCCTAATATACTACAATTACCCAAATGCAACTAATCTCAACTGCTTTTAACCTCTAAATTGCAAATTGCACAGAATTGATGAATTGAGCAAATGTGCTTAAAACAGTTTGAAGCGCTCCTACTTTGGACTAGAAAATAAGCACTGAGATAAGCTGGAATCAAGAAAACAAAAGAAGGGACTTAGACTAGACCTGGCCAAGAATGTCTAAACCAAAGACCAGACCTTGGTGAGCCAAGATGAGCCCTGTGCAAGCCTTGCACACACCCTGTGCAGTCAGTTTATCGACTCACTCAGTTGCACAGGGCAACTAAGACCAGATTCACAAGCTTTTTTGAAGCTTCTAAAAAAATAACAAAAATCCACAAAAATGCTGATAAGTAAAGAGACCAGTTGAAGTTTTTAAAATGCCAGGTTTCACTGTATTTGACCCAAGAATGACTCAATTAAAAATCACTCCATTTGGACTCAAAACAGGTTTTTCAGTTTTTGACTTTTTTGACAGTTGAGAAAAGTTGACTTTGGTGAGTTTTAAAACTAATTTGTGGACTTATTATGAAGTATTATGATGTAATAGAACTACTGAAAGCTAAGTTTATGAATTTTAAACACAAAACAAAACTTTGCTTTTCCAAAATCTTAACAGTTAAGTGAATGAGACAGATTTTATACCATGTTGACTTTGGGCTTATGTATGCACAAAATTATGACAGAGATGAGTTCAATTTAGCTTAACTAACCCAAACCAACAAGTCTCAATCACAGAGCAACTCTCTAATACAGATTTAAGCACTGATCCAAACACCCTTTAATAACTGATATGTAAAGTAAAACTGAACTAAAGACTGAATTAAATAATACTATTGATCAAACTAAGTTTAGCTAACCTAATTACACCTTAATTAACAGATTAAATCCAATCTAGACTACAAGAACAGGTTATGCAATGACTATTGAAAATAACTTACAACTTGTCCCAACCACTATGGCTTGCCATCATTGAAACCAGAACCACTAGTCTATAAAAACCAATCCAGTAGACTATAAATCAACCCATTACATGCTCTGCAACACCAAATTCCATTTCCATTACCCAATGATGAATCAGTTGACTTTTATTGACCAATTTCCAATTTTGCTAGAAACTTAAAGACAAGCTTACAGAAAGCTATAATAAGCTTATATAAGCTTGTTTGAGTGGAACAGTAAGCTATTGGAAGATTTTATTTAAGAACATAAGTTTAGATTTTCAACAGTGAACCTTGAAATATGAAATCTTAACACCACTTTGAATTAATACTTAAAAAAGGTTGTAGTACACTGAAACAAAGTAATTTAATACAATGAAACTGAAATTAACAACTAAGGATCTAATTTAGACTTAAGAAATACAAAACGACATACATTTTTAAAATTTAACTAAGTACTACTCTTTCTTCCTTCTCTTTGCTTCTTTTTATACTCCAAACATCTTCTCTCACCTCTCTCTTCAAATCCCAGCATTAATCTGAACCATTGGATGCTTTGGAGAGATATTGGCCACTGGATTGAATTTGGCGCCAAAACTGTTTTAACATCTGGGGAGGGTAGAGTGTTAGGTTGAAGGTGCATTAAATGCATCCTTGGAGTGGGGTGAGGTGGAGGGTAGGGTTGATGATGAAGGAGGGGTTGAGTGTTAGCATGTGGTGTTGCAGGGGGTAGGGATGATGATGGAGGTGTATCCCGTGAGTTGGAGGGAAAAGAGGAGTCAAAGGGTGTTTGACTGGTAATATTAAAAGGGGGGTCCAAATGTTATTGACAGGGGTCAAATGGGAAGGCAGGGGTCATATGGGTTTGTGACAAGTCCAAAGGTGTATAAAAGGTTATTAATATTCAAGGACCTATGTTGCCATTTCTGAAATTGTAAGGACCAAAACTGCAAAATCTGCAAAGTTGCTCCAAGGACTAAAAGTGACAAGTTTCAATAATGCAAGGACCAAACTTGACATTTTCCAATTTCCAAGGGCCATTTTTGCCAATTTTTAAACTTGGAGGACCAAACTTGTAATTTCTCAAAACTTTTGACATTTTTCACCAAAGGACTAATTTTGACAACTTATGATTTTAAAAGGACCTTTGGTGATTTTTCTTTTGAAATTAAGGCTCAGGGACTATTTCTGACAACTTTTGAAACTTGGGGGACTGAAACTGCCAATTATGCAAACTTAGCTCATTTTTCATCTGATTTTGAACATTTTGCATCTGAAACATATAAAATGCAATTTTGGAATATTTTCAGTATTTTGATGCATTTCTGAGCATTTTAAACGTTTTGCAGTTCAGATTTAACCAAAAATGATGAGTATTTACACACTCATCAATCCCCACACTAAACTATTGCTAGTCCCTAGCAATCTTTTGAGAAAAACTTAATGGATTTGAATCTCTTTACCAAAAGCCATTACTTCGGGAGTAGCCAAATGTTTTAGTTCAAGTAAGAACCATGGTACACCGATAACCATGTGGTTTTGAGCAAACCACCAGCTTCCAACGGATTTGATTTGTCTTTACCAGAAGCCGTTTGCTCTGGACTAGCCAACTCTTAGATAAATTATCAATATTATCTTTGGTGAGCTGATTACCAATTATGGTTTTTCCACTGCCTTTACCACAAGCCATAAACTTGCGGGCTAGCCAACTCTTCACTTTTAAGGATATGGTGAGCTGAATACCATACAATTTTGGGCAAATTGCAAGCCGTCAACGGATTTGAGATATCTTTACCAAGAGCCGTTTGCTCCTGGATTAGCCAATCCTTTTGTTTATTAGACATGGCGGACTGATAACCAATTGAGTAAGTGCAAAACACTTACTCCAAAAAAAAAAATTTTGGCCAAAAATGGGGGAATAGGGTGGTATAATTACATGATAAAATTCGTGAGAATTCCCCCCCACACTAGAAATGAATATTGCCCTCAATATTCAAAGTACCGGCGGTTATGCCGAAACTGAGAACGTAAAAGGGAAATACTACGGCCATTATTTTGAAAGATTTTTTTTTTTTTTGCAACATGTGGGCAACCCCCCCACACTAGGGTGGTAGAAAGATAGAAAGAAGTCAGAAATATGGGTGAAAACCCATATGGCATGCTACTGTTTTTGATTCCCGAGTCGCTAGCTTGACTCGATCCCCGCATTCATTGGTTCATGGGGAAAGTTTGTAGATCTGGGACAACCACAGGGGGAATGTCCTCTCCAAAATAATGCTTCAACCGATGACCATTCACTTTAAAGTTTGGACCATCGGGTTGAGATAACTCAATGGTACCATAAGGATAAACCTTAGCAATGGTAAATGGTCCAGACCAGCGGGATTTTAGTTTTCCCGAGAAAATCTTCAATCTTGAGTTGAAAAGAAGGACTCGATCACCGACGTTGAAAACGCGGTTCTTGATTTTTGAGTCATGAATCTTCTTTGTCTTTTGTTTGTAGATCAAAGAGTTCTCGTATGCTTGATCACGGAGTTCATTTAATTCATTCATTTGAACTTTCCGATGATCACCAGCTGTCTGAATATCAAAGTTGGCATGTTTCAAGGCCCAGTATGCCTTGTGCTCAAGCTCAACCGGCAGATGACATGCCTTCCCGTACACTAGCTTGTATGGAGTGCACCCGATGGGTGTTTTATAAGCTGTACGGAAGGCCCAGAGTGCGTCATCTAGCTTATCCGACCAAGAGGCACGGTTTTCACCAACCGTCCTCTCCATAATTCTTTTAATCCCTCGGTTTGAAACTTCCACTTGCCCACTTGTTTGGGGGTGGTACGCAGTAGAGAGACGGTGAGTTACACCATACTTCTGCATGACTCTATCAAACTGGTCATTGCAGAAATGCATACCACGATCACTGATTATGGCTCGTGGAGTTCCAAACCTAGCAAACAGAGATTTCAAGAATTTCACAACAACTCGGGCATCGTTGGTAGGTAAAGCCTTAGCTTCAACCCATTTTGACAAATAGTCAACGGCCACGAGTATGTACTTATTACCGCGAGAAGAAGGAAATGGCCCCATAAAGTCAATGCCCCAGATGTCAAAAATCTCACACACTTGAATGGCGTTTTGCGGCATTTCATTTCTTTGTGAGATATTCCCATGACGCTAACAAGCGTCACAGGTTTTGACAAATTCGTGGGCATCCTTATAAATCGTGGGCCAATAGAATCCGGAATCAAACACCTTCTTGGCGGTGTAGTTGGGGCTATGATGTCCCCCAGTAGGTCCAGAATGGCAAGCCTTGAGAATGTCAATAGCTTCCTGACCATACACACATCGCCTGATGACTTGATCCGCACAAATTTTGAACAAGTAGGGGTCGTCCCAGAAGTAATGTTTCACATCTTTAAAGAATTTATTTTTCTGTTGGGACGACATCCCTTTCACCACAAAGTTACCCGCATGGTAATTTGCAAAGTCAGCAAACCATGGGGTAGAAGAGTCTCCACGAAAAGAAACCACATTGAGTGTTTCGAGAGGAAATGTTTCATTTATTTCCTTTTTCTAGAACACATTTTGGTGAGGGTTCTCTAATCGGGACAGATGATCGCGCCAGTGTTCTCACTCCTTTTTTATCACGGATAATGATATCAAATTCTTGTAGGAGGAGAACCCAACGGAGCAATCTCGGCTTTGCATCTTGTTTTGCAAACAGATATTTGAGAGCCGAGTGATCCGTATACACTACGCATTTGGTCAAGATAAGGTATGGCCGAAACTTCTCAAACGCATACACCACAGCTAATAATTCTTTTTCTGTAGTGGTGTAATGGGTTTGAGCTTCAGTCATAGTTTAACTTGCGTAGTGGATAGGCTGAAAATGCTTGGTTTTGCGTTGCCCCAAGACTGCACCGATAGCAAAATCACTTGCATCGCACATGAGCTCAAAGGGTAAATCCTAGTCGGGGGCAACTAGAATGGGTGCTTCCGTAAGCTTTTTCTTAAGTGTTTCAAAAGCTTCGATGCACTCAGGAGAGAAGATAAAAGGAGCATCTTTTTCGAGAAGATGGGTCATAGGCCGAGCGATTTTAGAGAAATCTTGAATGAATCTACGATAAAACCCGGCATGACCTAGAAAACTCCTAATACCTTTTACGGTAGTAGGATGAGGCAATTTAGCAATAACATCAACTTTTGCTCTATCTACCTCAATCCCGTTTTTGGAAATCTTATGGCCAAGGACTATGCCTTCTTTGACCATAAAGTGGCTCTTCTCCCAATTTAGACATAGATTGGAGTCTTCACACCGTTTTAGCATTTTGTCTAAATGGGAGAGACATGTATGAAACGAGTCCCCAATGACCGAGAAGTCATCCATAAACACCTCCATTGTTTCCCCGATCATGTCGTGGAAAATTGCCATCATACATCTTTGGAACGTGCCAGGAGCATTACATAAGCCAAAAGGCATACGTCTGTAGGCAAATGTTCCGTATGGGCAGGTGAATGTGGTCTTTTCTTGATCCAGCGGATCAATGGGGATCTGAAAGTAACCCGAGAAACCATCAAGGAAACAATAGTATTCGTTCCCTGCTAATCTCTCAAGCATCTGATCCATGAAGGGTAGAGGAAAATGGTCTTTACGGGTGGCTTCGTTTAACTTGCGATAGTCAATGCATACACGCCATCCCGTAACCAATCGAGTTGGAATTAACTCGTTTTCTTCATTCGTGACAACAGTTATGCCACCCTTTTTTGGAACGCAATGAATTGGGCTAACCCAAGGACTATCAGAGATCGGGTAAATTAAACCGGCATCAAGAAGTTTGAGAACCTCTTGTTTGATAACCTCATGAATCTTAGGATTCACCCTTCTCTGATGTTAGACTGCTGGCTTGAAGTCATCCTCCATTAAGATTTTACAAAACTCGTGGTTGATACCCTTAATACCGGAGAGTTTCCAAGCAATTGCTTGCTTGTGTGACTTCAAGACCTTTATGAGAGCAGTTTTCCCCTCCTCAGTTAAGTCTTTAGCAATTATGACGGGTAATTTATCATCACCCTCCAAGAATGCATACTCGAGATGAGGAGGTAGGTCCTTAAGTTCAACCTCGGGAAATTCTTCAGTAGATGTTTGTACTGATTTGATTTCCTCATTTGTGATTTCTTTCGGAGGGAGTGAAGGTAATGGGTCTTCATTAAGCAATTGCTCAAGATAAAGAATATCCCCCTCCGAATCATAAACACCATCAATTCCAGGCGGAATTGATTCATCAGTAGCAAGAAATTCATCGATCTCTTCCAGAAGGAAGTCACCTCCCTCAAACGGAGTGAGAGATGGGGAAGAGTCGGCAATGATAGGTTGAGAAGATGTGGTGGAACCTCCACTCACAGAATTATGAAGATAACCAAGAAACTCTTGAGAGTACTCCTCTGAAGCAATATCAATTAAATCGACTCGATTAACTGATTCAGTATCATAATTTGAGGAGTACCTCGAAGTTTGATCAAGGTTAAAAGTGACAGCTTCATTACCCACACGTAGCGTGATTTCTTGCTCAAATACATCAATAAGAGCACGACCCGTTCTCAGGAATCCTCGTCCAACGATGAGAGGAACCCGAGGATCAGCATCGAAATCAACAACCACAAAGTCAGCCGGAAAATGGAACTTTCCTACTTTCACGAATACATCCTCGGCGATGCCAAGAGGACGCGATATAGAACGATCTGCAAGCTCAAGAGTCATGCAGGTAGGAATAAGTTCCGAAAGAGAAAGTTTCTTCCACACTGAATAAGGCATCAGATTGATGCTTGCACCAAGATCGACAAGGGCAAAGCATTCAATCATCCCAGGAAAAACACAATGAAGAAGAAATTTTCCGGGATCTCCTAGCTTCTCGGGAAGCTTCTTTAACAAGACTGCGGAGCAGCTCGTTCAAAGGAGTTTTGGCCATTTCAAACAAATTTTCCTTGTTGCTCAACATGTGTTTCAGAGTAGATGCAAACTTGGGCATCAACATGATGGCATCCGCAAAGCTTATGTCAAAGTGTAGCTCTTGGAAAATTTGAAAGAATTTTTCCATTTGATGAATGGCTTTTTCGCGGAGCTTTTGCTCATGTAAACGTGAGGGGTAAGGAATAGAAGTTTTGGATTTGGGGTTACCAACTGGAGGTTCAAAAACAACTGCAGGTTTGGTATTGGGTTTGGGGACAACCTGAGGATGGACATTGCTGGTACTTCCGTTATTAGTAGGAAGTTCCTTGTCCTTTGTCGCCTCAGGTTCACTTTCCACTACCTTCGGGAGAGAAGAAGAAGAGGTAGTAGGAATAGCGGGTCCAGCATATGAAGCACCACTTCTGGTTGTGATCGCCTTTGCATCGCCCCTCGGATTAGCGATCGTGTTGCTAGGTAAAGTACCTGAGCCCGAGGGTCGATCATTTAAAGACTTCTTAATGTCAGAAATCTGCTTACCAACAACCCAGTTCATTTCCTCTTGGAATTTCATGAATTGTTTCAACAACTCATCAGATGATGGTCCAGTTGGAACAATGGCTTGAGTTTGCACAGGAAAATTCTGGCCTCTATTGTTAGGATTAGGGCCTTGATTCTAAAAATTTCCTTGATTATTGCCATGAAAATACCCCAGGTTGAAATTTCCCTGACCTGGGTTTCTATTGAAATTTCCTTGATGTTGGAAATTTTGATTCTGATTTTGAAAACCGTTGTTTGGACTAAAATTACCTTGGTTTTGAAAACCTTGGTTTGGTCTATTCTGATTTTGATTACGGTTTTGATTGAAACCGGGAGGTCCAGGGTAGTGGTTAGGACGGTGGTTCGGGTCTATAGGAGCACGATATTGGTTGCCTCCTTGATTAAAAATCCCGCCCACAGCATTAGCTTCAAAAGGGTTACCATCGGTGGCCATACAGTTATAATAAGCATGGGGCCCACCACAAGTAACACAGACTTCCACTTTCTTAACTTCAGCAGGAGGTGAAGTTTGTGGAAAAGAGACTTTCTTTTGGTTGGAGAGAACCAAAGCTTGGATAGCTTCCGTGAGTTTGTCAATCTTAGCATCGGTGCTAGATTGACTCACGGGCGATGAAGAAGAAGGACCAACACTGACTTGGGAAACAACCGGCTTGCTTCGTGCAGTGCGGACTTTAGACTTGTTTTCAATGATCGCTAAAGCTTCTTTGACAGTTTTGCTTAGGAAATTTCCTCCAGCGGAGGAATTGAGAGAATCTTGATCAGATTGACTCACTCCATTGTAGAAAGTATCGAGTTGCATCAACTCGGAGAAACCATGGTGAGGACATTTGCGAAGCAATTCCTTGAAACGATCCCACGATTCACTGAAGGATTCATCAAACTTTTGAGTGAACTTGATGATTTCATTTTTAAGACTCGTGGTTTTGGAAGGTGGATAAAATTCATTCACAAATTTCTTCACCAGGTCTTCCCATGTCTCAATTGATTGAGGGGGTTGTTTTTCAAGCCAAATCCGGGCTTGCCCCTCAAGAGAAAATGGGAACAGAAGAAGCTTAACAGCATCAGTAGGGACATTCTTGTATTTGATGGTAGATGCAATCTTGTTAAACCATCGAATATGAGCATGAGGATCATCCCGCTCAAAACCGTAGAATTGATTTGAGGTTACAAGATTCAGTAACCCGGTCTTGAGTTCAAAATTTTCAGCCACAATGGCTGGTACAACAATAGCATCTCCATACCCGTCGATGGGTGCCTGGAGAAGCTCACACATAGGGCGTTCTTCCGCCATGATAACGGAAGTAGTGTGAGCAGTCCGGATCTCAGATCCGACTGATGGAGCAGAAAGTCTACGGACACGCCTTCTTGGAATCTTGACAAGCTCACGAAATGGGCTAACAGATCTAGAATAGCGAGTGCGCATACACTAGAGTTAACTCTAAGGAAATCTTAGAGTTAAGGAGAGAAATGGGAATTATGAAGACGTTTTATAAAAATGGGGTGAGAAGAATCTTTTTGGGTTTTATGTTTCTGAAACGTAGATATCACAACAAAACCAATTAAAACAAGATCGAGGCAAAACAACAGTGAACTTAACCAATAATCACAAGATGAATTGCTTCTTTGAAAAAGGTACACCAATCACAAGGACACAAAGGCAAGTTTTAAATCTTTAGTTCGGGAACTTATTATGGTCGTACCACCAGTTAGGTAGTACACTGCCTTGGTTTGCGGTGGTAATCTTTTAAGTTGTTATTATTAAAGAAAACGACAAATCTTTTTGTATTTTTATTTTTTGATACATATATAGAAACAAAAGGAAAATATTTTTGTGTTTTATACGTTTTTGGGTTTTTGGATTTTTTATAAGAGAATATAGATATATATATAGATAGAGATGGATGATATGAACAAAGAGTGAGTATTCAAACTACTAATCTGCTAAACGGAAGATAATCAGCACAGCTCCCCGGCAGCGGCGCCAAAAATTTGATCCGTGCCAAACCGTCAAGTTTTATCACTCAAGCCGGCCACTTGTGAATGGCCGACCGTAACAAACTTAAAACAGTTCAAGCACAAACTCAATGAAGATCAGGGGAGTATAGTGTTTCCCCGGGTCGTTATGTCCCAGCGAGCTATGCAATGGATCACCAAACGTATAGTGATCGAGAAATTTGAACAGAAAAAGGGATTTGATTATTACTACGGAAATAGCCTATAATTACAAAGGCTTAAATGCAAATTAAAGGAAATTTAAAAAGATAAAAAATATTAAATAAACGCTATCACTATTTGCAAAATGATGTTTTTGATTTTATGTTTTTATAAAACAGAATTAAAAACTACGTAACGTACAAATAAAAATGTGAAACTTACACAATATTAATCCTAAAAATATGAAAATGATATTTTTACAAACCTACTGATAAAATAAAATTTATAGAAAAAGAAAATTATTTTTATAACTATTAAATTAATTATTATTAATTAAAAACTATTTTTAACTATTTAATATTAGCCTAAAATGCAAGAAAATATGAAATAAAGCTAGAAAAATAAAATTATGACTTGGAAAAATCTAAAATAACAAAAGAGAATTTTAAAAACTATTTTTATATTTTTCTGATTATTTTTCTATTTTCTATGAATTTTAAACTATTTAAAACTAATTAAATTACTTAAAAATACAAATTTAACTAAGAAAATTCTGGAAAAATATTTTTTTGTCTTTTTATATTTATCTTAACTTAAGAAAAATGAAAAATTATTTTTTTGAAACTTTTCTGAATTATTTGCAATAAAAGCTAATTAAAAATGCTTAAAAACTAATTTAAATAAAGAAAAATAGCAAACTGACCTAGAAAAATCTAAAAAACTCAAGATAAGTCTACAATAATATTCTAAAGCTGAGAAAAATATAAAAAAAGGTGCTTATGTGCAAGAAATTGAAACTGCCATACAAGTGCTTATGAAATAAGCACTTCAAATAAGCCAAGAACCACAAAAAGCTACCAACTGTTTACAGAAACTCTAATATACTACAATTACCCAAATGAAACTAATCTCAACTGCTTTTAACCTCTAAATTGCAAATTGCACAGAATTGATGAATTGAGCAAATGTGCTTAAAACAGTTTGAAGCGCTCCTACTTTGGACTAGAAAATAAGCACTGAGATAAGCTGGAATCAAGAAAACAAAAGAAGGGACTTAGACTAGACCTGGCCAAGAATGTCTAAACCAAAGACCAGACCTTGGTGAGCCAAGATGAGCCCTGTGCAAGCCTTGCACACACCCCCTGTGCGTGAAGGTCAGTTTAAGCTGACTCGTTGCACGTGGCAACTAAGACCAGATTCACAAGCTTTTTGAAGCTTCTAAAAAAAATAACAAAAATCCACAAAAATGATGATAAGCAAAGAGACCAGCTGAAGTTTTTAAAATGCCAAGTTTCACTGAATTTGACCCAAGAATGACTCAATTAAAAATCACTCCAGTTGGTTTCAAAACAGTTTTTCAAGTTTTGACTTTTGACAGTTGAGAAAAGTTGACTTTGGTGAGTTTTAAAACTAATTTGTGGACTTATTATGAAGTATTATGATGTAATAGAACTACTGAAAGCTAAGTTTATGAATTTTAAACACAAAACAAAACTTTGCTTTTCCAAAATCTTAACAGTTAAGTGAATGAGACAGATTTTATACCATGTTGACTTTGGGCTTATGTATGCACAAAATTATGACAGAGATGAGTTCAATTTAGCTTAACTAACCCAAACCAACAAGTCTCAATCACAGAGCAACTCTCTAATACAGATTTAAGCACTGATCCAAACACCCTTTAATAACTGATATGTAAAGTAAAACTGAACTAAAGACTGAATTAAATAATACTATTGATCAAACTAAGTTTACCTAACCTAATTACACCTTAATTAACAGATTAAATCCAATCTAGACTACAAGAACAGGTTATGCAATGACTATTGAAAATAACTTACAACTTGTCCCAGCCACTATGGCTTGCCATCATTGAAACCAGAACCACTAGTCTATAAAAACCAATCCAATAGACTATAAATCAACCCATTACATGCTCTGCAACACCAAATTCCATTTCCATTACCCAATGATGAATCAGTTGACTTTTATTGACCAATTTCCAATTTTGCTAGAAACTTAAAGACAAGCTTACAGAAAGCTATAATAAGCTTATATAAGCTTGTTTGAGTGGAACAATAAGCTATTGGAAGATTTTATTTAAGAACATAAGTTTAGATTTTCAACAGTGAACCTTGAAATATGAAATCTTAACACCACTTTGAATTAATACTTAAAAAAGGTTGTAGTACACTGAAACAAAGTAATTTAATACAATGAAACTGAAATTAACAACTAAGGATCTAATTTAGACTTAAGAAATACAAAACGACATACATTTTAAAATAAAACTAAGTACTACTTATTTCTTCCTTCTCTTTGCTTCTTTTTATACCCCAAACATCTTCTCTCACCTCTCTCTTCAAATCCCAGCATTAATCTGAACCATTGGATGCTTTGGAGAGATATTGGCCATGGATTGAATTTGGCCCAAAACTGTTTTAACATCCTGGGAGGGTAGAGTGTTAGGTTGAAGGTGCATTAAATGCATCCTTGGAGTAGGGTGAGGTGGAGGGTAGGGTTGATGATGAAGGAGGGGTTGAGTGTTAGCGGTGTGTGTGCAGGGTAGGGATGATGATGGAGGTGTATCCCGTGAGTTGGAGGGAAAAGAGGAGTCAAAGGGTGTTTGACTGGTAATATTAAAAGGGGGGGTCCAAATGTTATGTGAGGGTCAAATGGGAAGGCAGGGGTCATATGGGTTTGTGACAAGTCCAAAGGTGTATAAAAGGTTATTAATATTCAAGGACCTATGTTGCCATTTCTGAAATTTTAAGGACCAAACTGCCAAATCGCAAGTTGCTCCAAGGACTAATAGTGACAAGTTTCAATAATGCAAGGACCAAACTTGACATTTTCCAATTTCCAAGAGCCATTTTTGCCAATTTTTAAACTTGGAGGACCAAACTTGTAATTTCTCAAAACTTTTGACATTTTTCACCAAAGGACTAATTTTGACAACTTATGATTTTAAAAGGACCTTTGGTGATTTTTCTTTTGAAATTAAGGCTCAGGGGACTATTTCGACAACTTTTGAAACTTGGGGACTGAAACTGCCAATTATGCAAACTTAGCTCATTTTTCATCTGATTTTGAACATTTTGCATCTGAAACATATAAAATGCAATTTTGGAATATTTTCAGTATTTTGATGCATTTCTGAGCATTTTAAACGTTTTGCAGTTCAGATTTAACCAAAAATGATGAGTATTTACACACTCATCAATCCCCACACTAAACTATTGCTAGTCCCTAGCAATCTTTTGAGAAAAACTTAATGGATTTGAATCTCTTTACCAAAAGCCATTACTCTGAGTAGCCAAATGTTTTCGTTCAAGTAAGAACCATGGTACACCGATAACCATGTGATTTTGAGCAAACCACCACCTTCCAACGGATTTGATTTGTCTTTACCGTAAGTCGCTTTGCTCTGGACTAGTCAACTCTTAGATAAATTATCAATATTATCTTTGGTGAGCTGATTACCAATTATGGTTTTTCCACTTTGCGCTTTACCACAAGCCATAAACTTATGGGCTAGCCAACTCTTCACTTTTAAGGATATGGTGAGCTGAATACCATACAATTTTGGGCAAATTGCAAGTCACAACGGATTTGAGATATCTTTACCAAGAGCCGTTTGCTTCCTGGATTAGCCAATCCTTTTGTTTATTAGACATGGCGGATTGATAACCAATTGAGTAAGTGCAAAACACTTACTCCAAAAAAAAAAAAATTTGGCCAAAATGGGGAATAGGGTGGTATAATTACATGATAAAATTCGTGAGAATTTCCCCCACACTAGAAATGAATATTGCCCTCAATATTCAAAGTACCCGCGTTATGCCAAACCGAGAACGTAAAAGGAAATACTACGCCATTATTTTGAAAGATTTTTTGCAACATGTGGGCAACCCCCCCCACACTAGGGTGGTAGAAAGATAGAAAGAAGTCAGAAATATGGGTGAAAACCCATATGGCATGCTACTGTTTTTGATTCCCGAGTCGCTAGCTTGACTCGATCCCGCATTCATTGGTTCATGGGGAAAGTTTGTAGATCTGGGACAACCACGGGAGGGATGTCCTCTCCAAAATAATGCTTCAACCGATGACCATTCACTTTAAAGTTTGGACCATCGGGTTGAGATAACTCAATGGTACCATAAGGATAAACCTTAGCAATGGTAAATGGTCCACCAGGGGATTTTAGTTTTCCCGAGAAAATCTTCAATCTTGAGTTGAAGATCATAAACACCCTAACAAAGTCTACAAGGTGGTTAAGGCTCTTTATGGCCTTCATCGCACACCTAGATCTTGGTATGAGAGGCTCTCCACATTCTTATTACAACATGGTTACTGAGGGAGCTATTGACAAGACTTTGTTTATCAAGAGAGACAAGAAGGATATCATGTTAGTGCAAGTTTATGTTGATGATATCATCTTTGGAGCTACCAAACAGTCCATGGTTAAGGAGTTTGAGCAGCTGATGCAGAAAGAATTTCAGATGAGTTCAATGGGTGAGTTAACTTCTTTGGGACTTCAAGTTAGCAAATCAAAGGAAGGTATTTTTATAAGTCAAGACAAGTATGTATCTGACATACTTAAGAAGTTCAGTTTTGATGCTATGAAGCCAGTAACTACACCTATTAAATCAATCAACTCATTGGGCAAAGATGAAGATGGACAACCTGTTGAAGTCAAGTTATACGATCAATGATTGGTTGTCTAATGTATCCACGCATCAAGGCCGATATCATGTTTGTTGTTTGTCTATGTGCAAGATATCAAGTCTCACCTAAGGTCTCTCATATGAATGCAAGAAAGAGGATTTTAGTTATTTGAAACAACAACCTAAGTTGGGGTTGTGGTATCCTAAGGATTCACCTTTTCACTTGGAAGCTTTTTCAGATAGTGATTATGCAGTGATAACTATGATAGAAGATCAACAACTGGAGGATGCCAGTATCTTGGAAGAAGATTAGTCTCCTGGCAATGCAAGAAGCAGACAATTGCAGCAACATCATCTACTAAAGCTGAATATGTGGCTGCCAAGTGTTGTGGACAAGTTCTGTGGATGCAGAATCAACTCTTGGACTATGGGTTCAATTTTAAGAATACTCCTATCAATATTGATAATGAGAGTACTATCTGTATTGTGAAGAATCTAGTTTATCATTCCAAGACCAAGCACATTCAGATTAGGCATCACTTCATCAGAGATTGTTATGAGCACAGGCTCATTAATGTGGTCAAGGTTCACACAGATGACAATGTAGCTGACTTACTTACCAAAGGCTTTGATGTTTCAAGATTCAATCACTTGGTGGTGAGCATTGGCGTGATTAACTACTGAGCTACATTTAAGGGGAGGACTATAAAGTATTAGTATAGTCCTATGCATTCTTTGAGGGGAGGATATTTATGTATACTTAGTTTATACAGAGGAATTTGGAAAAGTACTGTTTTTTATGCAAGTACTGCTTGGAAAGTACTGCTTGGGAAAGTACTGCTTACGTGGAAAGTACTGTTTGTCTTATTAAAGTACTGTTCCAATGGTAATATTGAGGGGTAATTACTACTAACGGTAACTCTGTTATTATGGGCTGTGATTTTTCAAATCTCACTTATAAATAACTACTCTCCGATTTTTCCTCTCATATTGCTACTTTAGAATCTTTTCCATATTTCTCTCACTTTCTCCATCTCTTTATTATTTGATCATATCTCTTCATTGTTCACAAATTCATCAATGGCGAATCGACATACAGTTTCAAAGCACAACATGGTGGCTAATTTAGAAAAGACTGAGGCGAATGTGGCTTTTCATGATATAATTGATTATCTTACTGGGTCGCCAATCAGTTATGCTCTTTTAGTGGAGCCGGATATAATTGCACCTTGGATTCAAGAATTTTGGGCTAATGTTAGGGATAATATGGAGAATGATGAATATTATGTTCGATCAACAGTTGCTGGAAGAACTGTGAAGATTACAGAAGCCTCTATTAGAGAAGACTTATTGTTTAATGATGAAGAAGGGGCTATTCGTTTTGATAAGCAACTGATTTGGGATACATTTAGGGACATTGGTTATGAAGGGTCCTTAACAGAACAAACATTCAAGAAACCCTTATTTTGTCCTCATTGGAAATTTTTGGTTCATGTGTTGCTCCATTGCATAAGTGCTAAGAGTACCTCTTGGGAGCAGTTTGGGTCAAATATAGCATCTGCTATAGTTGGGTTAGCTACAAATCGGGTTTTTAACTTCTCAAGGCTAATTCTGGATGGAATGCTCTCACATATCTCACATGGATCTAAATGGTTAATGTACCCAAGGTTTATACAGGTTTTCTTGAACAAGCAACTTGCTGATGTGCCAAAGCCTACAGACTTACTACCTGTTATTGTACAACAAGCCAAGATCTTTACTTTCATGGAGAGGAAAAGTGATCTCTTCACTGGAACGCACACTCCATTGACACCGACTATGATGGAGATTGTTCAGGCTATTAGGGATGAAGCTGGAGAAGGTGATGATAGTGAAAGTATTGCTTCTCAACAAGGTACTACATCTCAAAGTGCTGCATCTCAAAGTGCTGCATCACAGAGTGCTGCATCCCAAGGTGCTGCTTCACACAGTACTGCTTCACAAAGTACTGATCCTGGAAATATTGAAGTTCCACCTCCTCCATCTCCACAAGTATCTCCACAAGCAGAACCTTTGTCATCTGGAGGTGATGCACCAACTATGGAGCCTGAAGGTCAAGTTCTCACCAATTAAGCTTTAACAAGAGAATTGACTAGACTGAAGAAATCTTTTGAAGAGCAAGCTACAGAAATTAGGAGGTTGAAGCTCAAGTATAGAAGGTTAAAGAATTTTGTTACGCCTTCTATCAAACGTTATCGCTTATGGGTTAAGGAAGAAAACAAGCGCCGAAGGCAATTTAAGGAGAAAACCAAAGGCAAAAAGGTTCATAAACCATCTTCTGTCAACTTGGGGAGGAATTTAGAAGAAAAGAATTTGAAAGAAGATGTTGTTAAGGAGAAAGAACCTCAAGGTACTGAAGAACATGTTATTATTGAAAGTACTGAAGAAGAAAGGACTGAAGATCAAGGTACTGAACAACAAAGTACTGCCTTTCATGGAACCTTCAGACAAGAGTTAATTACTCCAAGAGTATTAGATTTTGAAGATGAAGCTGGTCCTTCAACTGTTATTCATGAAGAACAAGCTGGTCCTTCAACAACTGCCATACCAGAAGAAGCTGATACACTCAAACCTGTAAGAACTGCAAGTGATGATCAACTTATTGCTGAAATATTGCATGATTTATCAAAGCCAAAGGGTGTTACTATTTCTGAAGTTGCAGAGGAACAAACAAGAGCTTCTCAACCTGCAATAGATCCTAAAGATAAAGGAAAGGGTATTCTGGTAGAAACTAAGAAGAAAAAGCTAACTTTGGCAGATCTTAGAGCAATTGAAGTTGCTAGGAATGAAGAAGCAGCTAGAAAAGTACAAGAAGAACTTTATGCTGAAGTAGTAGCTGAAGTGAATAATGAAGAGGCAATGAATGAAGAGGTAGCTAGGAAATTACAAGAAGAATTGAATGCTGAAGATGCTGAACCATTACAGTCACCTACTCCTGTTTCTTTTATACCTAGAAGACCAAATCTTGCTAAAGAAAGGAATGCTATGATGGCTTATTTAAAAGGTCGAGGATATAAAGGATTGCAGAAGCTGAATTATGTTGATATGAAAAGACTGTATGATGCTGAGACAGAGGCTTATAAGAAGGATGTTGCAAGCATCAAGGATTATAAAGATGAAGCTACTTGGACTGAAGCAGAAAGAAAGAAAAGTCTAAAAAGAAAAAGGAAAACTGAAGTTGAAGATATACAGTTTTCAAAGAAAGAGAAAGTTAAGCTGAGAACTGAAACTAGGGATGAACTAAGAAATTATCTCAGAGTAGTAGACTTTGAATATTCCAAAGAAGATGCTGATATGAAGATGAACAGATCTCAGATTACTGCTTTTGAAGTTGTGGAATCTAAAGATGGAAGTTATCTGATGTTTCATAAAGAAGATGAAAGCTTCAGAGTGTTCAACAGGCTATGGGATTTGTTGCACATCATAGATAGAGTGGATCTATTCTATTTATATCACGTGGTGAAAGATTACTTTGAACATCATCCATCAGAAGGAATTGGTTTAGTATTGCTTGGAGATCTCACAACTGCATGGGAAACTGAAGAACAGAGCAGTGATGAAATTTGGAAGAATCAAGAGAATTGGGAAATTGTTTGCTGGAGATTCTTTGAAGAATCTGGTGTACATGTTCTAGAGTTGGAAAATGGAACAATGATTCACATGTTTGCAGACAGAATATATCCTCTTACAGTTGAGCTTATGAGCAGGATGCTAGAGCATGGAATAGAAGTTGAAGAGGATAATGAAACTGCTTGTATGGTCATCAATTTGTTTATCAACTGGACTACTATAGCTGATGATGATGCATAACTGGTATGAATTTTCATTGAATAAATTATTTTTGATAAAACAAGACTTTATTCAAAGTATCTGATCAAACAAGACTTTAATCAAAGTACTGCTTGCAGCTTTTAACCAGTTAAATAATTTTTGGAAGAAACCTTTTGTTAAGTAATAAATATTTTGAAACAAAGGTTGAATAAATGGTTTTGAGATGGTAACATCAATAGGTTATCAATCCACCATGGTTACAAAAGGATTGGCTAATCCATGAGCAAACGGCTCGGGTAAAGATATCTCAAATCCGTTTTAGTTGACAACTTGCTAATAAGTTGTATGGTAATCAACTCACCATATCGGTTAATGTGAAGAGTTGGCCACCCACAAGAAAATGGCTTGTGGTAAAGGCTGTGGAAAACCATTATTGGTAATTAGTTCACCATTAGATAAAAGAACTAACTAGTCCATAAGGGTACAACTTTTGGTAAAGACAAATCAAATCTGTTGATAGTTGGTGATTTGCTAAAAATCATATGGTTATCAATGTACCATGGTCTTACACACCAAAACATTCGGCTACTCGAGAGTTAATGGCTTTGGTAAAGAGATCTAAATCCATTAAATTTTCAATGATTCACCTCTCACGGAGTTAACACACTGGAAGTGATGAGAATAGTATGCAACTTAAACTGAATTAATGTACAAATGGTCATGTGTTGCTGTGTTGCTGTAAAGATGGAGCTTGCTAGATGATGTTGTAAAAGAATAAAGATACTTTGATAATCGCAGAAACTACAATCCAAAGACAAAGACAATCATTCCTTGAAGCTGGAAAAATGAAAGATTAATCTACAAAGGAATTTGAAGTCAAACAAGTAGAATTCAAGTTAGGGGAGGATTGTTGGGATATGAAAGTGCTGAACAATTAAAGTGCTGAAGATTAACAAAGTACTGCAGAATGACAAAGAACTGAAAAAGTCAAAGAGTCAAAGTACTGCTAAAAAGAAAGTCAAAGTACTGCACACGAAGTCAAAGTACTGCAAGATTATAAGAACTGTTTTATTCGTTTATAGAAAGTCTTGTAATTCTAGAACATTCTATATTAGATTACTTGTCGTACATGATACAATTGTAAACCGACTAGGGTTTTCCTTGAGCCTATAAAAGGACCCTTAGATTGGCATTAGATGTACGAGTCTTAGAGTTTATGATTACAAGTTATTTAGAGTTTTAGTAAAGTTTGATATTCTTAGAGTTGTTGAAGTATCTGCATAATAAGCAAATTTAGAGTTAATAATAAAAGTTATTCTTCTTAGATTTGTTAAGTAAATTCCGCATACTTAATAAAGATTACTCAGTGTTTCATTGTTAATAACTTAGGATTTATCCGAGGTTGTTAAACCTTAAACAAGCTATTAAAGTTAGTTTGGTTAGAGTACATCGATCCAACATCTATTCAATAAGATCATATTTATTCTTTTCTTTCGGGGAGCTGATCTGAAGCGATGGAAGTAGATGAGCTGAGTGCGGCACCGACTATCTCATCCGATAGGTGTGTACCGAGTTTTATTTCTATCAAGTCCAAAGCTATTGTTGCAAACAGTATTCATCGTTACTATGAACAACCAAGTATGAACCATTTTTCTTCTTTTGATTATTAGTTGAAACTTCAAGTTATTTTTTCAACTTAAAGTTGGGTTAGGAACTGTATTACGAACTCTGTGGATTTCATTCATAAAGATAGGGTGAAAATGATACCCTTGCTAATGTCCGATTTCTTATATACACTCTTTTGTTACGTAAAACAGTCATCACTTCTCTATACATAACATTAAATTTAATAGCTTATAAGAAGTCGTGTGTTATTTATATTGGAGTGTTTTCATCCATCCTTGATCACCATAACCTTTTTCAGCTGATATTCTTTCTTTCGATTATTAGTTGAAACTTCAAGTTATTTTTTCTTTTTGTGTTTTTATGGGTTTTGTATAGATGGAAGGAAAGGCTATACAAGATTTTAGTAAGATCTTGAAGGACAATATGTTGCTGTCAATAGGGGTAAATCTCTTATCTCTTATAATATTTTGTTTAGGATTTAAAGGTTTTCGTAGTTAAGAAAGTCAATCCAGTGTCATTTACTTGTGAATGGGTTGATTTTGGCGTGCTTTATCTTTAACGAGTCAAAGTTCCGAACCTTTCATTTGATCTAAGTTGCAGTTTATTCAATAAGATCATATTTATTCTTTTCTTTCGGGGAGCTGAAGCGATGGAAGTAAATGAGCCTGAGGCGGCACTGACTATCTCTTCCGATAGGTGTGTACCGAGTTTTATTTCTATCAGTTCCAAAGCTATTGTTGCAAACAGTATTCATCGTTACTATGAACAATCAAGTATGAAGCACTTTTCTTCTTAATGGATATGATCTTTTTGTTATGTAGGGTTGTTGCAATCAGGTGTGCATTTGAGCAACATCGACATGAACAACGCCTTAACAATGGCAGAAATCAAGGGGTGGTTAACGCCAGGGTAGGAATATATCTTGAAGGATGCACTAATATTGTAATGACTCTCGAAGAAAGCTTATTTCGTGTCTCAATCTATCCCTTTTTATGTGTGTGTATGCGTCACTTATCCAACTACACGCGGTTATGTGACTTAAGTTCAAAACACAAACCCAAACACTTTCATGAGGGTACATGGATGTGTGTTTTTGGTCTATTTGGATTTTTGGTTTGGAAGTTGTTATTTGATAATTGCAACTTAATTCTCAATGATCATCTTTTTTTTCCGCTTGGAAAACAATTTATAGTAAATGTATCTTCATATTTGACACTAATGAACTAAATATGTCAAAGAATAGTTATTGATAAAGAAACCAACCTTTGATTGTAAAATGTAGTCTTACTCCAAAACATGCATACAAACACCCCATAAATTACTGGTCATGCACAAAACAACTCATCACAAAGTTTTAAAAGTAAATATACTATATGAAGTATTTTACTGGTCATGTACAAAACAACTCATCACAATGTTTTAGTGAATACACGTGAAGTATGTTTATGTCGTATTTCATGGCGGCACATGCCGATCCATGGGCGAGTTTGATGTGTTTATGGTAATCACTATTTGCTGAAAGTGTTGCAAGCCTTTTTCCAAAAATATGAGCTATTTTTTGCTGATTTTTTTACTGCAAATTGATTTCCACGATGCTGTCAGTCAGAAATTCAGTTTGGATACTATTGTGTATTTTCTTATGGTACAAGGCTCCTATTGCGTTTTCATTACACTTCAAGATATTAGGTAATCACATATCCTATACGAAGTTCGTTCTCTGATTTTGCATCCAAAATACACTTTGAGCTTCTTGCTTTTTGGTTTCCCTGATAATACCCGATAAAAATCAGGTCTAACCCGAATTGACCCGTTAATGTGTTGATATTAACAGCTCTAAAATTTTGTATTTTGGATGTTCCAACAAATCAAAACTTGCATATATTAAAAAACATTTGAATGGGATGCAACTTCATTCGTAATAAGTGTAAATTTACGATATTAACTGATATTTGGCCCGCTAAAATATGTCCTGTTATTATGTTGATTTAGACCTCCAGTGGTTGCATCGGCTATGGCATTGAAGAAGCCGGAGATCAAGGAGCGCTTGACAAAGCTTTTGCAGAAATATATGGTGCTGTTTTTAACGAGTCATCTGGAAGTTATAGGAACCACGTATGATGATGGGATAGATTCGTCGAAAGATTTTGGAGTCAAGTATGTTGCAGTAAGTTGATGTTAACATTAACTTTAACATGTATGGTTGAGCTGAGAATATGGGTGGATCGGACAGGTTGGATAATGTTTACTGTTTCAGTTTGGCATCAGGTAAAGTGGCAAACTTCAGTAAGGGTCAGGTCAGGTTGGACTTACCCGAAAAACTAATTTTTATCGCCATTTTTTTGCTACATTTTTTTTTTTTGTTTTATAAATAGTGATTACAAAAAGTTTTTTATGATATAGTGATTACGTTTCGAAGAATTTACGCTCATGTGACCGGATTTCTATCTAGAGGTAACTACATAACCTTGGTTAAACGGGTCGAAACTTCCACCTATATTAATGTATTGAATAATAATTCTTATGTATACTTTTTTATAGCTTGCATATGATGGAGTAATTTGATTGGAAATCCTTTGAGGTCGCTTTAAAACCTGAAATGAAATGTGCCCTTATACAAAAATCGTGTGGGTAAGCGTGATTGAAAGTTCATGATTGTTCAAATATTGTTTGGTGCAAAACACGTCGGTGTCATGAGCAGAAGATGAACAATGTAGTCAAGTTATTACATACATGTGGGGCTTTGGTTCGCTAATATATGTGGAGTAGAAAATTGTAATAAGAATATTTCAAATGCATTATGTGTGTACGTTCATGAAACAAAACCTCAACTTTGTTACTTAATTATGCATCGAAAGTATGTGGATGGACTTAATGTGAAAAAACATTGTCTTGGCTGTGTTTCTACATTGATTGTTCATAAATATAATTTTTTCGATACGATTGTATAATCATATGATCTATAATATATGTTGTTTTAGCAAATCTATTTTATCTAATAAAATAAGCTTTTGTACAAGCCCTTCTAAGCACCAAGCATTAAAAATTCGTTTAATGCTAATACGTGTCATACCATATTTAGAGTCATAGTACAACTCTTCTGTTGCACCAATTTTGTAGAATCCTTCCTCTACACGCTCCATCTTCAGTTATCATTGTTCAATCTTATTTTTGGAAACCATTAAATACCAATTATTTTTGTAAATTTTTCACCACCAATTAATTCAGATACACATCTTCCTCAACACACTTCCATAAATTTTGCGTTTTATTATTCCTCCCTACGTTTTTTATTGTAAGAAATCATACAAAAATTTGTTTCCATAAATAAAATAAAAAAATCAGTTGATGATGAAAATCAAAACAGTCACTTCAACCTTACGTTTCGGTGTCAACTATTTTTGTAAACCGATTGATAGAGATGTTGATTTGTCAGCCCATTTTGAATTTGTTATTTTTTAAATCTGTAAGTTATCTCCTTTTTCTCATTTTCGTTTCAATTTCGTTTCGAATTGTTTGTTGCATATGTTCTTTATTGCTGATTAATTAATATGTTAATAAATTATTAAAGCCCTAATTAATTCGAATTATAATGTATTTTGTGTGAAACCCTAATAAGTTTAGTATTTGGGGAAAATTGGGTAAAATGCTTATCGTATGCAACAAAATTGAATTTGGGGGAAATTGGTGAAAATTGGGGAAAATGATAAAGCATAATGTTATAAAATTGAATTTTGTTTGTTATATATATATATTTTATTTTATTAAAAGTAATTTTTAACAAACCCAAATAATAATTAATGAATTAATGAATTAATATTAAAATTATTTTCTATGATAAGCAGAACAATTAGGAGAATAGTTTCCTAATTTATGTGTGTGAAGACTTTCCTAAATGTAGTTAAATTTCTGCCTATATAATGTAAGTAGGTTGAATATTGTTTACCACATTAACCTTCAAATTATCACTTTCAACAAGCATAACAACCATGGCTACATATGTTGCAGGGTTTATCAATGACTTATCGGCAGTTAAAGACAACATCAAACTGCGTGTTCGAATAGTAAGAAGTTGGATGCAGGACGTGTATGGCAAACAAGGATTGAAAAACATGGAATTAGTGATTATGGATGAACAGGTAAGTTTATTATTATAACTAAATATTTAAAATTTAATCCTACAACTCCGTTACTAATTTATTTGTTTGTTATATTCGATTTGAACAGGGCACTAAGATGCAGGCGATTATGCGTATGGCATTGGTGAATGGCTTTAAGCACAAGGTTCAAGAGGGAAGTGTTGTTACACTCGTCTCGATACGTCTTGGGGAGATTCAGCCCAAGTATCGCATGGTGAACAAACCACTTTGTCTCAGTTTTTTGTCCAACAAAATAATTGAATAGTGTCCGACTTTTACGGGTTCGGTTTATGGGTTTGACTTTAAAGCATTCAGAACAATAGTCGATCTGCAGCGAGACGAAGACGGCCAGTTTGGTACGTAATATTTGTTCGTTTTTTTATATGATACTATCTGTATAAATCACATCATGCACTAAAAAGTTACACATTACTTTGTATTTAAAATTTTGTATATGTAATTGGAAATGTGGTTGCTTGTGACGATTTAGACCACTACGATAAGAATGGCAGATCAAACAAGAAGAAGCCGTTGACCCTTGCCGATGCCGAGTGAGTAGCGTTAACTTTTTTGTGTTTGTATGTAGTATAATAAACTATATAGTTGTACTCTGTTGTGTTTCTTATTTTTTAAGTATTTTCAGTGGTATCGAACTCAGATGCACGCTGTGGGGTCCATATGCGCAGCAGTTTCAAGATTTTGTCGATGGTTGCCCCAACCGTGGTAAAATCATGCTAATTCTTCAATTTGGCATGATGAAGATATGGGACGGTATATCTAATTCTGAATGATATTACATATGATACTTTCCTATATGTTATAATCCCTTAATCTTATTCAATATTGTTTATAAATAGGCAAAATGAGAGTTCAAGATGCCTATAATGGGACAAGGCTTTTTCTGTTTAACGGCAATGAAATCATCCCAAAAGAAGAATTTGTGGATGTGGAGTTGTATAGGCTAAGGTCTGTTCTCGGAACGAATTATACCTTTCTTTAAATGCCATACGTCTGTTTTGATGTTCAAATGGTTTCTTATTTTGATTATTTTTAGGCTGTTTGCTGACAAGGATGAATCCAAAAGTGAAAACACGGCTTCCCGTATTTCTACTCAGTCCAAGCATTCAACTAGAGAGGAATTTCTGAACAAGTTGTAGGTCAAAAACATTGTTGAGCTGCTTGATGTTGATCAGGTTACACTTTCTACCTTTGCACAACTTTATAAAATATATTAAATGTTTTAAAAACCTAGACATCAGTTTACACCATTTACAGGGTAAGGCAAGCGTAATTGTTGGAACAATTATTGCTATCCACGAGGAGGAGGGGTGGTGGTACCGGGTGCTGGAAGTGCAACAAAAAAGTGATTAAAGAATCACAGTTTGTAGACCTCGAGGCCTTTGAACAAGGTTCATGTTGTATCATGTATGTATCATTGGTGTAATCATGTATGTATCATTGAATTTAACAAATTTACGTTATTACTTTTATTATCATCTCATTTATCTATTTCTTTAAAAAATAACCCGGTGTGAACGGGTCTCTAAGCTAGTAATGCTATATTTACCGGAAGGAAATGTAGCATTAACTTTTATAGCATTAGCATTAGATATTTGTCTTGTTGAAGGAAATCTATGTGTCTTGATGAACCCTATTTTTTTATGCTCCTTTGATGATTCAAGCTCTATATTATTTGTTGCAGACATCATAATAATTGACTCTGATTCAAGCCATGAGTTAATGAAGGATACAAACAGAAAAGGAAAAGCTCTAGTTAGAAAGGATCCTTCAAAAACTACGGCTGGTAAAGGTTCCAGTTCAAGAGTAAAGATTCCTCATTGGTATTTTCAAATAAATCATTCTACAAGTTCTGATTGAAGTTTGGATTCTAGTTCTGAATCAAGTTATGATGGCAAATCACAAGTTCAAGCTAAAAAAGGTTTGAGCTCAAAGCATCTTCAAGCTAAACGTGGTTTCACCTCTAATCATCATCAAGCTAAAACACTGTCCAGCTCCAATCATTTTCAGGTTACAACTCCTACAAGACCCCCACCAATAAGGAATTGCATTCTAGGCCTTGCAGCACTTCATAAAGATCAAGAAGCAAGGAAATTGGGTAAGAGGAAAATGGTCTAGGAGCAGTTTATGGTGGTAGTTTGTATGTCCTTATATTTAGTTGATTTTATGGAAACATTATATTGGTTGTAAAGCTTATGTTGTGAAGTTGGTATGTCTTGGTTGGTTGTGAAGCTTTTGTTTGGTCATCTTAAGTTGAAGGAATCAATGCTGTAATGACAAAGTTTTTTTCTTTTAATTTTTTTTATTATTATTTTTTTTTGGTAATTTGTACAACATGTTTAACTTGAATAGATATGTAACCTTTTTATCAGTGTTTTGTACAAGTCTTTGTTTGTGGTATATGCTTGTGGCAAAGTATTTTTTTTACAAGTGCCTTTTGATTGACTATATATAAGTCCAAAAAAATGGGTGAAAGTGTAAAACACACAAGCCATACACAAAATAATGGGTAAAACACACATACATTTACCATACAGTGGTTAAAAAACAAAGGTCAACATGTGCAAATAGAATAACATGCTTCACCAACTATTAAGTGCAAAACATAAAACATATGTGCAAAACACAAAACATATGTGCGATACATAAACCACATTGTCTAAGGTTCAAAACACATAATAAATTAGCCTATTACAACTTTTTCTATTTTCCTTGATGCTTTGGTTGATCATTACAATCTTGCCAGATGGTTGAGCAGCCTCTATGTCTCTCCTCGATTTTAGGTTGCTACAAGTTTGCTACTGCTACTAAGAACCTTAACTTGTGACTGTGGTACCTTAAGGTTAACACTACCACTTGCATTCACAGCTTGTACTTGTTCCTCACCATATATGACGAGGTGTCATTTTATACGTTTTTAAGGGTCATTTAGCCTCTAAATCCATACATATTCAATCATTTATTGTTATAAATTTTTTCTTTTTGAGTTTTAGGTACTTGGGAAGCAAATGCCAGAAAATTGTACATTTTGGGCTCGATTAGAAGGAAAAAAGAAGAAAACGACAACATTGGAGAAAAACGTCACAAGAAGGAGCTGGGACGACGTCACAATCACTAAGTGATGCCGTCACTTGAAGAAATCAAAGATGTCATAGTTTCAGAAATTACGAGTGACGGCTCAGGCGATGGTGACGGTCTCGTGCTGATAGCATCAGAACTAGAAATATGAAGAGCGAAGGTGTCACAAAACATAAGGTGATCCCGTCACATTAAGTCGGTGCAAGATTCGAAACCATAATGTCGGCGAGCTGACGGCATCACATCTGACAAGTGACACCGTCACAGATGTAATCCTATATATTTTCACTTTATTTTCATTATAAGAGTTGAACTTTGTGGGCAACTTTGAAAGAAAAACCCTAGAATGATTTTCTTCAGTTCTATAGGCCTTTTGGCATTGATGTCTTCAGGTTTGGTGAAAGATAAGTTCTTCAATTAATCATTCAATCATGTCTATGTGTTATTGTTTGATTTATTTAATTGCTTCTCTTTTCATTACCATGCTAGGCTAGATCTCTTAGTATTTGCTTAGAGATGCATGAAACCTAGTTATTGATTATTGTGTGTCGTCTGTTGTTTGATTAGTTGATTTTTGCATTGTGAGTAGGAAAACTGGCTAGGTCAAATTATACTAGCTTGAACGTCCGACTAAACACGTAGTTATTAATAACTTGATGTTCGTTGTATTTAATGCGTGATATCGCAGTTGCATCACGAAAGATGGGCACGACATTCTTAACTCAAACATAGTTAGAAATAATTTAAACACTCAAAAAAATATATGTGAGACAACCTACCATAATTTAGTTATTAACAATTTGTTTAAAAGGCATGTTCACATGTTATTGTATTTTCCGACTTTTTTTGTTTCTTACAATCATAAGCAACCCATTGAAAATAAGACTTTTTAGCTAACGTTCTATTATAATTAAGTGCAGGTCCAGTAATTTTTGGAAATGAAAGATTTATCGCCAAATCTCACTATAAGACCTTGTACACTTGTATTCTTGTGGGATTCAATTTGTGTTGATGTTT
The DNA here is from genome assembly GCA_910596185.1 of Chrysanthemum makinoi. Taxonomy (NCBI): domain Eukaryota; kingdom Viridiplantae; phylum Streptophyta; class Magnoliopsida; order Asterales; family Asteraceae; genus Chrysanthemum; species Chrysanthemum makinoi. The sequence goes on along the minus strand of OU343221.1, from coordinate 6,701,702 downwards.
CATTTCAATTTTTTAAACAAGATTGGTGTTTTGCCCAAAAAGAAATCATTCATTTATTGATTAGTTACATGCAATTATTATAAAAATTGTACAATTATGCTAAAAACGTTTACCTTATAAGTGCCATGTTGTGATTCATCATGAAAGGTTATGGGTTCAAATAACGACAACTTCAACCTTCAAGGGCGACCATCTCAAGCGAAACAATCCATATTTTTTAGTAATAGTAGCGGCTTAGTTCTATTGGTTTGCAGGGTTAGTGAAGCCTCGGGTTTTGGCTTGGGATTTTTTTTCGTTAATAAAATAATAATCCAATACTATTTCAAAAAAAATGTTATCTTATGAGATATTGGTATGACTTGAGTTCTAAAGAATATTCTAATTGGCTATTCCTCGTATAGATAACCACCGCGATTACCAACTAAAAAACAAAGTCAGCTAAAACTGTGTGTGAACTTATATTGTTTATTGTTATTTTTGTATAATAATGTGTCAACTAACAACTTTTATTTCAATAATTACCACTTTTAAATAAAACTGCTATAATATTGGTGACTTAAAAAATTAAAATTCAACTTGCAATAACGTGTCTTAATAACTAAAGAGGTCCTAATAATTTATTTTAATTTTTATACTAGAGTTATATCCTTTAAAGCATGTTCGTTTTAGCATCAACTACCTCATCATCTAAGAATATATATATAACTATGTTATTCATTCATGTTTAATAGGATGATTAATCTTTCCATCCAAATCGCACAACATTGATAACCACAACAATTAATTTTGATAGTATGATGTTTGATACATTCATATAGTATAAAAAGGGAAACTATGAAGCCTCAATCCATATATATATGTGGTCATTTCCTTAATCTAAAACTTTTCACATAGATTTTATTGTATTCAAAGAAGGTTTACATGAGATTTGCTTCATAACAAATGGTAAATAGATATCATTTTATATATTGTAGTTAACATAAATAGTAAATTTAATAAGTTAACATGCTATTTGTTTTTAGTTTGCTATTTGTTTTTCGTGGATGCCTTGAATCGTTGTATTTATTAATGTCAATCTAGTTTTATGGTCTGGTTATTTTAATTTGACATCGTAGACTTTGATTATCATATACCATGGTCGATCATGCTTTGGTTAATGTATCACTATGATGAACGTGTCAAAAGGTTTATAAAAAAGCCACCTTAAATAATGTCATCAATTCATAAACCATTTCATATCATAAATCTATTCCCACTATCGATAAAACTTTTGAGGTTTATAAATTGTTCCAACATAATTAATGTTATAAATAAAAGTTTCAATGTTGATGAATCCAATTATTGAACTTGTAAATCAACTTTTCTTGAGCTTTTTTATTTGTCGTCTCCAAAGCGTTTGTACTAAATGATCACGTACTTCTTCGGTCCTTTAAAGGTACTCTTGAAATTTTTGAATATGTCAATGTATATAACTGGTGCATTTACTACGTCATTTGATAAACTACTCATTGCATTTCCTTCATTCTCCACTATCATATTATGAAATATTATACAAGCATAAATTATATCACTCATTACATGTGGGTGCAAAATCTCGATGCTCTTCGTACAATTGTCCATCGAGACTAGAGAACACCGAATGTGCATTCGACACCTTTTCAAAGAGCCTCTTTCATTTTCTTGAATTTTGTACTCTTAGAATTTGATTACTATCAATGACTAAAAATAGCAATATGTGAAAACTTAGAAAATCAAGTTTCTAACTATAAACATGTTTAATGCTACAGAAGTTATAGTTAACTAAAACATAATCAGAAATAATTTAAACAATCTAAAAAATATATGTGAGACAACCAACCATAATTTATTTATTAACAATTTATTTAAAAGACATGTTCACATGTAATTGTACTTTTTGACTTTTTGTGTTTTTTACAATCATAAGCAACCCATTGAAAAGAAGACATGCCAATGTTGTAATTAAGTGCAGCTCTAGTAATTCATGGAAATGAAAGATTTATAGGCAAATCTCACTCTAAGATCTTGTACACTTGTATTTTTGTAGGATTCAATTCGCATTGATGTTTAATTTCAAGTTTTTAACCAAGGTTTGTGTTTTGACCAAACGAAATCCTTCATTTATGGATTAGTTGCATGCAATTATTATGATCATTGTACAATTACCCTAAACAACTTTTACCTTATAAGTGGCATGTTGTGTGATCCATCATGACAAAGTTATGGGTTCAAATCACGACAATTTTAACCTCCAATGGTGACCATCTCAAGCGAAACAATCCATATTTTTGAGTAATAGTAGTGGTTTAGTTCTATATGTTTGCAGGGTAAATGAAGGCTCGGGTTTCAACTTGGTATTTTTTTTCGTTAATAAAATAAAAATTAAAAACTATTTCAAAAATAATTATTATTAGATTACATATTGGTATGACTTGAGTTTTAAAGCATATTTTATTTGGCTATTCACTTGTATAGACAACGACTTCCATTAATAAATAAAATACAAAGTCAACGAAAATTGTGTGTGAACTTACATTGTTTATAGTTATATTTATACAATAACGCGCCAACTAACTATTTTCATTTAAAAAATTATCACTCTTAACTATAATGTACAATATTGGTGACCCAAAAAATTAAAAGTCAACTTATAATAACGCGTCTTAATAACTAAAGACATCCAAACTTATATCATGTAAAACATATTGGTTTCAGCATCATCTACCTCATCATCTAACGATACATGTATAAGTATGTTATGCATTTATGTTTAGTAGGATGATTAATCTTTCCATTGTAGTCTCACAACATTGATAACTACAGCAATTAATTTTGATAGGTGTTTGATAAATTCATATAGTATAAAAGGGAAAACTCGAAAGCTTCAATCCATATATATGTGATCATTTCCTTAATCTAAAATTTTTCACAATTGTAGTCAAAAAAGGTTTAATGAGAGTTTCTTCATAATAAATGGTAAATAGATATCTATTTATATACTGTACTAAATATAAATATTAAATAGAATAAGTTAACATGCTATTGTTTTCATTGGATGCCTTGTATCGTTAAATTTATTAATGTTAGTCTTGTTTTATGGCCGGATTATTTTAATTTTACATAATAGACTTTGATTATCATATATCATGGTTGATCATGCTCTAGTTAATGTATCACTGTTTCCAACTTAGGGCATCTACTATGGTGAACCTATCAAAAGGTTTTTTAAAAAGCCACCTCAAATAATTTCAATAATTCATAAAGTTTTTCATCTCATGAACCTATTCCCTATGTGGATAAAGTTTTTGAGGTTTATAAATATTTCCAACACAAATTAATGTTATTAAATAAAAGTTTCAATATTGATGAATCTGGTTGTTGAACTAGTAAATCAATTTTTCTTTAGCTTTTTTATTTGCTGTGTCCAAAGAAATTACAAACATGTTCGATCAGATCTCAATGAAGTTGATGATGTACTAAATGATCATGTACTTTTGTCATCCTTTGAAGGTACTCTTGAAATTGGTGAATATGTCATTGTGTTACTGGTGTGCTAACGCAAACTCTTTTTTCTAGAGCAATGAAAGTGATGGAACATTAAATCAAGGGTAAATTACCATGATGCAAATACTGCTAGTCACATATTTTCTATCTGAATATGGAGTTTTTTCATAGGTTACAACGCGCATTTGTTACGCAATTACATTTGGTCTCACTAGAGTTAAAATGAACTCTATTAGCTTAGATAATTCATGTCTACTTTAATACATGTACAAAGGGTTCACATTGCTCATTTTACTTAGGTTATCTTTTCCATGGAGCGATACTAATGATCCGGATTCATACAAAATACCTTATAATTCTTAATACCATTAACTAGTACTCTTGTAATTTATCTGTGGTAGATTTTATTAACCCCTTATGTTTAACTTAGAGCTAGTTGCAAGTTTGGCAATCATTTGCATATTGTCCTTTTTCATATTTTATTCATCATATCGGCCATCTTAGTGTTGTCAAGCCTATAATTTTTCGGGTCAAAGTGAGTGTAAAGAGACGAGTTCAATGTTGCGATAGATCTTTCGTTGAGTATGCAAGAAGAGTTTAGTAAACTCTTTCAACTTAGAAAAAACAAATAATTTTTAATGTTATCATGACAAGCATCTATGAAAATTTTAATTATGAAGAATTTGAGGGATGCTCTATGCACCGACGACTTTCATGTATATTTTAATGAAGTCATGATAAACGCCTAATTTTATAAACAAATCTACGTTCAATTAAATACCACATTGAAACTTTCAACATATTTAGGGAAGAACTTGATTTTTTTTTTGTAAATTCAGGTACATCAACAATTGAAACTTTTAGATAAATTATGAGGTTCATCGGAAAAATTCTAAAGAAGCTTACCAGTGCACAAGTTATTATTCTTTACAAAGTTCATAAGATACAAAGCTTCTCAAGAGGCTAACTATATTCCCTTCATGAATCACTATAGAAATCTATTAAGAACTTTACAAATGACAAAATATATATATATATATATATATATATATATATATATATATATATATATATTATATATATATATATATATATATATATATAGACAGAGTAAATTAAAATAAGAAGTGGTGAGAAGTGATCAAAACTGCAATGACTATTTAATATAAATGCAACATGATTTCGTTAGCTAGTTGCCCGATATTCTAGTATTAACTTAGTTATTAAAATAAATAAATAAATAAATAAAATAAAAAATTGTTCACATACTATTGTATTTTCTTACTTTTTGTGTTTCCAACAATCAAAAGCAGCCCATTGAAAAGAAGACCTTTTAGCCAATGTTCTATTGTAATTAAGTGCAGGTCTAGTAATTCATGAAAATAAAAGATTTAATTTCGAGCCAAATCTCACTATAAGATCTTCTACACTTGTATTTTTGTGGGATTCAATTCGCGTTGATGTTTCATTTCAAGTTTTTAACCAAGATTATTATTTTGCCCAAAAGGAAATCCTTCATTTACAGATTAGTTACATGCAATAAATAAAAACATTTTACAATTACGCTAAACAACTTTTACCTTATAAGTGACATGTTGTGATTCATCATGAGAGATTATGGGTTCAAATCACGACAACTTCAACCTCCAAGGGTGGCCATCTCATCCGAAACAATCCATATTTTTTTAGTGTTAGTAGTGGTTTAGTTCTATAGGTTTTCCGGGTTAGTGAAGCCTCGGGTTTCGTTTCGGTATGTGGTTTTTTCCGTTAATATCATAAAAATCAAAGACTATTTCAAAAAAAAATTATCTAATGACATATTGGTATGACTTGAGTTCTAAGTATATTGGAACATTGTCTATTATGCAACTGATAAGTTTGTCTAACAATCTATGTTTTAACTTGGTCGGAAATCAGGATTTCTTTAGACGAATAAGTTTTCTTTAAACGTAAATGGATATGGATATGTATATGGATGGTGGAAAATTAAATGGATTTGGACGTAGATACTGCTTCACCCGATCCATATAATGATCCATCGCCGTTCCTAGTTCTAATGTAACGTACTGTAATATATGAGAACGAAAGATTACAACCAAATCTCAATTTTGTTGAAGTTGATGTTTTGACTGAACAATAATCAGTTTTTGCCAAAAAGAACTCCTTGATCATTTCATAATTATCTGGTAGTAAATATCAGGGAAAATTTCATATATACCCAAAAGAAAGTTTATAAATTCTATATTTATCAATACAGTAATTTTATTAGTTGGATAATCACAACAAATCGTGAATGATTAAACAAGACAACTACTCTAATATAGTCTAACCATAGAGGGGTAGGTGAGCAACGAAGCTTGGGATTTTCTAATTTCGATTTCTTGAGACCACTCATAAACAATACACTACCCAAATATATGATTTTAGAATTATAATATACAAAGTCAACTAAACTTGTCCAGCATGTCATGTGTAGATTGTTAAAACATGCCGTATAGTAAGGCGACTCCTATGGTTTTCAAGGATCCATTCTACTAGAATAAATCTTAATTCAAATCTTGCTTATCTTGTTAATCCATGTAACCCCTTTGTTATTCCATGTTACCAATTAAAAAAATGATATATTCAAAGTGTGGGTAGTTACATCAATATCTCGAATTTAATGCCTATGTAAATTAACATTTTTTTTAATTCAGTGGCTAACACGTTCTATGTGATGTACATAAGATGATGGGATCAACTTGATTTTTTTAGTTTAGGAGATCCCTATAACTTGGAACTTTACTGGTGTTTGAGGAGACAGCTAATATTCGTTGCTATCATGAATCTTCCTTGAAACTTAACCATAGAGTCAAATTTATTTCTAATCTGGTATGTAAGTATACATAAGTTCCGATTTTCGCATGCTACAAATGATTTAGATTACCATGATATTAATTACGTAAAAAATTACATTTTCGACAGTGACAAAAACACACTTGGGTTTCGCAAATTAAATGAGTAAAAAAGCATTTGATAATACATATAGATTAGTTTTTCAGTTAGCTACATCATGGCTTAATTAGTCATTTATATTGAAAGTCAGCTAGCTACCAATTATTTATGAAGTTCATTTACACCAAGCACATATACAGAAAAAGTCTCGATACAACCTCGTTATATTCTACCTACTTATTCAAGTTCGGATCCACGATCCTAAATGCACAAACTGAAAACTGTGATAGTAAAATAATAATAAACAAAACATGCAAATCTACTATTAATCAGGATTAAAGAAAAGAGGACAGTCGGTGGAGGTACGCAGCCTAACAGCCACCAACAACTTTGATGAAGAAAATGTCATCGGCAGACGTAGATTAGCAAATCGATACAAGGGACAACTCTTGTGTTCCGGTGAGTTGATAGATATCAGTGCTCGGAGATTTTTTATAAAGAATACAAGGATAGTGACTGATGACGTATAGTCTATATCCGGGTCACGCACCCGACTAGAGTCCAATACTCATAAGTCCAGGACGGACTGGGCTAATGCCAATAAGTGTTTAGGCTCACGAAAGCCCAAGCCCAAAGCTATTTACGGAATAGATATCGGATATCTCCTAAATATGGAGATAGTCATTCCCCAACCGACTTAGGCGGGATACGCCGAAGGTTGAGGAACACGGAACCAACAAGGATTCCGTGTGTATATAAAGGGAATCCCATCCCTCGTTAAAGGTATGATCGACAAACCCTAACTCTCCTTTAACCCTAAACCGATTACTTACTCTCACGTCGAAGGATAATCATGTTGAGACAATCCCACCGGTAAGCCTAATCTGTTTTCTCGGTTTCTTAGTGCGCAGTCTCAAGCAACAACCAGGCAATTGGTACGAGAGCCGAGCTCAACAAGGAACGCCCAAATTTTGTATCAACAAGTGGCGCCATCCGTGGGACCATTCACTAAGAACTAAGACTAGAATGACGAAGCATGGAAATCATCGCAGAACGGATCTTAATGGAAAGAAGCCACACATCGGTTCAAATTCCAAGCGTACTCGACAACCAAGATCGCTAAAACAAGGGATTAGGTCAGACTGGTCTTCCTTCCGTGGACCTGCAACAACCCTAACAATCTGGCGTGTTAAGAGACTAAAATACCCTTGAAATCGAACATTTATTAAATACGTAAAATACATTTATATTCATTTAACGAAATTTAAAATCTAACTTACGAATAATTAAAACTTAACTAATATGTGTATATGATCGACATTGTACGCATCTAAAGATTAAACGCCTCACGAAATAGTTGGGCCTTGTTTTCGCTTGGTGAACCAAAGTTGGGCCGCTTGTTTTGTTAGCTTGGACTCGCCGAGAGCCCATGAGGGGCGTGTTTGTTTGTGTTCGGTTGACCCAAGCCGCCCCACACTCAAAAAGCCCTAGAACCAATTTGTACTCACTATAAATACAACACATTAACACAAATTGGAAACCCTAGTTTTGCCTCTTCTTTCTTTTTCTTTCTATTCGCCAACCCTAATTCCCCTTGGTGTCGAGAGTTTGTTTCCAACGAGCTAAGGTATAACAACGTTCTATCGTCTCACTGATAATGCCCTAATGTTATTATATATTGTATTGTGTTTTGTTTTGAATCGAATCTTGTGTTTTTGGTCGAGCCGTATGAAAACAAAAAACAACAAATATGAATCGGATCTAATATAATTAGAGAGCATGTAATGTAATATGTATTGTATGAATTTGTATTAATTATGTCGAGCCACTATAAAACCGAACCACATATATAGATGTTATCATACCTAATAAATTCGAAACCCTAATTGGAATGGAACCCAAAGTGTAATTAATGGTCTAAACATGTGATTATAGTGGTTTTAATAAACCCTAAAACTGGACAGCATCATATGTCGAATTTGTGTGTTTTATAGATCCAATTTTATAAGTGCAATAATCTGGTTTTTTGTGGGAAAAGTTTAGTTTATGTCTTAGTTAAGTTTTCCAAGTGGTTTGGTCGAATTTGGAGTTGTCTAAGTCGAATTTTTGAATTTTACAAGATCAAGTGTCAAAGCTGAGAAAACGAGTCTGAAATTAGGTTGGATTCATCTAGGTGTTATCTGATGATACTTGCATGTTTTTGGGTGATTCTTGAGCCTAAACTGTAGTACTTTGAAATAGCTTTCTGGAAATATAAGTCTTGTGTCATTTTCAAACCTGGAAGTATGATTTTTATATTTTTGAAGTTAGGGTGTCTGAATCTGAATTGCTGAGTTGAAGTTTATAATGTAGTAAATGATTTTTAGTATTTAATATATGAGGTTCTGGAACTTTTTCTTTGGTGGATATGATGTTTATATATTGTGTGACACCTGTAGCTTTTGGTTTGATGTGTTGAGTAGGGTGAGTGTGTTTGTTGGGGCCATACTTTTGGTGTGTGTAAATCTGGGTGAGTTCTGGACAGGTCTGGACTTATGATTTTCCGTAGGTCATTTAGCATGGAAATAGAACCCACCAATTTTTGTAGAGTCTCTTAACTCATATGGGAACCCCTGGGATTTTGCTTGATTTCATTTGAGCTAAGTAAGTATTTTATAAAAATCGCTAAAGTCTGGTCCGAATATGAGTTTAAGAAACCGAAAGATAAAATATGATATCAATAGGTAACACACTTACCAATGCATAAGAAGCTTATAAAATGAGAATATACTTATAACTCTAAGAATGTTAATGATGAACTGTTATAACTTTAATGATGCTAATAGGTATTAAATAAATCATAATCCGTAGATTCAGAAGAGACGCGACGTTATATCTTTCGTGATTCACTGCTCGCTTGCTTTTCTCTCATTTGCTTTTAAGGTACGATATTCTGACCTTTCAAGAAAGGTTTCATGATTTCCTTTCTTTGTCATTTCTCTTATGCTTATTAGATCTCCTATGCCATTGCTATGAATTCTCTCCGTTTATGTGAATCTGCTTGTTTGAACCTCTCGTATGTTGAATCTGGTCGTATCGATTTGAATTTAAGATATGGACTTCGATTATGAACATTTGATTTTGATCTTCTCGATTATGAACATCCGATTATGAACCTCGATTATGAAATATATGATATGTGATCGTGATATGAACCTTTGATTTCGAACAATTGATATGAACCCTTTCTCAATTGTTTGATCCGTGTTTATCCTAAATCTCTTATGAAGCATGAAACATCTGATTTGAACTTATGATATGAAAACCTCATTTGTAACTGTTTGACCTTTATGATGGATTATGATCTGTGTCATTTATGACAATCTGTTTGACCTAAGTTAGTTTGACCCCCGAGCCAATATTTCACTAGTCATGGGGTTCCATGTCCGTGATCGTGATGCACCTCCGATATGACCTGTGGCAAGTAGAGTGATGTTCTCGCCACGCCCTGGATGGTGGAGCATATTTTGTATATGTAGGAAGGGGCGTATGGATGCATCCTAGATCCGACCTTATCCGATAAGGTTTGTCCGGTGAATGATGTCGTGGCATACGCTGCCTTCACAAATTTCGGGAGCTAGTTACTCCATTTGTTATTGAGGTCTCCTCATATTAAAAGGTATCCGAGGTCACCCTCCGAATAAGAAAGTTACTTCATATGATATGTTCTGAGCTCGTGGTAGTTAACTAAATCTTTATCTGTTATTTCTATGTTAAGTATTCCTATTATGATTCGTATGTTCAAGTGTTTATAATTATGTGCTAGGTTTATTATTATGTTATTATATGTGTTTATGCTTTTGTATGTTTATGTGACTACCGTCTACTATGCTAGGATATGATTAATATGTTTAAATATGATTCGCATGTCAGCTATCCTGATGTTATGTTAGTTTATCGTTATGTGAATTCGCTTTATCCGAGATGAATGTGCTAATGTGAAAGTAAGTATCCTAAAGTTGATAAGTTCAATTGTTCCGCTAATCGGTAAACTTTGCCTATATGTTGTGGTATCTATCTATTTATGATTTGATCTCGCTATGTTTAAACTCTCGCTGATGTTAAGATTTGATTCAAACCGTTTAATTATGATCTCGCTCGTAATTGCTATTGGCTATGTTATGTCTTTGTCTATTTAGTTATAGTATGTCATCGTTTTCTATCTCAGTATGTGAGACCGCCATGATGAGGTGCTATTTCCGCCGCCGCAATATTGAATTAAGTGTGTTAAATGTAGGTTAATTAATTTGTTTGAATGCCATGTTTATTTTCTAGGAATTGTTTCCGTTAACCTTTAGACTCTTCGTTTGGTTTATATGTAATCTATTTTCTTGATATGTTAAGTGTCCGGGTTATTCGATGTGTTTAAGCTTGTGTCATTAATGTGCTAAGGCGCTAATCGCTATGTGTTTTTCTCGATTTCAGATATTTGTGCCTGTAACTCTCAATGATCCAAGATTCTCATTCGCTGTGATTTCAAGTATTCGTATCTTTGTTTTGTTTAGTTTTTGTTCTGTTATATCTGCTCACTGCTTTGTAAGCTCACCGCATTTTCTTTCCCGCGGCAGTATTTAGCATTCATGATGAGCTTTGGGATAGCCGACCGTTGAGAGTAGAGACAAGAGCAAGATTTGAAAATAGGGATCTTAGATTTATTTTGAATATTAAGTTATTTATATTATCTTTTGTAAGTTTTGTAAAGGCTTCCGCTTTTGTATAGTATTTAAAGTTCGATATGAAACGTTGATGTGACTATCTTTCCCTCTCGTGGAAACCGCACTCGGGACAACCCAGTGCCACTACAACCACCACCAAAGCAGCTAGATCCATCTGCAAGACTTGTTCTTGCCACTCCCCTTCAATCGGCGCTAGAAACTGACCTGATAGCAGTAATCACATACCAACCTATCAAACAAATCATCTCCAAGCCTGATGCATCAGGACGACTGCAAAAATGGAGTGTGTTGCTCGGTGAGCACAACATCACTTGCTGCACCACCGGACCGCGTAAAAGGGCAAATACTCGCAGACTTCATCATTGAAAACCGCACACCGGATGACACACCCGCTCCAAGTACAAAGGAACTACCAGATCCATGGATCTTGTTCACAGATGGATCCTCTTGCGTAGATGGGTCAAGAGCAGGCCTCATCCTCACAAACCCAGAAGGAATGGAGTTCACATAAGCACCGCTTCAATTCACAGAACAAATAACGAGGCAGAGTATGAAGCCCTAATAGTGGACTACGCGATCGCATCGCAGCATGGGTGTACGCAACCCGGAAGCGAATGTAGATTCCGTGACGGTAGCCAACCACGTGTTGGGTGAGTACGTAGCCAAGGAGGAAAACATGATCCAGTACCTCGACAAAACAAAGGCATTGATTCAAAGTTTTGATAGGTTTACCATCAAACAAGTCCCAAGAGGGGAAAACCGCAAGGCGGATGCATTAAGCAAAATTGCATCCACAAGCTTTGCACACCTATCCAAACAGGTGTTGGTGGAAACATTGAAGAACAAATCCATCTCAGAAATGGAAGTATCCACGGTAATAGAGGAAGACGAACCTACGTGGATGACACCGATAGTAGAATTCATAAGCAAGGGAGTATTACCCCATGAGCAGAAGGAAGCCCGAAAGATACGGCGCACAGCGCAACGGTTTGAACTACGGGACAACATACTGTATCGACACTCTTTCTTGCAACCATGGCTCCGCTGTGTTGGTCCCCTACAAGCAACATATGTACTGCGAGAAATCCACGAAGGTTCATGCAGCATGCATTCAGGACCACGGTTTGTGGTGGCACGCGTTTTACGGTCAGGATACTATTGGCCTACCATGCACCGCGACGCGCGGGATTTAATAAGAAAGTGCAGCGACTGCCAAGTTCACAGACCCATTCCCCGCCAACCACAACAAGAGCTGACATCAATTACGGCACCATGGCCATTCCACAAGTGGGGTATCGACATCGCAGGTCCCTTTCCTGTCGCAGCCGGAGGATTAAAGTTCCTCATAGTCGCCATAGACTACTTCACCAAGTGGATTGAAGCAAAGGCAGTGGTAACAATCACTGGCAACCAGGTGAAGCACTTTGTATGGGAAAACATCGTATGCCGTTTCGGTCTACCTGGGGAAATCATCTCGGACAACGGGAAACAATTCTGTGATAACCCTTTCAAGGATTGGTGCGAGAAGCTAAACATCACACAACATTTTGCGTCAATTAAACACCCACAAACCAACGGCCTAGTTGAACGGGCTAATCGAAGCCTGGGTGAAGGTATCAAGGCACGCTTGGACACACACAAAGGAAGATGGGTAGAAGAACTTTCGCATGTTCTGTGGGCGCACCGCGACTTCAATAAAACCAAAGACAGGGGACACCCCTTCTCTAGTCTACGGACGTAAGCTGCCATACCGCCGAGATCGAATACCCACTATCCGCATCTGGCCAAATCAATGTAGCGACCAATGATGACGAGAGACGGTCGACTTAGACTTGCTAGAAGAAAGGCGCAACGCGCAGCCTATACGGAGGCAAAATCAAAGTCGGGGATGAAGGGATACTATGACGCTAAAGTGCGTTGTTTCATTCAAAACCGGTGACTTCGCCTATCCGCGCCAATGATGCGAGCCACGCAGAAGACACGGGCAAGCTTGGACCAAAGTGGGAAGGACCCTATGAGGTTATTGAAGCACTAGGAACAAAGCGCTACAAGCCGCGAGGCTTGGATGGCCGTGGACACAAGACATGGAACATCTGCAACCTCAAGAGGTGCTACCTATAGGAGTGGCTACGGCCCAGCGCACAAGCGCTCAGGCACTTTACTAAAGTACCCAATAAACATCTATGTATGTACTTTTTATTTCCTTAGTATAATGTCTTATTTGTTTCTCATAAAAACTTGCAAGTATTAATAAAACGTCGCGGTTTCTAGCTAACTCCGTGACACATTTCAATTTGTTATTTCCATATACTGTATGTCTTACCAATCTTTTATCTCTTGCCTACATGGCGTGCATGCACCAAAATAAACCCACGATGGTAAAAGGATAAGTTAACCTACTAAACAACTTGTTGAATAAGAGGGTTGCAAACCCATCAACGCTGGATCACTTATCCTTGTTAAACACCTTATTCTCAAGACGTTGGAATAAGTTTTGTGCGCATCCCACGATGAATGCGCAACAACGCACATGTGCACGTTTAACAACTTTGGAACCAAGACACTTGATTCCTTAGTGTGGTATTTACAGTACGCTGCATATCACAACATATACGACTATGATATACAATACTTAGATTTTTTTTTAAGTATACTATGATTTTCATACATGACTATGAATTTCCTATATTACTCGCGCTTGTGTAACGAATATCTCTTTTACACAAAGACAAACAGATAAGCATACATATCACAAGTTGCAATAATATCCATACGCACTTAACAAAAGAAGATTTTATTAAATAACTACGAGTTATTACAAAAGGATTGCCACTTTACAACATACACACCTACCAACTATTACACCGTTCCAGAGATGAGCTACCTACGCGGCTGGCTGCATCTTTCACATCACTTAGCCTCTTTAGGAGGTCGGAATCTTGGCGCGACACAGTTGCAACACTAACTGGTATTCCATCAGATATGGGGAGATGTGCCGCACCCACGCCACAAGTGACGCTTTACCCTTAATCCCTTCTTTTTGGCAAGTCTCAGTATGCGCCTTAACTTGCTTCAAGGGCACTTCCTTCTCCAAGGCAAAAGGATTCAGGATATCCTTGGGGCGCCGCAAATACAGCACGCGTTGGGATTCATCGTGCTTAAGATAATGGTCCGTCTGCAAGAATGGCCTCTCCACCACGATGACGTGCTAGAATCAAACCTGCCATAATAACACCTATGGGATAATCCTGATCGCGCTCCAGCTCAGCAATCATGGGGAGCTCTAAGTCCTTCATCTTCTTCATGGCAGCGACAAGGTTATCATAAGCCTTTGCATCATAATTGGGTACTTGTTCAACGGGCACCTTTAGAAGATTAGCCTCATGCAGCTTCTCCACAGCCTCTGCTTTCCCGTGCTCCAGCGCACACCGGACTACATCCCCAAAGGAATCAACCACTTCTTGCGACTGTGGTACTCACCGCAGCAAGACGAAGCCCATGGCCTATGAGCCATCTCGCTCAGGAATGGTAGACAGGAGTTGGGGATATAACTCCTCGTCATACTCTATGCTAAGCTTGCGCAGTTTCATTTCCTGCACCTCGAGGGCTTCTTTTACAGTGGCACCAAACGCCTCCATCTCGCGCGTCACTCATCCTTTCTCTTCTCCCAATACTTCAGTGCCCAGAGACACGAAGACTTGTACCCAGAAGACTCAGCGCGCTCTTGCTTTATTTGGCCCATCAGCGCCATCTTTTCATCGGCCATCCTCTCGGCATAATGCACAGTGCTCTCCATTTCAGATTTGGTACTAGCCAACTGCGCCTACAGCAACGCAATTGTCTGATCCTTTTGAGCGCCTTGACCAGAGATTTGAACCCTCAGCTTCTCAACCAGCGAAGCTTGATGCACAGACACCTGCACCAACTCTTCCATCAGTTGCCCCATTGGAGCATCTCCAGCAGCCATATCCTCACTTTTTTGGCTCTGTGGCTCAGCAGCTTCAGATTGCGCAGGACTATCAAGGGGGGGGCGACTCCGCACCCTGTTCAAACCTGCAGACATAGACATAGACTTGTCAGTTTCTCATAGGAACAGTTGAAAAAGCAAAACGAAAAGAAAACAAGTATTGTCGAGATTACTTACTAGGGGCCAGAGACATTCGCTGATGGGTGCGATGACGCAGCTTCACTTACAGATGATTCCACATTGAAGACCACATGACGTTTCTTCCTTGAAGAGCTCGCGCCATCCTCCCCGAGCGTCCTTTTGCGTTTTAACCCGGACTCTTGCTCCTCCACCTCCTCCATGGCCGCCAATCGCTACGGGTGGTGGCTGCGCTATGGGGAGGGCACCCGAGGGCTTGGCACGCTTTGCAACGCAAGTCGCTTCTATCGCAACGAAGAACGGCCCCGCTTCTTCTACGCTTCAACTCCAGTGGTACGCCCGGTGGCGCCCAAGATCGGCTCTTCACCCTCTTTCAAGGGCCGCACTCGTCTTTACCTCAACGGGCTTTGCTAGATGCACCACGGTAAATAGATCCATCTCTCAAGCAATAAAAGACAACAAATAACACAAGTTATATAATGCGCGCAAAAGGCGGAAAGCTCTTACATTAATTACAAAAGGGGCGGAAGAATGAGTACCCACCCTCGCCATTGGCGCTAAGAAAATTGGCATCTCATCCGCATACCAAAAATTACGGCCGATGCCCATATGCACCAAAAATTCCTCGGGGTAGGAACTAATGGGGATGCGGTTAGAATTTATCAGCCCGATCCTCAGCGACATAAGATCCGGTGAAAGGGGCACTCATCCCTTCTAACATACCCCGTATAAAAATTATAATGCCACGGGAAGCATGTGTCATCTACCCAAAAAGAACTCCTCCAATTCCTAAGCGAAGTCTAGTTTATCGCTGTAACATCAAGTCTACCAATACGCTTAGCAAAGGATACCCACCCATGCCAGTGTCGTGTGATAGAAGGCGGAATAGGTGGATGGTTGGGTTAATTGCCGCGAAACGGCAATTCACCTCAAAATTGGTAATTTTAGCCGCACCGATGCAAGGTAACGGGATATGTGCGATTGTAATAGTTTAATACATCGCACAGAAAGTGGGACAGGGGCACACGTTGATTCGCGAATTCGAAAAAACGTGTATATACCCCCACTTTCCCTTCGGGGAAATCCGCAATAGATGCCCGCACACCCGGAATAACCGGATGCACGTCAAGGGGTATAAAGTAGTCCGAGGTGAATTCTAAGAGATCGCTCTCGGTGAGGTGGGAAGTGAAGTCGCATAAATTGTTTGACCATGGTGTTGTTGTTTTTTGAGAAAGCGCACGCGCGGCTACCTTTGAAATAGGTTGGTTTCTGGATTGCAACTGCAAGTTCTCTTGAACAATGGCGGATTGAGTTTTCTTTTTACTGTGAGAAACAGAGTGAAAATGAAACGATGTGTTATATACTTTTCCTCATCCATGCGATGCGTGACACGTGGACCCCACTTGCACTAATTGTGTGGCTGAGATAGCTTGATGGGACGCTCTTGCAGTTACTTTCCCCCGACTTACGAGGCGCCCATTTTTTTTAATCCCATGTCTAAATACAATGTATCGGTGGGTATATTTTTATGGCTTCTTGGCAACGCTTTGAAGTTTTTTCAATGACTACGGTTATTAGTCTAGCATCCGCAGTTAGTCATCTGCAAGATACTAGACTGGGGACATGATGACGATAGTCTATATCCGGTCACGCGACCACTAGAGTCCAATACTCATAAGTCCAGCACGGACTGGGCTAATGCCAATAAGTGTTTGGGCTCACGAAAGCCCAAGCCCAAAGCTATTTACGGAATAGATATCGGATATCTCCTAAATATGGAGATAGTCATTCCCCAACCGACTTAGGCGGGATACGCCGAAGGTTGAGGAACACGGAACCAACAAGGATTCCGTGTGTATATAAAGGGAATCCCATCCCTCGTTAAAGGTATGATCGACAAACCCTAACTCTCCTTTAACCCTAAATCGATTACTTACTCTCACGCCGGAGGATAATCGTGTGAGACAATCCCACGGTAAGCCTAACGGTGTTTTCTGTCTCTTAGTGCGCAGGTCTCAAGCAACAACCAGCAATTGGTACGAGAGCCGGAGCCCCAAACAAGGAACGCCCAACTTTTGTATCAACAGTGACAAACAGTTTCGGATGGAGGTTTCGATGCTTTCTAGTCTCAGACGAGGGGAAGGCTCAACGACTATCTAAGTGACCCAAATGTCAAAATGTGAACTGTGGACTGATCAAGTTAAATTAGTATTGGCGGATCGCATTGGTTTATGACGTGGACCAAGTGATTTGGGCCCGCTTGGTTGAAAGAGGGGAAAGGGAAAAGCAATGGTAAAAGTAATGCAATGCAATGTAATGGCATTCTTCTCAATTTGTTGTGTAATGGGGTATTACCCAATACTAGGTAATGGGGCATTACAATCCCTTTAACCAAGCTCCATCAATCATTATCTTAACCATTGTTTACCCCTTATAACCCTTATCCAAGTTGTGATATTGTTTTGAGATGAACCCTGATGTTTTTATAGTTTAAATTGGACCAACACAATTTGGTTTCGTGTGTGGACCTGTGGATACATTATTTGGACTACTTAACTTTTGAAATGGTTACTTTCAGATCACTCATTTGAAAAGCTTATTTTTTGATAAAGAAATCTGATCATAAATTTCTATTTGTTCTACAAATTAGGTGAAAGTGAGTGAAAAAAAAGGCGCAAACTCCTATAATTAGTTTAGAACATGTCCACAAAAAATTTACAGCTATGGAATAATAATCAATTTCTTTTGCATTATCTTTTGTATATATATTTTTTTGAAAGGCAATTCATTCCAACCAACCAAACCATATTACAAACAAAACGGCATCCACTATATCGGAACAACCAACCAACCAATTCATTCCAACCAACAAAGCGAGTAGAAACACAAAAGAAACCAAACAAATGGACCACCAAAGTAAGAAGACCTTGGCAGCTCTATACAACACAATTTGAACCCACCATATTAGAAAATTTTGGTGAAAAATATATACACTGTATTCCAATAGAGAAGAAAGGTTTTTGAACTAATAGAGAAGTAAGGGCCCGATTGGTTTAAAGTGGGGAAATAGAAAGGGAAATGGAATGCAAAGGAATGAGTAAGGTGGGTAATCAATCCCTTACCCTTTAATTTATTCTATAATGGTTCATTACCCATTACAGGGTAATCAATCCATTTGCACTCCCTAACCAAGCACAAAATAATGAGTGAGGTGGACCCTTTTAAATACCTTACTCATTCCCCACCCCCCTTAACCCCCAAACCAAGCACGCCCTTAAAGTTGATTGAGTTATATTGATCCCCAAATAAATGCTTTCTTTTTTCTAAAGGTGGTCCCACTGAAAAATGTTACAGTATTATATTAGGTAATATTGCAAAAAGCACGTTTGCTATCTTCTATATAATAAAAGAATTACATCATTTCAGAGTGATTTTATTAATTCATTTTTATTGAAAAAACAATTGGGCCATTAGGAGAGCTCGATTTCGCCATGTAAGCAAAATCGTGTGATGTGATTGGTTAATAAAAGTCAAAATTAAATTTATTTTGATCAAACTTTATAAAATTTAGTGGAGAAATTTGATTGATAAAAAAAACACATAAAAATATAGGTGTTAAATTTGTGAAACTAAAAACTTAAAAAAAGATGAGGTAATTAATAAAACTTTAGTGGTTGAATTTTTGAAAATTATATAAAGTTAAGTGTAATATTATAATCCTCCATGTTTTTTAATAACTTTGGATTATAAACAAATACCCCCTTATATTTTATACCTTTTATACTTTATATCTTAAAAAATACAATGCATATGTTATTTTAAAATAACAACATATAAATTTGCATAAGATTATAAGTATCAATTTTTTTACTATATACGTTCAATAAGGACTCATTTTAGTCATTTTTAAAAGTTTAACCTATATGAACACGAGTTTACATTTTAAATACGGCTAAATTACTGAAAACAAGAATATAATTATCAAATTGTAAGCACGGGTTACTTTAATATAAACATAAATATATGCGATTGTACTTATAACAATGACTCATGTAATTCTTATTTATTTATATAAGGATATCTAGAAAAACATTTTTAAAAAACTTTAAAGAGTATACTTTAACTTTATCAACGCTCATTATGTGCTATTAAACTTTCATCATGTGTAAAACATAATATCAGTAGTGAAATATAAATAACAACATCAACATCTTTGTCAGCTAAATAAAATTAAATTTTGAATTACCTTACAGAAATTTTTACAAATATTTTATAAAATTTTAATGGATATTAATGCATAATGAATAACTCGTGCATAAGTATTAATAGTAATTATATCACAATTTTCATGAGCAAATTCTTATATGCGTATATACTGAACTAAAATGTTTAAATAAATTTGATGTATGTGTAAACTTCGTGCGTGCACGAAACTTATAACTATATACTTAAAGACACAATATTCAGTATTAATACAAAATAATTTTTTTTTTTGTCTTTTTGTCAAACACCGTGCACGCACGGTATAATAAGCAGTTATTTATATACTATATGATTATGATCGCCAACACCAGCAACCTTACTTCTTCTCTCTGTGTATTTGTATTTGTTCTTCCGATCTTGTGAGAAGTACTCCACTCCTTAATTCGCATCATTTTCTAACCCAAATTAAACGCCCTTTTTAGTAATGACTTCTCATGAATACAAAGACATGATGTTTTCACCCGATGACTTTGTTCATCTAAGAATCCCCCTTGAAAACATACTTTCCGCCACAGACAACTTTGCTGACAAAAATGTCATCGGCAGAGGTGCAATTAGTAACCGTTACAAGGGGCAGCTTTTGTGGTCGGGTGAGTTGATTGATTTCCGTGCTGATAGGTTAAATAAAGACTTGCAGGATGGAGAACAGATGTTTTGGATGGAGATTTCAATGCTTTCAAGTCTCAAGCATAAGAATCTTGTTTCATTAGTTGGGTTTTGTGATGAGAATCATGAGAAGATCACCATTATCAGGTATGAGATCAAGGGAAGTCTTAATAACCACCTAAGTGACTCGATGCGGTTGACATGGGTGCGGAGATTGGAGATATCTGTCGGTCTTGCGAATGTGTTGAGTTACATTCTCTATGATGAGCTACGTGACTTTAGCGTAATACACCGGAAAATCCACAGTAACATAGTTTTATTAAATGATAACTGGGAACCCAAGTTACATTCTTTTGAACGTTCCATGAAGATTAAAGCTTCTCTAAGGCACCAATCATTTCACACTAATCAACCTGTGTATGTGAAAGGGTATGGAGACCCAACATATAAGGAGACTAAAAGTGTGAACCACAAGTCAGATATCTACTCGTTTGGGATAGTGTTGCTTGAGCTACTGTGTGGCAGGGAATCAATAATTGACAGCAAAAATTATAATCAGTTTGTTCCGCTAGCCATTACCCTTTATAGAGAGCAAAAACTCATTAATATAATTGATCGGGAACTATTGAAACAAATGGACTCGCATTCATTCAACATGTTTGCGGAAATAGTGTATGAGTGTTTGGACAATGAACGATCGCGACGCCCAAACATAGATGACATTGTCCCAAGACTCGAGAAAGCTTTGGAACTTCAGTTGAAACCACAAAAATATGTAAGGCCTTTTTTTCTCTTCATAATATGTACCGTATATACTCTGTGTTTATGTATTAGTTATAGTTTACTAATTAGCGTGTTTATTGCAGTTGATGTTACAGGATAATAACTCAGTAGTTGAAGGTACATCATCATCCATACAGAAGAAGGTAACTAAATTCTCTTAAATTTAGGCCATTGTGATGAAATCGTTGGAAAATAAAAAACGGAAAAATAAGAACAACAACACAAACGTCATGGGTAGATCGAGTTTGGAGCAAACATTTTCAAAGTGGGTTTATACACTTTGAGGGGTGTTTGATTAATCTTATTTGTAGGTTTTGGCTTATTTTGAGACTTATGAGCTTATGTAGGTTTCTATCCTTAATAAATCATAGTTAGGAAAACCCACCAGTCAATCCCTCAACTAATCCCTTGGGTTTTTAAAATTGTTATCTTAACTATTTTCATAATTACACTTCGTTTACCCTATGCCAATTAGCCAAACGCTTCAATGGAGCCTATTTCACCCATTCACCATGCATCATTCGTTAAAACGTTTAAATTAAACCTATATTTAACCACTGTCACCAACTATGTCGAATCGTCACCAACATCAATCTCTAGTGGAAACTTCACAACCCATATCGACCGTCATATCTGTATGTAGCTGGTTCTTCTATTTATTTTCCTCATCCGCAAACTCACCAATACCTTTAACTTTTTCTTCTTCCGAACAATCAACATTTTCTCCAAATTCATGTTCCAAACAAAAGCAGTTTCGATAATATTTTTTGATCTACCACACAATTCTTCAATTTTGCCTCGCATCTTTTACGAAGAATTGCAACTTTTCATTTTATTGTATCCCTATATAAACTCGACTTCATTACCAAGTTGTTTCCAGGAGGCACATGAAACAAAAATAACTAAAAAATAAGTATGTACAGTTACAAAATTAATATCTTTTCAAATACATTTTAATTTATTGTCATGCTCTTCAACTTTAATGTAATATTTCTGTCAAAAAACAGTTCCAACACCTCAAAATAGAACTACAAGATTTAAAATCAGCAACCAATGAATTTGATGATTCCCATTGCATCGGAAAAGGAGGATTTGGAAAAGTTTACAAGGGAGAACTCATCCATTCGAAGGGGCAGTCAGTTGTTGCTTTGAAGCGTCTAGATCGTGTATTTGGGCAGGGAGACCCTGAATTTTGGAAAGAGATCATCATGCTTTCTTCCTACAGGCATGACAACATTGTCTCTCTCTTAGGGTTTTGTAACGATTGCGGTGAGAAGATCCTTGTATACGAGTATGCGTCAAGAAAAAGCCTCGACTTGTATCTTAATGACAAAGATCTCACGTGGGTACAACGCCTTAAGATATGCATTGGGGCGGCTCGAGGGCTTGCTTATCTTCATGATCCTGGTCAGACCCAACAAAGAGTCTTGCATCGTGATATTAAAAGTTCCAATATTTTATTAGATGAAAACTGGAATGCAAGAATTGCAGATTTGGGTCTATCAAAGTTTGGTCCTGCAAACCAGCTATACACTTTTCTTGTCTCCAATGCTGTAGGGACAATTGGGTATATTGATCCGTTATATGCAGAGACAGGTTTGCTAACTAAAGAGTCAGATGTCTACTCCTTCGGGGTAGTGCTGTTTGAGATGTTGTGTGGGAGATTGTGTTTTGGCAGCAACCACGACAAGCGCCAACCTTTAATAGGATTGGTCCGTAAATGCTACCAGCAAAAGACCATGGATGACATTATTTTTGGTAATATTAAGGATGAGATGAATCCTCATTCTTTGAAGGCGTTTACAACTATTGCTTATCAGTGTTTAAATAGAGAACAAGAACAACGTCCATCAATGACTATGGTGGTGAAAGAACTTGAAAGTGCACTAAAATTGCAAGTAAGTTGTTTTTTTTTTGTGTGTATTTCTTTCTATAATGGCTCTTTTTTATAGTAAATTTAACCCACCATAATATGATTTTGCTTAACGATTATATTATCTCTAGAGTAAATTACACACATGGTGTATGCGGTTTTTAAGATATTATGGATTTTGTCCTTCGACTTTGCTGATTACATGAATAGTTTGTAATCAGTATAGTTCACATATAGAGGTCTCTTATTCGATATAACCATACGTACTTATAACATTATCTACGCCTTCTTATTAGGTCTCTAATGTGCCGCTGCCGCCTAGCCTATCTTTTGCAGAATCGTCAGCTTCTCCAAAGAAAAGACCTTTTAGTCAACGTTAATGCAACAAAGGTATCTGGATTAGTTGAATCGCATAATATCAATGGGACAAAAGCAACACATTATATTTTGGTTAGTTTTATTACCAGTATGTATTAACTTTGTATTGTTGCTTTGTAGTTCTCCTTCTGAGAGTTAGCATTCAGCTGGGTCACTTTCGACCCACAGACCGAAAGTGACTGATCAGCCAACACCTGAACGTGTAAGAGGGCGCAGACCAAGAAAAGTTGGACCGGTCTGTCAGAAGAGGACAAGGAAGTTCTGGCCTTACTCATTCAAGCCGCGAAAATAATGGATGATATTTTTTACAAGCAGGTATATTTATTGAACTATTAAATACTTATGGATTAATATTGTTTTAAAGTTTTATACGCATGTGATTACTTTACTGAATGATGATTTATCTATGTTATATTTTGAAAATTTGAGGTAAACATTTTGATTAAATATTAATCCTCATTTCTATTCTTTTTTTCCCCTTGAATTAGGTTTGGTACAGCAACGCATCTTTAAGGGGATGGTTAAACGGACGTGGTGAAATATCTGAGTTGGACATGCTAAAATGGATTATTCGATAAACAAGAGTCCATGGTAAGATACTGCCCCTAACAGTACTATAGCATATATCAAATATGATCTTCTCGTATTACTGTACTTGTCACTCTTTCTGATATGAGATATCAAAAAGCTGAATCTTGGTTGTGTATTTTGCAGGTCTTGTCTTGATGAAAATGAAGTGTTTTTGACAACTGCAGACTCTGCTGTCAGATTGCTTCCTGAAGCAACAAAACAAGTGGCTGGATGGAAAGGTGTTGAATATAAAGCTGCATTTCCCATTTTGAAGCCACCCGGTGCTAGCTTCTACCCTCCAGATATGGATAAAATGGTATCCGTTTTTTATGTTTATAAATTCTTTCAAATTGTGTTTGTGGAAAATGTGGTTTATATGCTATTAAGTTGAGATGTAAATTGGATAGAATCCTTTTTGAGTCGTGTTTTATCTTAAACTGGTCATATTATATTTTCAGCTAAAAATGGGTCAAATGGGTTAAAATGTCACCATACATGTATATTTTATGCATAAAACCACCTATATCGCATTGTTTTAATAATTTTAATAACGTTTTTCTGTAATCGAATATAGTTGAAGTATTAAAAGTTCAAAAATTGGGTAAAAAAAGCTTTCGGGTCAACCTGACTTGACCGATTACACCTATCTCGCCAACTGACTAACCATTTCGTTTATTGTGGCAGGAATTCGAAATATGGATGAAAGGGCTTTCAGAGAATGAAAAACAAGAAGCAGCGGGGTTTTTTCAATGTTATTAAAAGGCAGAATGACACTCATTCCAATAGTACCAGTGATCTTAGTATCGTCCCTTATTCCCAAGAATATTCTGCCTATCTCACAAAAGCCGCTGAAGTATTACGTAAAGCAGGGAATTTGACTAGTTCTTCTAGGTACATTCTTATTTAAACTTTTTCTGATTCATATATATTTTTTAGTACACGCTTTTAACAAAATCATTTGCGATCTTGTAGTTTGAAGCGACTGTTACATAGCAAGGCTGATGCTTTCCTCTCAAATGACTATTATGACTCTGATATAGCCTGGATGGAATTGGTCAGTACACACGACACTATTATATCACTATTTTTTATATAGCTCTAACTGCACGAATTTTCACTTTCTTAAGGACTCTAAATTGGATGTTACTATTGGCCCATACGAGACTTATGAAGACGTTCTTTTTGGATACAAGGTAATCTTTTCTCTTCATTTAGTTGCCAGTTTCAAGCTTAATAAATCAAGTTTCAATTTTTGTCTTCTCGAGTAACAATTGTGTTCCAATCTTATAAGCAATTATTGGCATGAAGAAAAAGTCTTCTCTTTTATTCTCGTGTGCATCATTCACTGTGTTTTCAATATTATATATATTTTCGCTGTTGTGAACTTAGGCCACATTTGAGGCATTTATTGGTGTTCGGGATGATAAAGCAACCACTCAACTCAAACTCTTTGGGGATCAGTTGCAGGTACAAATTTGGATTATGCTTATGAGCTACTGTAATTTAATTATAGTATATTTATAAAAAATGATGCTTTTGTTTATATAACGAATTCCATTATGTAGGTTTTGGAATAAAATCTTCCAATGGATGACATGTACAAATCAAAAGAT
This sequence comes from Chrysanthemum makinoi, assembly GCA_910596185.1. Taxonomy (NCBI): domain Eukaryota; kingdom Viridiplantae; phylum Streptophyta; class Magnoliopsida; order Asterales; family Asteraceae; genus Chrysanthemum; species Chrysanthemum makinoi. The sequence continues at coordinate 6,676,340 of OU343221.1, read as the reverse complement.
GTGATATCTGCACCTATTCGCGTCATTCAGCTTGTATACAATTCAGGGGTGAGCTCTCCATCCATAAAAAATTTAACCTTTGACCCGCCTGATAGTTTAGTAAACATTTTATCAGTCTAATACATAATACCACTGGATCATGCCAATCTATGCGGACACTATTATGCTTTATAAATACACTTAGGGTGACTAGCGACTTTGTGGACCCATTTGGCATGTTACCTGTCTCATTTTACCTGTTTGACCCGTAATATATGATTAAAGTGTGATATTATTTTATTATGTTGATGAAGGATGTAAAAGGACCTCAGACTGTTGCCTTTAATCTTCCGAATGATGAGCGTATCGTAAAAGATCGTGGGTCATCAATGGTCATGCTGAAGAATGTTTCTGAGGCAAAGTAAAGTCATCAAACCTGTGATTATGTTCTTCCATATTTCTTAATTTTAAACACATTTTTTTACTATAGTTAAAACCTTTTAGAATGAAGTTGTGTTAATAAATTTACCAATTTATTTTCCGAAACAGGTTCAAGCTAATTCTTCAGCCTATAGCTGAGTTGTGTATTATAAAAGAACAACGAGAGCTTGTTGACTTTGACTCTTTTTTCACTCACACAATATGTCATGAGTGTTGTCACGGGATCGGGTCACATACAATTACGCTTCCAAGTGGTCAGAGTTCTACCGTGAGATTGGTCAGTTTCTCAGTTTTGTTTTCTATTTTGAAATTCACGAGAGACATTATTTAATTTGTTTCTTTGTGTATTTGATGAAACAGGAGCTACAAGAACTTCACTCTGCTCTTGAAGAAGCTAAAGCCGACATTGTTGGCCTTTGGGCCCTCAATTTCCTTATTGCAAAGGTTAGTAAGGGCATTGTAGAAATACTCTTTAATTTATACCAGTTCCGGCCAAAAACATACCCTTATAATTGAGGAAAAGACAGTTATACTCGATGAGGTGTCAGCATGAAATTTTTGTATTTTTAAAATTTTCATGGCGTTTCTGTCATCCTTCATATGTTTAGCCGGAATTTGGGATAAATGTAGTTATATACTTGATATTTTCATAGAACTTTGATTGACTTTTTTTGGGTTGACCAGGAATTACTTCCAAAGAGCCTTGAGAAGTCCATGTATGTTTCTTTCCTTGCTGGATGCTTTCGCTCAGTACGTTTTGGGTTAGAGGAAGCTCATGGGTAACTCACTAATCACTTGTTTTTTTCCTTCTATATTGGTATAAATATTGATCTGCATTTATGCATATCAGCAAAGGACAAGCACTACAGTTTAACTGGTTATTCGAGAAAGGGGCCTTTGTTTTGCTTCCTGACCAAACATTCTCTGTTGACTTTGATAAGGTATGTTTTCTCAAGTATTTTTTTATTTTAAAATTAGGTTCAGATATCGATAAGATAACATATCCTCTAATATTCGTTGACCCATGTTAAAAATGACACTGAAGGAAATTTCAGATTAAGAATTTTTATCTTGATTTGAATCGTTTCATGTGTTGTGATAGATTGAAGATGCTGTCGAGAGCTTAAGTAGGGAAATACTTACCATACAAGCCAAAGGCGATAAAGATGCAGCACAAAAGCTTCTTGAAAAATATGGTCAAATGACTCAACCTTTGACCATTGCTTTGGAAAAATTGACAAAAGTTCAGGTAAAATTCACTTGGTCTAATTTCTCATAGTTGAATAGGCTGATTTGGTTAATGTTTTGTCTCTAAGAAGGCGAGTATGTCCAACTAAAAAAATAGCTTGGAAGAAATGAATGGGCCGAAAGTTGGACAAGGCATTTTCTAATGCATAAAATTTCCTAAGTCATTTTAGTCCATAATCAAAAGATGTTTTGGGTCAATCCAACCCAACCGGGGTACCAAAAAGTACCCGTTTTGACTTGTTAACCGACCCACTCATTATTCCGCCTTATTGAATAGGGAACTGATACTTACAGCATTATTTTTTATTCTTTCACCACAATTATGCATATACTATGTTGTAACTTATGCATTAGTGATGTCACATTGTGGTGCAAGAATCAAAAATGGTGGTGTAAGTATCACCTCCCTATTGAATATCATAGGCATATTTTAGATGATTCCATCTGGGCTCTCCGCTCGTAAAATTTAGTGGTCTACTCTAGTGAGTCCCATAAGTCCATAACGGAAGAGTCCCTTTACCCAAAAAAAAGTCCATAATGGAAAGTTTTGATTTTTCCGAGTTTTCAGCTTTTAAATGCACATATGTCAGGAGTTTATCTTTATTTTTTTATAAGCTCATTTGACATGTATTTTGGTTAAACTTGCAGGTCCCAGTTGATATAGCACCAGATTTTCCTATTGTTAGCAACTTATTGCACAAGTAAACAAGTATCTTTTTTCATTTTGAATCTGCCAATGGCTTATTTTAGTTTATTCACAAGAAATTGTTGCCTCCTGGCGTTTTCTTACCGGTATGTAACGTGTTGAGAAATACCAGTTTTTTACCCGATAGTGGGATGAGTGAGCAAAGTTCAATTAAAAAAATGAGGTACAGAAGTCGAATAAACATGACTGTTATAGTTATTGGTATCTTTTTTTCTTTAAACTGATATACGTAATATTATCTGTTTGCAACCATCATTTTTTCGGTTCTTTTGGCATAACTTTTTTAGATTATGTTGTTGTAATCAAAATTCACCTAACTTTGTTACAATTAGAATTATGAAAAACTTGTGTATAATAACAATAATTATCACAGTAACAAGTAATTAACAAACAAAATCTTTAGATTTAGTCAAAACTTTGTAATTTCTTCATAATTAAAGTAATTTACACGAGCAATTTACATTACAATTAACCATATAGGACGACTTAAAGTATAAAGTCACTGTTAACCAACATCAACATGACTACAGCCTGCCGGCTTCTTTAACCTCACATCATCCACAAACTCTCTCAACTTCACTGCATCACTCCAACTCCCGGCACCAACATATGTATTTGCTAAAGAAACATAGTACCCGGCATTCTTAGGTTCCAAGCTAAACAAAATCTCACCCACTTTCTTCCCCATTTCAACGTCACCATGATAATTACATGAACTTAACATTGCCCCCCAAACGCCATGATCTGGTTTCACCGGCATACTCTTTATAAACTCATACGCCTCATTTAGCCTCCCACATCGACCCAACATATCAACTACACAAACGTGATGTTCCATAACTGGTTCCACACCATATTCATCAAACATACATTTGTAAAATTTTAAACCTTTGTTGACTAAACCTGAATGGGCACAGGCTGATAAAAGGTTTATGAAAGTGGTTTTTGTCGGTTTTTCTCCAAACATTATCATTTCGTTAAATATCTTGATGGCGTTTTCACCTTTGCTATGAAACCCGTATGCAGAAATCATTGAGTTCCAACTTGCGATATTCTTTTCTTGTAAGGAACTGAAAATGTGATTTGACATATCTAACCTTCCACAGCTGCTATACATGTCGATTAAGGCAGCTACTATGTAACAATTTGTATGAAAATTGGATCTTAGAACATGTCCATGAATCTGTTTACCATTTCTAATTGATCCAATTTGACTGCACGCTGGTAAAATTGTTGAATTTGTGATTTCATCAGGTTCAAATTCAAGATTTTGAAACAAATGTAACGCAGCTTGAGCTTCTTTGTTTTGAGCAAGAGCGGCAATGATGCAATTCCATGAACAAAGGTTACGGTTGCGACACGAGTCAAACACCAACATTGCATGGTCAACATCCCCAAATCTTCCATACATTGTAATTAAGGCGTTCCTTACACGAACATCATCATCAACCAGAGTTTTTACACCAAACCCATGAACCAGTTTCCCGTTAAACACTAATTCAAGATTTCCGCAAGCTGATACGACGTTTACGAGGGTAACGAGATCATGTTTTGCATATGCTTCTCTTCTCATGAACTTAAAAGTTTCTAAAGCTTCCAAAAAGTACCCGTTTTGTGTGCATCCGGCAATCATAGCATTCCAACAAGCAGTGTCAGCATCTCTTGAAACACTTTGTAACAGTGCAAAAGAAGCTCTCAAGTGTCCACAGTTCGTGTACATCAAAATTAATGAATTAACCATAAGAATACTATTTGAGAAGCCTAATTTCGTTGCCCAACTATGTAAAGATTCACCAAATTTTAGAGATTCGCGTGAATCACAAGAAGAAAAAACTGCGAGAACAGTTGATAAACTGCATTCCAAACACTCGTACATCAGTTTCTTGAACATATTTTGAGCAAACTTTGGTTTCCCATTTTGGGCATATCCTGATATCATTGTATTCCAAGAAACCAAATCTTTATCCTGTAAAGAAACAAACAAGCTCCCGGATTTATCAATTCTGTGGCATTTAGAGTACATGTTTATAAGACTATTAATCACCGACACGTCTAATCCAAAGAATCTTCTTATAACGAACCCGTGAATGCTTTTTCCCTCTCGTAAAAACATGAATTCTGTACATAATGAAAGTACAGCAAGTACTGTCACTGTATCTGGTTGTACTGATCCTCTAACTTGCATTTGTCTTAAGAGACTAAACGCTTCAAGAATCATTCCGTGTGAAGCAAACCCATTAATCATTGTATTCCAAGAAACCAAATCCTTAGTTGAAATCGATCCAAATACTTTTACAGCATCATCAATATCTCCACATTTGGAGTATAACGAAACAAGAGCGTTTAGTACAGAAACATGAGAACTTTCATTGTATCCATTCTTTAACCCGAACCCATGTAAAACCTTACCAGTATCCAAATCTTGCAAACATGTCGATGCTGCAATAGCACACGATAATCCCACATTATCAAGTTGTACTCCAAACAAAACCATTTTCTTGAAATACCATAAAGACTTATCAGGACGATCGTTGCTTAAACAACCACTAATCATCGAGTTCCACGAAACTATGTCTCTCACTTCTGTTTCAACAAACATGTTCTCCGACAAACACAACCCACCACATTTAGCATACGCGTTAATAAGCGCATTACACAAATCACAACCCTAAAGCAAACCAAACTTTAGGCCTAAACAATGTACACCTTCTAAACACATTAACGTATTTGAAACAGCAATAACAAGAGTTACAGAATCTAACCCAACTCGTCCTCGCAGCATTTGCATAAAAACTCGCGTTGCATCTAAAATTTCTCCATTTTCGACTGCACAAGTCATCATTGCATTCCAAACAACCACATCTTTGTTAAAAACCTCACGAAAAACTGCGACGGAAGAAGTATAACGCGCTGCTCGCGCGTAAGATATAACTAGTGATGTGGCAGTAGGAAGATGAGCAAGAACACCAACCTTAAAAGCTAAAGCATGAACTTTTGTAACATTTGTAACACTGGGTGTTTGTTTACAACAGTTAACAAGATCAAGAACATCAAAAAAACCAAAAGTGTTGTAATGCTGTGTTCTTTCAGACATTTTGTCGAACATGTGGCATGTCCCATGATAAAACCTGGGATAGAAAGTTTTTAAGGATTTGTGTAGCATGAACTTTAGTAACATTTTATGAATGATAACATAGTTTTAATTAAACGAAACTTGCAAAAAGTTCGTATAATAAACAAATGTACCATTGGTCTTGAAATAATCGTCACTCGACAAAAAATACATTTTTTTAATAGAAAACTTTTTTTGCAAAATGACACTTTAACTCTTATGCAATTCATTAAAGTTTTGAATGAAGTTTGTAATTTTTGATATTAGGGGTATATTTGGCAAAAATAGATTGTGCCGGTGCTGTTGCTAAAAAAAATTATAAAAAAAGATTATTTTTATAAGCTAAATGAAGTAACCTTTTATTTTCAGAGGTTATGGAAGATTATTTTTTTAATAATCTCTTATAAGTTCTGTCTGCCAAACAAAGATTATTTTTTAAGTAACTTATTTTAAAAAAAAATAATCTTAAGCCTTAATAATCTTTCATAATATCTGCTGCCAAACATACCCTAATAAAATTGTTACATTATTCAGAACTATATTTGAAAAGGGACAATAGTTTTTGGATAACAAAAACTGGAAAGAGGGTCCATTTTTGTTGTTCTGTATAGACTTTCTTTGCTATTAAAATACATACCTTTCAAATTTCGATTTTTATTTTGCAACTTATTTTGAGACTTGCGAGTTTGTATTAGTTTATTATGATTTGATGATTTTAAATAAGTCCATAAATCTCCAAATAAGCATAAAAATGAAATATTATGATATATTAATCGAAATCGCGTACATATAAGCTTAAACAAACACCCCCTACATAACTAAACTGCAAACATGGAAGCAAAATCACAAACTAATATAAATAAAAAACCTGTTGAAAATCCACCTAAAAAAACAATAAAAAAAAATAAAATTCTTGGCCGTTGTCCTAAACTTATAAATCAATGTCTAAAATTCATTTAGACAAGTGAGCTAACTTTGAATCGTCATGTTTTCAAGTCTGTCACATATCGGAGTTGGAAAATCTGGGCGTAACATGTGTTGCTTCTCTTCGTAATTGCAACGTTTCCTAGCAAACTCTAAGTACTCATCCACGATTTGGTTTTCAACATGTTCTCTCGTCGGAGTATCATTAGGATATTTCTTATCAAACTCATCTGGTGACTTTACGTAATACTTGATTTTGGGCTCCGTCATTGTCAGCATTGGAAACTCATAATCGTCGTGTGTTGTTATAGAGTACAAGGGTTCTAAACTTGAAGAAAAATAAGCGCAAAACATCACGACAGAAAACATAATCGCGAAGCATGAGAATAATGTCACAGGGCTAGATATGCACGGCTGCGAGGCATTACTTCTTGTTGGTTGAGTAGGCAATGGTGGCGCGCTTGCAATGTTAATATGTGCATCCATGATTATTGTTTCACTGTATTTATCAACGAGAAAACTCTTTACTCAAATTAAGATTTTAAGCGTTACGTTAATAACTCCTACTAATGCATGTAACATGAACATATAAATATCAAAGCATCAATATTCATCTGAGTTACTAGAAATCGAAAACAATATTTTTTTCTAGATAATCAATTTTGAACACAACAATGGTAAAAGTAAAAAACACTGACCTCACGTATGGATTCAAGAGCTGTTAAATTTTGTTAATAACTTCAAAAAAAAAATTGTATGTATAGAGAAAAAATTATAACATGATAAACACACATTAGACTAAAGATAATCTAAACAAGATAGGAATTAGAGTCACACTAGTATTCTAGTAGGACTGAAGAAAAAGTATTCATCATAATGGGCTGATTTTAGCCCAACTTTATTATTTAAAGTCCATATTTATAAGAACCTGCTTTTTTTTTTACTGTTTGAGCCCATAATCAAATCACAGTTTAAACAAGTAGGTTTTCACTTTTAACTGTCTGGCTTCATTTCTCCACTGCCGTCTTCTTCCACTTTCTACAAACGGTAAATACTCAAAACTTTTTAATATTTTTCGTTTTTGTACTTATTAAAGTTTTTATAAATAATGTTATATACAGTAGTGAAAATACAGTAGTTATGACTTATCACATGTGCAGTTAAAAAGTGGACTATTGTAGTTTAAGGGTGGCAAAACGACACGAACCCGACACGAAATTGACAGGTTTGGGTTGAAGATAAACATATTTGGGTAAAAACATGTCAACCCGTCTAACCTGTTTAATAAACGGGTCGTGTTTGGGTTGAGTAAGTATTAAACACGTGAACATGTGAACCCGTTTAAGTATATAAGGCTCTAAAAATAAAATTATAACTTGGATTTAATGTTAGATTTAGATTAAATGTATTTTGTTATGTAGTTAACGTGAGTGAACATTATAACTCACATTCATTGAGAAAATGCCATATAGTTATATGCATATTATTTAAACTAGTTAAATCGACAAACCACTAACCTTCTTTTTCATCGTTTGACATTTACTTAAATAGGTTAAACGGTCACAAACGGGTTGTACATGCTATGCAGGTGTGGGTTAGGGTTGATTAATAAATGAGTTGTGTTTGGGTTGAGGTTGTAGTGACCCGCCAACCCGAATAGGTCAACCTGAACACGACTCGATTGCCACCCCTTTTGTAGTTGTTGCCTTGTCGGGGCTTTTTTTTTAATGAAGTGTAATTTATTCCAACGGAAATAGGGTGGGTTCGAGGGTCCCGAGACACATATGGATTTCTGTGATGTAGTGTTACCCTGTAGCTAGTAATGGGCTTGGGCGAGACTTGAATTTTTCTATATATACATTTTGAAACTATATATAAATAGCAAGGCTTGGATCGTTAACACCCTTGCCTCTAGAGACAGAGGTCAAGGGTTCGATCCTTACTCCTTGCAAGGCCGGAAGTCCTTTTCTACCTTTGGTAGAACCGGAAGCCGCCTCTCTACCTTATGTAAGGGTAAGGTTGTCTACATCTCAACCTCCCCTATACACCGTGAAAGACGGTATTGGAACACATAACCCGTGGAAGACGGTATTGGGAGTTACTTTAAGTTACTTTACTTTTACATTTTGAAACTATATATGTGACATCGTCATAGGATTGTCCATACGATGATAAAAATATGTTTATAAACATCAATACTATCGTTCAAATACTTCAAACCGAGCTTTGACTTAGTTCACCTCAAGTTTGACTGAGTTTGATCAAGTTTTGACTTTGTTGTGACTCATCATTGACTTTGTAGCGAATAGTGGCCGATTAGTCGGCCCTGTAATCCTTGTTTTACAACACTTAAAACATATAGCGAATTGGGGTCTTTATTAGTTCTTTCTAAAATAACTCAGTCAAAAGACAGACTTGAGTTTTGTAACAGGTTTGTTACAAATTGACAACTCGACTAAAATGGAAAAATAAGGAGCTCGTTAGTATTTTATACAAAAAAAAACCCCATAATATAGTTTATTACATATAATGCCGATACCACCGGGACATTGGCCTAGTGGTTAGGCACCTTATGACCTCACAAGAGGTCCTGGGTTCAAGGCCTCACTAGGTACACATTTAGAGGTGTTAGGGAAAGGGTCGAAAATGGTCAAAGGAAGGTTAGCATGCATACATTTGAGTAACAAGGGAAAACCTTGTCCGTTTATTCGTTTACATATAATGTCTATCTCTAATTTGGTGCAATAATCTTTTTACCTCTGAACTAGAGCTTAACATACATCTAAAATGAGTACTTTTTTTGTATTTTTATTTTACTAGACTGTAGACACAATGGATAGCTTTTTTCCAGCTCAACTGAAGGCAAAGTTGGAACAAGGTTCTTCCTCGCAACAAAATGACGCTTGCCCTGAAACTCAAGAATCCGAGAATGGTTCCGGTATGGACATTTTCTCACAACAGCTCAATTTGTTAATGTACATCATAGATTACTATAACAAGCAAGTGAACCGGCCTCCATTGCTCGCTCCTGTTCTTTGTTTGAGGTTTTACTTATCTTTCGGAATCAAGATCAATGAAGATCATCCGTTGAGAATTGCCAACAATGATGAATTTGTTGAGATGATAGAAATGGTTACAAAAGGTGATGAGAATTTTGATAAAGATGTGTTGAAAAAGGCTCCTTTGATTCAAAATGATTTGATCAACTCGTGCTCGGTAGAAACAACTATAGCCATTGTGAACAATATATGCGGTGGGCCTTATGGATACTTTGCTATATTGATGGATGAGTATGAGGATGATGTAGGTGACGAGCATATTGTGGTGTGTTTGCGGTACGTTGATAAAAAGGGAGATGTTGTTGAGAAGTTTCTTGGTATTTCACGTGTTATGGATCATAAGAAGGACGTATCTCTTAAGGATGCGCTAAGTTTTTTGCTGTTGAAGAATTCATTGAGTTTAAGTAATGTTCGTGGGCAGAGTTATAATGGCGTTAGGAAGATGTACTATGATGTGAGTGGTCTCAAAACATTGATCAAGAATGACACTCAATCAGCGTATTACGTTCATTGTTTTGCTCAACGACTTGAACCAATTCTTGTTGCAGTTTCCCAACAAAACGATGATTGTGGTATGTTTTTCTATATTCTTGAAAAGTTAATAACTCTTGTCGGTGTTAGTTGGAAGGAAAGTGAAGTATCAACTGAAAGTTGTTTCCAAAAACTTGCACAAGTTTTTGAAGACATTGAGGTTGAAATTCGTGAAGGTTCAGATGAGAAAGTTAGTTGTGGGCCCCACTACAAGTCTATTTTGAAAGTTATCGACTCTTATGATACAATACTTGATATGCTTGATATGATGGCAAATGTCGTTTTAAGACAGGCGATTCATCATTCATATCTCAGCACGGTTGACAGAGAAATTTTCTCTTTCAGGTTTGTTTTCATGTTATATTTAATGAAGACACTTTTGGGAGCTTCAAGTGAACTAAACACCGCGTTACTAAAGAAAGATCAAGACATCGTTAATGCCATGTCACTTGTGAAGTCAGTCAAGGAACAATTGCAAATAATAAGAAACGAAGGGTGGGAATCTTTATTGGCTTCGGTTGTTTCCTTTTGTGGAAAATGACGAATGTTCCAAATATGGAAGATATGCATCCTCCAAGACTAACAAGAAGAAATCGTGAACCAGAACCAACTACAACAACCCTTCATCATTTTCAAGTTGGCGTATTCTATTCCATCATTGATAAACAACTTCAAGAGCTTAACGAACGATTTGATGAAGAAAGTATGGAGTTACTTGTGTGTATGGCATGTTTGAGCCCTGCTAAGTCTTTTTCGTCCTTTGATAAGAAAAAGTTGCTCAAACTTGCGGAATATTATCCTAACGAGTTCTCAACCGCTGATTTGCTTCATCTCAGTGATCAACTCGACAAGTACATACAGGATGTGAAAAAAGATAAAAGATTTAAGGGGTTAAAGGATCTTAAAGAGCTCTCAAAGAAGCTTGTGCAGGTGAAAAAACATGAAGTGTTTAATCTTGTCCATTTGCTTATCAAGCTGGTGTTGATCCTTCCGGTCGTGACAGCTACTGTTCAAAGAGGTTTCTGGAGAATGGCTTTTGTTGAGAAGGAATTAAAGAGTAATACAGGTGGTCAGTTGTTGAATGATCGTATGGTTACTTATATTGAGCGAGATGTGTTCATCACCGTTGGCAACGAGGATATCATAAGTAACTTTGAAAGTAAGACTCGTCAAGAGTGATTGTAAGTTTGGTTTTAGTACTTGTTTCGAACCTGTAACTGGATGTTATGTTGTCCTTTTGAACAGTTTAAGTACTTGTTTCGAATATGCATCTGGATGTTAAGCTGTCCTTTTGAACAATCAGTTAATGCTATGAATCGTATGATTAGGTCTATTCCAATGATTATGTGTATACCTGAGCATGAAATCCCAAAGTTGTCACCATCTTTGATCTGTGTATATGATACATAACACAAAAAATGTAATTACACCCCAAAGTCTCTTTTTTATCATCTGTAATAGCTTTACAGTTCAGTAAATGTGATCTTTAACAGTGCCTCTACTATGTGGTGTGCTCCAAGCTCTTTTTTGCTCACGGAAGCTTCCAATGACTGTAGACTGTCTGTAATCAGCAAGGCGGTCTGCAAACTCGTCATAATATGATACATGGTCAAACTTTTCCAATACTTTGAATGCTTTCTTTTGTTCTGTAATCATGAAACCTAAGATGCTTGACTTTAAAGGCTGAGATAGCATTTGTTGATCACCAGCCAATATAACTGCACCAAGGATCTCCCCGCAGAATGTATCCTACTATATGTTATAAGATTTCTTGAGACATATGTGTAAATAACCGTAGAGATTATTGAATGGGTGTGTACGGCAACAGTAAAAAAAGGTCATTTATTGGTAAAGCTCGGGTCGAGATAAAATATAGCCCAAATTGAGTAAATGGGTCAAAATTGCCACCCTTAGAATATATATTAAAGTATGCAAGTAAAGTAGTTAGATAGAAATACCATATGCCGATATTTATTATTTCTTTCTTGCAAATGATACATCCATCTCAGCAAACGTAGGCTGAAACGAGCTTCAGGTGTCGTGTTCTTTAGATCCAACTTCTTAATTATATGTGTAAAGGCACACACCTTTCGTAGCATACCAAGAGGAATGAGTGTGATATCAAACATTGAATCAAACACCACTTTTGCAGCTAAAGGGTCTAGAAACATGTTTAGTTCAGCATATTTGTATACAGGAACATTGAAGATGTTTCCTTTGTCTTTCTTCTTCTTGTAGTCGACATTTCCGCCCACTATGAATACATCCTGCAATTCAATATATGATTTATGCTGGATTCTTTAAGGATAGTATAGTATTGTTATTCCCGAACTACTAAGGCACGTGGATCAACACTAACCTGAAGGACAGAAATAGCATTTGTGTCTGATGGTATAATCTTTGCTAGAGTTGTTAATGGTCCATTAGTCAAACTGGTTATTTTAGATCCAAGATCAATACATTCCGCTATGGACTTCCAAACTTCTAGTGCTAGTGGTTGTCTAAGATGCGGGAAGTCAGTAGTCTGAGGAGCTCCAAACTCCACGGAATTTTCTGCCGTATATCTGCAAATAAACATGGCTTCTAAATTCCTTAAAAACAGTAAAAATTAGAGGGAGTAATGTCAACAAAGTCACTTGTGATGGGTCAATTTGGGTTAAAGTGGGTGCATACAACCTACTATAATACCGTTCTTGTAACCATATTAATGCGACAATTATTTATAGAAAAATAGACAATTTTTTTTTAAGGAAGCCGAACCTGTTTTAACCCATCTTGATTCCTCTTGAAAACAAACATAGAAAGTTTGTTGAAAAACTTGTAAATGAGAATAAAAGTACCTTCCTGGACTTCTGGGCTTCTCGGCAGATCACGGGCAAGTCCAAAGAGTGTGTCAGAATCCAATAAGCCACCACTACCATGTGGGATAGCCTTCGAGTACTTGCAGTTGCCAACACTAGGGTCATTCGGGTAAGATTGGTTTAAACCAAATGAATCCCGTAAACCAACAATAATGTCTTCACGACCCATCATATGTAGCAAATCATATACTACATCTATTGTTGCTGCATTTGCCCATCCTGTTGGAGTTACTAGTATTGCCTGTGATAAAGCATTAAAAATAAGTAATACATATATGATTCTCATATCCATATACAAACACACATTAATCCATGAGCACAAAAAGGTTCCGTTACTAAGCAGCATGTGTACAAGTCAGTGTCGTCTATGAAGTTCATTTTAATAGGCAGGTAATTCAAACTGCGTTTAGCCCTACCCCTAAACAGCTACGACACAAATTTCCCAAATACCCTCTAACATTATAGGTGTATACTGTATAACAACAATTGACAATTATAGATTACCTGTAGCGTCAAGCAACCAACAAACAGTAGTGATATTATCTGAAATTTAAAACCAAAAAAAGGACTGAAAACAAAAGTAAGTTAAACTAAAAACTTCGCTAATAAACTCTTCGCTGGTTAACCTGATCCGCCAGCACTGTCCACTGTCCACACTCGCAGACTCTACACACCAAACAAGATTCTAAGGGTTAATTTAAGACCATCAAAACTACAGGGTTCATTTTTTTTATTATTATTTTTTTCGAACGGCAATTGTTCATCTCACACAATATATACCACAATCTATCTCACACGCCCTCAACATGACTTGAACCCACAAGCATTTGGTTGGGGAGCTTCTCACACAACATGAGATACTATTGGGACACAAGCCCTTTGATACTACATGGTTCATTTTAAAACAACATCTTAACTAAGCGGACCAGAACGACGATTCCCAGAGTAACCAATTCTGACATTCTGGTCCACGTCTCAAACCCAATACGATCAGTGCAATGAGACTCGCTCTAAAAAGCTGTTTATGAACTCCAATCTTGTCATCGTCCACACTCCACACAACAAACTAAATTCTAGGGGTCCTTATAAAACCATCAAAACTACAAGGCTCATTTCGAAACAATGTAATAACTTAAAGGACCACAATCAATACTCCATAGTCTATGTGCAAAAGGTCTAACCATTTATTTACCCGATCCGTCAATACCTTATTGCCGTCCACATTTCACACACCAAAATCAAATTGCAGGCCTTCTTTTAAAAACTTTTAAAAACAATAAGATTCATTTTGAAATAATAACATCACAACTTTGTACACCCCATAAATCAGAACATCCAAATTGAAATTTGAAAAACCTAATAATAGTAAAAACTGATAACCTGCAAATCGAATTGGGACCGGTTGAGCTTGAGGAGATACAACATAGCGAAAAATCATCAGTCAATACAATCCGTTTTTGAGGTTCACTGGAGCATCCAGTTATTACAAACAACAGTGACGTCGTCCATACCAAGAACATTTCATTGTTAACCAAGTGAGTGAATTCTCGTGATTTTGTTTTGAATTGAACCTTATGGTTCAAATAGTTTTAAAATAACCCCTAAAATTGGACTGGACCACTTTACTGATTGTTGTGAGTGGAGTGAACCACAATGTCAACACACTGATTATGGTCCATTCAGTTATGATGTTATGTTTTTTTTTTAAAAGGCAACAAGTTATGATGTTGTTTTGATATGAACCATATAGTTCAAATGATTTTAAAAGAACCCTAAAAAATATATGATAGAAGTTTTAAAAGGAGTTCTTGTTTGCAACTCTCGAGTCTTGAGAGCCAACAATAGCAATAGCATCTTCAAATTTAACTGGTGCACTCACCAAATTGGCAAAATTGGGTTATTCTGGTCGTGTAAGTTATGATTATGTTTCGAAATGAACCTTATAGTTTTGGTGTGTAGAGTCTGTGAGTGTGGACTGTGGACGGTATAAAACGATATTCGGATTACTAACTCAAAAAAGTAAACGTTGGATTACAAAACTTATTAAAGACAACACTTAAAGCTAATAAACTTTTACACTCAAATCACTTATTTTAACGCTTAGGGTGTGTTTGATTACTGCTGAATGGAATAATTCAGTGCCGACTATCTAAAAATTAACCGATCATCGTGTTTGGCAATTTAAAAAATGGCAACTGAATGATAAATCATGTGCTAAGCGATTTCGCGTGCTACCGTAAACAAAATGATTCAGTAGGCTTCGTATTTACCCAAATACCTATAATATTACACGTCTCTCTCATACTATTCTAGTTATTAAAATTTTAAAATGAGTGATGGAATCCATGCAACAAGCTGCCAACAATCAGATTATTACAATACTTTTAAAATCTTAAATAGTATGAAACTGAACCAAGTGATTGCCTATATATTCGTTGGAGAAGTGATACGAAATTCTCTGATTATTAAAATATATTTATGTTAAACTATTTTTTTTAATTATTATTATTATTATTATTATTATTATTATTATTTTTAAATATTATTTTATTAGAAACTTATAGGATTTATTATTATTATTATTATTATTATTATTATTATTATTATTATTATTATTATTAATACATTCATTTTTTAGATTATAAGTTCAACAAATGAACATTATTAATCAACACGTTCATCTAAAATTCGTCACGATCGAGGTTAAAATGATAATTGTTAGTTAATAAGTCATATAGGCTCGCCCACTTGTTTAGGCCCGTCTTGCACTTAAGGTTAGATTTTCATTTTCTATTTAATGTAATGTAATCTCTGTAATTCATCGAATCTGATAAATACAATATTCAGTATTCCCTAGATTTCTACATGGTATCAAAGCTCATCAAAGAGTGCACCACCGTTGCCACCAGGACCACTTTCCTTACCAATTATTGTTGGGTACCTTCCATTTCTTAGCCATGACTTGCACACAGAGTTCACCAACATGGTTCATACTTATGGCCCTATCTTCAAGTTCAAAGCGGGAAGTAAGCTTCACATTGTGATAAGCACCCCCGATTTAGTAAAGGAGGTGGTTAGAGACCAAGACAAAAACTTTTTAAACCGGAATGCATCAATTGTTGCATCAACATTCTCTTAGTAGTGTTCGTAAAATATTTGTCCAACAGGTCCTAAGCAACAAAAATCTCCAAGCATGTAGTTCCTTCCGAAGGGATGAAGTTAGAAAAAACATCAAGAATGTTTTTAGTAGAATTGGGACTACTATTGACATTAACGAGGTTTCTTTGCTTATCACAATGTGAAGCTTGCTTCCTGCTTTGAACTTGAAGATAGGGCCATAAGTATGAGCCATGTTGGTGAACTGTGTGTGCAAGTCATGGCTAAGAAATGGAAGGTACCCAACAATTAGTAAGGAAAGTGGTCCTGGTGGCAACAGTGGTGGACTCTTTAATGATCTCTGATACCATGTAGAAATCAAGGGAATATTGAGTATCGGTATCGGTATTGAATTGGAAATTGGTTTTGTTTGGTTTCGCATATGTCTAATTTCACACGTGGTTCTACATCTGGTTCCGCCTGGTTTTGTCTGGACCGATCTGCCCAAATCAATCTGTCTAAATCAATCTGACGAATCGACCGCTCGTCTGTATCGAGATTCTGCGGTAAGTTCTGCATCTGTCCGCCTAAATCTTCTCTGTTTGCATTTGTGCGCCTGAATCTTCTCTTTGTCTACCTCTATTCAGTTCTAACTGTCTGCCTTTATCGTTGGTTTTGTTTTTGTTAGGAGTTTTCTTGTCAATCTCACAATGCTACATTGAGAGTAATCTCGGTAATTCATCAAATTTGATAAATACAATATTCAGTATTCCCATCATTTCTACAGTAATTTCCATTTATTCAAAAACAGTATTCACTACATTTATCAATTAGTTTTTTTTTTAATTCGGAATCATGCTCATTCAGCACATTTGAATTATTTTGTAGTTTTGATTTTTTTATCGCTCAATAATACAGTTTTATCAAACAGCCTCAAATCACTTGTTTTAACGCTTAGTTATATAAATAGATCTAATTTCAAGTGAAAAAATAAAGGATAAATGAAAAAAATATGTGGACCTCTTTATACATAGTAGCATGTAAAATTTTGAAGGTCTGTCTTAATGACTTAATCTAAAAATTGTGGAAGTCTAGTGTATAAATAGTTAAGCATGTAAATTTTTGAAGGTCTTTCCTAATCACTAATCACTTAATCATAGGTCTTGCATAATGATTTGTAAATTTCTAACTTTACCTGGATCACAAAAGATAAAATCGAATAGAATTTTGTCTTGTTTATAGATTTTTTTTATCAGATGTTTATTATTATAACCATAAACTAAGTAGTGCACAATAGAAATGATTTAAAATACCGTGTGTCACAAGCTAGATATTAGGAGACTCAAAATGCTCAATTCGTCAACTGTACTCCAACAAATTATAAATTTGTATATCTTTTACCAAAATTTGACACGACCTTAATAACTGTTAATCTAGGTAATTGCATAATGAAACTGAAAAATGATGGAGAAAGATGTACAACCTACTAGCTACAGTCGATTCGTGTTGTAACTTTGTTTAAAAATGTTTGTCAAAGTGTGTTCTCAAGTTTGTGTTAGAGAATAAAAGTGGAAGAAATGAAGAGAAACTAAAAGGATATTTCTCAAATCACTTGTTACTTTGTCTTAGGTTAGAATAATAGAAAAAAATACCATTACAGTCTTATACGAATACCTCTTTATCAATTTCGACCAAAAGTGATGGTTTTTTGTAGAGAAGATGGTGCGCTAGGGATGATGCGTGCACGTTAAAAGTGAATAATCGGAAATACAGTCAAACTATGTCTTATTCTAAAAATATACTACTCCCTCCGTCCCATAAAAAAATGTCCAGTTTGACTATTTTGAGTCTTTCTTTCTCAACTTTGACCTTAAATATTTTTGTTTGCGTTATATAATATTTTATGAAAATCATACCAATGAACATACATTTAAATCTCAATCCATTCATATATTTTTCATCAAGTGTTGTATAACGTAAACAAAATTATTTAAAGTCAAAATTGTTAAAGAAATGACTTAAAAAAGTCAAAGTGGACAGTTTTTATGAGACGAGGTAGTATAAAATACGATTATCCAAATAACACTAAAATAATTGTTAAAGTACGAAAGTTTGTTCAAAGCAAAGTCAAGGTACAAAAAACAATCAAACATTCACAAATAATAGTTGAACTTTTTAGAGCGAGTGACTAGGGCTGTAAACGAACTGAACGTTCATTGAACATTTCATGAACCGTTCGGTAAAAAGTTCGTTTATGTTCGTTTATTTAATAAATGAACGAACATGAACAATATTTTACGATCGTTTAGTTAAATAAACGAACATGAACAAAAGTCACGTCCGTTTATTTATGTCCGTGAACGTCCAGATTATGCTCGTTAACGTTCGCTTTATGTTCATTTATTTATTTATGTTTGTATATCATATTTTTTAATTGTATAATTTTAAAATTAGTTTGTCTAAACAAAAAAACACTTATAAACAATATTAGATGCATAATTTAATAAAGTTTATGTTTGTTTGTATGTGTTTATTTATGTTCGATCGTTTATGTCCGTTTAGCGTTCGTTTAGTGTCTTAATGAACGAACATAAACGAACATGAACAACTCATTTTCTTAATAAACGAACATGAACAAGAAATTTCGTCCGTTTAAGCGTTCTTGTTCGTTTATTTGTCCGGTTAAAGTTAAATGAACGAACATGAACAAGGCTCCGTTCGTGTTCGTCCGGTTCGTTTACAGCCCTACGAGTGACAATATAGAGTTCAAAATGAACTTGTTAGAGCGAGTCGCAAGGAACCGAGAGTCGGATCTTATTGGGTGGAGACATGGACCAAAATGTCAAAATCAGTTTCACTGGAGTGGTGATTCTGGTCCTTAAACTTTTGATGTTGTTTCGAATTGAACCCTTACGGTTTAAATCATTTTTAAAAGAACCCCTAGAATTTAGCATGGCGTGTGGACTGTGAACCGGGACAAGATTCGCGGATTGCGTAACCGGCTGGAGTTTAAAACAAGAGTTTTTTTTTTTTTACCAGGCGAGTCATATTAGGTAGACGTGGCCACACACGGAGTAATTTTGCAAATTTGTTTTTATTCACCAACATGACCATTAATTTTATGTATTTATATTTACTTATGCCAAATTTATTAAGCATAAAAAATTATCAAACACGATACTAAACTTAAAAATTAGAGTATTGATATATGGACCTAATTAAATGGACCTAAAAAGCTACTAACCGCATAAATGACTGGTACAATTGTGCAACTGTATAAGTCATTTATGCGGTAAGTCACTTTCAGATTATCAAACACGATTCTTAGGTTACTACACTTATACAAATTTTACTTTCAAATAACCGTAATGGTGACCCAATGATAAGAATAACAACCTTTCAAAAGGAGGTCAAAGGATCAAATCCGACGGGGAGAAAATTAATCCTCTTATGGTCACGGAGGTTCATATGCGCCAGATTAGTTGGCTCACAATGTCGAGTCCGAAATTAACAAAAAAAAAAAAAGTTACTTTCAAATCACTTGTTTTTTCTTCCGAATGGCAACTAATTATCTCATAATATTTGCACTACAAAATTATTTCACACGTTTTAAACAGGACTTGAACACACTATCATTTAATTGAGGATTTTCAACAGCAAAGAAAACAAAAGCATATGAAATCACAAGACACGGAAGATCACTCATTCCTCGAGGGATTTACAGAAGTGAAAGGATATACATTTATTAGATGTAGTTAAAGAGTTTTACTCCGATTAAATCTTTTAGGGTTTATGAGAATCTTTCCATTTTTAGTAAGTTTCCAAAAATAGTGACTTTCCTTATTTAGTAACTTTCCACTTTAAGTAACTTATCCATTTTAGGTAACTCTCTATTTTAGGTAGGTTTCCCGATTTAGTAAGTTTTCATATTAAGTAACTTTCCAAAAATAGCAGTTTTCCATAATTAGCAGGTTTAGTCATTTATCATGTAATTAATGTCAAATTAAGTTAAAATGATGAAAATGATTATTATTATAGTTTAGGGTTCATTTATGACAAGTTATAATAGTTTAGGGTCTAAAATGTCATTATCACAAAGTATAGGGTCAAAAGTGTAAATATCACAAGTTTACTTGGTTTGCGAATTTATCTCCTTATCTTATCATTTTAACGCCTAGGGTCCCTCATGCTTTATTATTTACGAAATCAACCTTTAACTTTTATTAAATTGAAACCTTTGAAAACCCTAACTAGCTTTCGACACCATTTGCATTTTTAAGCAAATCGTGACCAATCCAAACAAGATTATAACGACTCCTTTCATGTGTCATTTTAGGTCGTGACATGCCTCTCTTCCAAATCAAATCATACGAAAACAATAAAAACTATTCGAGATTTATACATGAACTATTATCGACGCAAAACTTAAGCCAAGATATACTTGTGTTTTATTATTCCATTTTAACTCGATACGATATAGATGAACATGTTGATGTCGTGCAAGGGTAGGTCGAAGGGATTCAAAACAACAAGCTATATATGGTTCGACATACATGCCTCCTCATTCGTTATTTTATGTAACCTTTATTCATGATTTCATGTGACTAATGTATCATTTTATGTGAAGGTTTAGATCGTGTACATGTATTCGAATGGAGAATAACACACGACAACAATCAAAAGAAAAACAATAAGAAAGGAAAAATGGAAACAAGATCGTGATGCAAACCCTAGTTGCATGATCGAGAGAAGAACCAAAAGAAACCAAGAGAACCAAACCCACGACACAGCTCCTTCGAACCAAACTCACGACCAGCAGCCCACGACCAATGAATCACCCTCCAAACCAACCTCCTTTGCTTGCTTTGGTGGCCGAATGCAAAAGAGAACAAAATGTTTTGCCGTCACTTTTATTTGCTAGGGTTGTATGTGTGTTTGAAATGTAAAAGGTAGGTTAACAAAATGAGGTGTAAATGGAATAAAAGGGGTGTTCGGCCGAGTCAGGGGGGGGAACAAAGGCCTAATCCAAGTTTAGATGGGCTTTCATTTAAGTTAAATGTGTTTTTTGTAATTCTTGTATAATAATACGGTCCATGCACATTATTAGACATAAGTGTAAGTTGCTTTTATTATTTTGTACATGACGTAGGTTCAATGCTTGTAGTTTTTTAGTTTTGACGACAAAGTGGAATTTAGGTTTGATAATCATTTATTAGTTAGGTTAGAAGTATATTTAAGGAGCTTGACATATTTCATAGATATTAAATTAGAGGGGTAAAATAGTTTTTTCACAAGTTTTAGATTTTATGGTTTTACAACTCTTCCCATCTAAAAGAAAATTTTCGTCCTCTAAAATTGAAATGCAAATGGATGAAAACAAACAGAGACATACCAAAGTACTAAAAGAAATGGGGATAACTTCGCATTGATTCCTCGGTTTCCCAGGTTGCTTCACGCTCTGGGTGATTCTTCCAAAGAATTTTCACGAACGGAATGACCTTGTTTCTCATGACTCTATCTTGTCGATCTAAAATAGCTTCGAGTTCCTCAGACAAAGACATATCAGGCTGAATCTGATCTAAAGGATAGGATACCACATGCAACGGATGATAATTGTATCCCCTCAGAAGAGATACATGGAAAACATCATGAACATGAGACAAAACTGAAGAGGTAGAGCTAAACGATAGGAAACCTCCCCAACACGATCCAGAATCTCGAATGATCCAATGAATCGAGGACTAAGATTGCCCTTGATCCCAAAACGCTTCACACCACAGAACGGTGAAACCTTCAGAAATACACGATCTCCAACACGAAACTCCAAGTCACGTCTATGCTTATCAGCATAACTCTTCTGTCGAGAACGGGCCTCCTTCAACCTTTCCTTGGCAACCGCCACCTTTTCATTAGTAATCTCGATAATTTCTGGTCCCTCAATCAAACATTCACCCACTTCATCCCAACAAATAGGTGCCCGACACTTCCTCCCATACAAAAGCTCATACGGTGCTGCCTTGATGCTAGCATGCCAACTATTTTTGTAGGCAAACTCCACCAAGCACAAATACTCGTCCCAATTTCCAGTCCACTCCAATGCACATACCCTCGACATGTCCTCTAAAGTCTGAATAGTCCTCTCCGTCTGACCATCTATCTTCGAATGAAAGGCTGTACTAAACTTGAGGCGCGTACCCCAAGCTATATGTAGACTTTTCCAAAAATGAGAAGTAAACCGCGGATCTCTGTCGGAAACAATAGCGGTCGGAGTGCCATGAAGTTTAACAATTTCCTGCTGAAAAAGATCCACCAACCTAGCAATACCAAAGTCCTTCCGAATAGGTAAGAAATGAGCAGATTTGGTTAATCGATCAATAACCACCCAAATCGCATCATGTCTTTTTCGAGTAGGAGGTAACCCCGTAACAAAATCCATGGAGATCTCTTCCCACTTCCGGGTAGAAATATCTAAGGGCTGCAACAAACCACTCGCCCTCTGATGCTCAATCTTAACTTGCTGATAGGTCATACACTTGGCTACGAAAAAAGCCACATCTTGCTTCATACCATTCCACCAAAAATACTGCTTAAGGTCCCTGTACATCTTGGTAGAACCAGGATGGATAGTGAAGGGAGAACTATGAGCCTCAGACAAAATGGCTTCACGCAGAGCAGGGTCATTCGGAACACAAAGCCGACCCTCAAACCATACAACACCAAAACCATCCACACTGAACTTTGTCTGCTTACCCTCTTCAATATTCTGAACCACGGAACAAAGTTCACCATCATCCTTCTGATCTTCCTTAATCTGTAGTATAAGATTGGACTTTACCTTCATACTAGCCCAATAACCATCGTAACCACGAATACAAAACTCCACATCCAAAAGCTCTAAATCATGCAGAACCTTGGGCTCAATCTCTAAACTAGCAATCATACCCGACTTCCGGCTAAGCGCATTAACAACAACATTCGCCTTTCCCGGATGGTATTGAATGTTCATGTCATAATCCTTAAGGAGTTCCAACCACCTTCTTTGTCTCATGTTAAGTTCCTTCTGGGTGAAGATATACTTTAAACTCTTGTAGTCAGTAAATGTAACATATTGGATTTCATAAACACATCATAACATATCAAATGGGGCGTATAGTTTAGAGGTTTTAGAGAGAGAAAGTAAGATGGGAGCCTTTCTAGAGAGAGAAAGTGAAAGAAAACATGGAATGTTAGATTAGAATGAAAGGTTCAACCCTCTACCTTGGGAGGTTTAGGGTATTTATAGTTACAAACAATACGTCCTCCATCGGACTGTGGATCAGGCATACAGTGGGTAAAGACCCGTCATTCCTCCACGGTGAAACACTACGCTAAACTAAGCTAATAACTAACTAATAAAATAGTAAATAACGATATGTCTACGAGCTAACATATGCTAGACTATAGATGGGGTGACCGACACTTTACTATGGAATTTCCAATTCCTAACAATCTCCCCCTAAGGGAGGTCACCCCATGTTTTACATTTTGAATCCTAGAATTCTAATTTGTCTTCTGTTCTGAGCTCGTAGACTTCAATTCTTCAATGTCCGCATTCTTTGTGCTTTTGTAGCGATTCTTCAAAGTCTGATTATTTTGTACTTTCAGTGGAGGCCTTTGAACTGATCCACATCTTGATGATCTTTGAGCTTTCTTTTAGATCATCAGCCACAGCAAATCTCTCTGGATCATCCATAGTTGTGTTGCCTTCATGTGATGTTGTGACTTTTGGACCGACATGCTCACACTTTCGGATCATGACATCTTTTCATCGAGTAGCGAAGCTTTTATGGTTCATGATATTTGCAACAGCCAGAAGCGTAAGCATAGTATAGAAATATCGAGCCGGTTATGTAGATAAGCACAAGTCATGATTTCTTCAATTAAGTGTGGATGCTGTGGGCATGCGGCTTTGGATTGACTCCTCAATTCGATCACCGCAACCGTTCAAATGTACCGCAAACAACAGTTAGCAATAAAACACGAAAGTGTCTTTGATCACTTTCGTTGAATGGGGTACACGCCCACGGTTCCCGTTGATCAAGACAAGTACGCTCGCGGATCGTATAATTCGAAGAATCTCCTTGACAGGGTTTCACAAATGCTCTAGCCGTTCTCAAACCGAACGCCTCAAAGAAGACAACACGGAGGAGTGAACCAAATAATTGAGATTCACTGATTGATAGAAAATGATTTGAAAACAATCGCGTATTGCTTAAGATAAAGAGTTTTTCAATACGACGAAGGTTTTGAAGAAGAAATCAATTTTCAATCATAAATACCCTTTTTATTTTGAAAACATAATACACAAATAAGTTAGAGAAAAGAGTTGTTGAGCACAACCCGTTTTTCAAAGGTATCCGTCAATCCATTTCTCGACCAAGGTTGATTCAAGAATGAATCGCCCCATTGTTTCTATCCAGTTGCAAGCTTGATCTTTTGCAAGATCTCACATGTCACCCACCAAGAGCTTGTATGATGTTGGCTCTAGAAGGATTTCCATCTTCATCGTGAATATTTTCATATCACTCGGATGTTCTGGCAATACCACAAGGATAATGCGTAGGACTCTTAATATATACTTACTTTCCACATTGTGTGAAACAGCAAGTCTTCATTAACTTTGTGTCCTAATGAGATATTGTGGATGATCTCTTGTCTTTTGACTCAATTGTTCACTTTGGTTTCCTATGCCGGAGACTAGGGAGAGGGTCTCCTTCTTCAATATCAACAATCTCTAAGAGAAAGTCGATAGATAATGTCGGTTCCCCGTGAGAATGAAACAAGCTCTTTTAAGAGGAACTTGAGTGGCTTGGGAAGTTTAGTGCAGTGCATCACTGGGTCCATGATGTCTTGTCTTCAATACCAGTGTTACCTTAGTAACCACCAAGAGCATATGAATTGAACATTGTTTCTGCCCTAAGGTTGAATTATTGGAGGGCTATTTCTTTTCACCCTTTTCACTTTTAATTCCTTTTCATTCTTCAACCCCTTTAGTGCTTACCGAGACTTCATAACTAGAACCTTGTTGGGTTTATTCTAGTACTAGCTCTTCTCACCAAGACTCTTCCCATATCTTACTTTTCTCCTTTTTTCAATATACCTAAGGACTCTACACTATCTAGTGGATTATCCCTGGGTAGATCCCTCCGGCGCTTGCGGATTGTAGGAACTAATACCTAACCTCACCATCCTTATAACTCCATACATAAAGTAAAATGGTCGGTCTTTTGGTACAGTTAATTCCTTCTCAAAACCAATTGAAAAATCATTTGGAAAATCAATCAAGGTACTTTTGATACGAGATCAAAGCATTTTGTACCTTAATAGTTTTGATCATTTAGAAAACCTCCCCCTCAACATGTGCATATGATTTAGAAATTGTTTAGCACATGGAGGCAAGAGGACTTTGAAATATTTTCTTTGATCATAATTTTCATAGAAAAAGTCATTTGATTTTCTTGGTAAATTCTCCCCCTCAAAATGTGCGTAGGATATTTGAAATCATTTTATCACATAGAGGAAAGAGTTTTCTTGAAGCACATTCACGATCACAAAAGCCATTAAGAAACCTTTCGAAAAACACAATCAAGGTACTTTATGTTAAAACATATAAATCTTTGTACCTTGAAAGTTTGTTTTCTTTTGAAATGCTCCCCTTCAATATGTGTTTTGAGATTCGAAAGCGTTTAGCACATATGGGATAGCAGTATGCATTTTTGAATCAAAACGATCACATTTATCAAATTTCATTATTAAATCACAAATTCTCCCCCGATCAAAAATATCAAACCCTTTGAGATTTTGGATCCCAAGTGATTTAATTAGGTTTAGAAAACATGGGAGAATATGTGGTCTGGTTTAAAAACTCATCTTGTTTTAGGATAAATGCTCCTCCTCAACATGTGCATTAAGTATATTGAGATCGTTTGGCACATGGAGGCAGGAGTGCCTTTGAAGGACTAAAACCAATTCCATTAAAACAGATTTGAGATTTAAATCACGATCTCTCCCCCGATCAAAAATTTCAAACCACTTGAGATTTGTGATCCCAATTGATTTAAATCTTTTAGAAAAAAATTTGGGGAAAGACGTGGCAAGATTTAATTTTGAAAAATGATCGAAATTGACTAATTTAAGACATTAAAGATTGTTAGTGTCAAGTATGATTGTTTTAAGAGATCTTTAAAGAAAATAAAACAATTTCACAATCAAACAAGAATAGAAAAAATTTCATTTTGAAAGATCTTGATTCTAAAGAAAAATCATACCATGACATAACATTAAATCTTTAGATCACCACATTTTAACATACAAACGGACTTTTTGATGAAATATCGTTTGAAAATATTTAATTTGAAATCGCTTAAGATTTGACAAAATAAAGTCCGGTTGATTTCAAAACTTTGAATCCGATTTATTTTCAAAACAATATTTTTCCATTTTCAAAACAATATTTTTCAAAGTTTTAGAAAAATGGTATCATCACTATTATCCCTGCACAAAGATACGTTAGGTGGTTGAGAAGCTTTTGTTGTTGTTGCTGAGGGTTGGAAGAAAACCGTCTACTGATGCAGTGAGACTTCTTACGTTGCATTTTAATGCCAACTGACGTCAAATTAAGCTTCGTTTCTTCATTTGATGTTGAAGAAAACCATCTGCTGATGCAGTGAGACCTCTTACGTTGCATTTTTCCATGCCAACTCTCCATAGAAGTCCAATTAAGCTTCGTTTCTTCATTTGTCAACCCAAGATATAGTTACCCTTTCCTTTCGGCATCCAATTATTTTCACTTGTGGGATCCGGATCGGGAACATTCTTATATACCAATATACCTGCATACGTTAGTGAACACACATACAGATATATGGTGGTCGACATCACCCAAACAGCAATCGACTAGTAAAAGTCAATTCAACATGCCAATCAAATCATACATAGGCATGGGAATAATGTGTTTCTCAAACTCTAATCATCTAATCCTAACAATTATATCCTAGGCACCTAGTCCTTCAACGTAGGTTAACATCATTTTTCAGTTAAGCATATAGGATAATTAGATAAGCTCGTTTAGATGATATAAATTTGAAAACATTCTCCCCTTCAATCAATGACTCATTTTCTGAAAAGTTTAAAAGCTACAAGTCATTGATTGAGTTTGCAAATTTAATAAAAACTCTGATTCTGATTGATTTTTTTCAAGCAACTCATTACCACCATTTTTGAAAACAACAAATATTTTTCTGAAGAATTTTAGACGGAAAAATATTTGAGTAGGAACAGCAGTCCTTCCACATACTTTCCTCATTTTGTTTTAGGATAAGTGCACGAAAAATTTGAAAATTTGTTTAGCACAACACTTTCCTTCCTTGAAGAACGGGTTGCTATTGGAAATAATAGCAAGCCATTATTTGAAGCCCGGGTTACAGTCTGAAATAACTGTAAGCCATTATTTGATGCCCGGGTTACAGTCTGAAATAACTGTAAGCCTTCTTTAAGCGCGGGTTACAGTCTGAAATAACTGTAAACCATATTATGAGACATGTTTAGAAAAGAATATTTACACCTCCTGCTCGAACTTCATCTATGGTCCCGTGCCATTATTGAATGACATTTCTAAGACCGTAGATGTTATCGATACCAGAAGACATGTCTTGAGAAAAACATATTTTTGGTATTTTTTTTTTAAAATTTTCTGATTTTTATGGGTTTTTGAAGATTTTATATTTTTCTATTTTGATTTTGATGGTTTTATATTTTTGTATTTTGTTTTTGAAAAATATTTACAAAGATAGAGAAATAGTTTAAGAAGATGATGATACGAGTACCGAGATAAGGAAATCGTTCAGCACTTTGTAGAAGATAGAAGTCATCATCTCTTAAACTTTCACCACCAAAGCTTTCGAGGCTCTTGAATCGTCGTCAGAACTTGAGCCTTCTGAAAGTGAGACTTTGGTGGCTTCCCCCAAAACCGACAAACTATAAAGACCATCTCCCCAAGAAGTAGAAATGAATAAGAACGGTCTCATTGAATGAAGCTCAAAGACTGAAGAATCACGAGAACAAAGAAGTAACAAGTTGAAACATTGATCGTCTCAGTGGTTATCAAATCTGATCACGTGAACCTGTTATGCGTCCCCGATGTACACATTACTCTTCAAGATTGACCAGTTGTCTATTCAGGGGAACAATATATCAACATCTTCATTTTACCAGGTGCATTCCAGTTATCTTCCATATAACCAATCAGCCCATAATGTACACATGTACCCAACCAGAGTAGAAACAATGACATCACGGTAACTTTATCATCGGAATCATCATTACATTGTGTACATGAAACACTAACCGGAAGCACTTTATCATAAGTCATATAGAAGATGTCGATAAGCAATATCATCTCACGTTCAAATATTCTTCTCATATTTCTTCCAACTGAAGGCTGAGTTAACACATACCAAAAGTATCCAGAGACCACTTCCTCCCAAATGATTGGAATAATACATCTTTCCCCCAAATAGTTGGAATGACACACCAAAGGCTATGAGTAAACACTGAGTTTCTCTACGGTTATGACATTTGTCTTTCCCGGGATTACTTCAATAGAGACAAAGTATTAGTTTCATCACGTGTACTCGTTGTGTGTTTAGATGTATGTCTCCTTCCCCCTTGCTGGTTTTGATACCTCAGAATCAGCAGCACATCATTCATACCAAATATTCTTGAAATAGAAAAGAATAAAAATTAGCTCAAATGAATCTTGTGAGAATCAACTGCTATAGAAACTCTCTCTGACTATCTTTATCAACCCATTCGTAGACAATTTGAAGTGACCACTGATGAAGAAAACCCGTTATACCAAACTTGAAACTGAAGTAGAATTCCCCGCATTTGCATCTTAAGCTTGCACTAATGTTGGAAGAACGGTGTCGAGAATTTATGCTTCAAGCAAATCTCTAAGTACTCCATACTCAACCAAAGTATGAGACATTAACACATCTTGCGATTATCCACAACGACATTTGCGTGTGTCACTGAGTAATACTATGTAACTCCTTAAAGTGATAGTTAACCAGGTCTTCAACCATCCATCCTGACAGCTGGTAACTAGATAAACCAAGTCTTCAACTTAAAATTCTTAGATCAGCTGCGAAACCCTGTCAAGGATATTCTTCGGAATTATACCTGATCATAGGCAGTACTTGTACTGATCAACGGGGAACCGTGGGCCGTGTACCTCAATTCAACGAAAGTGATCAAAGACATTTTCGTGTGTTTTATTGCTAACTGTTGTTTGCAGGTACATTTGGACGATTGCAGCTTATCAGAATTGAGGAGTCAATCCATAACCGCATGCTCACACATCGCTTTCACAATCTAAAGAAATCATGATGAGTGCATATCTTCATCAACTGACTCTGATATTTTCAATCCATGCTTCTGCTACGCTACTGGAAATATTTTGAATCAACAAAAGCTTCCGCAACTCTGATGAGAAGATATCATGATCCAAAATGTGAGCATGTCTGTCCGAAAGTCACAACTTCACATAAAGGCAACACAACAAAGGATGAGTCAGAGATTTATAGTGGCTGATGATCTCAAAGCTGGCTAAATCTAATCATCCCGTGGATCACTCAAAGACCTCCACTTGAGATAACAAAACATGCGGAATATGAAGAATCAAAGACTATGATCTACAGAGCAAAAAACTTAATCAAGAATCCAAGAACAATCAATATGTAATATCTATTTGTATTCAATGTAAATTGAGGTGACCTCCCTTAGGGGGAGATTGTTAGGATTTAGTAAATCCGTTAGTTAAAGTGTTGGTCACCTCAAGTATATGTATTTGTTAGAAAGCTCGTAGTCGTAGTCAAGTTATGGTAATAAATAGTTTGTTTAGTAACATCGTGGAGGACGGACAGGTCTTTACCCACTGTATGCCTGATCCACAGCCCGTAGGTGGCGTTTTATGTAAAATACTATAAATACCCTCTACCTCCCAAGGTAGAGGGTTGAAGCTCATAATAATACTTTTACTTTCTCTCACTAAGTTCCCAAACCTCTAAACTTTCTCTCTCTAAAAACCTTAATGTGTACGCCCAACTTGATCATGATTTGATGTGTTTGTGAAATCCAATATGTTACAATCTTCCTGTGCATATCGTTGCATTCCTCACCGAGCTTTTGAATAAAACCCTCCTCCTCAGTCATTTGTTGAGCAAAGAAAAACTTAAAGTATTTTTGCAAAGCATCAGAACCGGATTGATATTTCAGTTCGTTAAGGTTAAGGGTGGCGGCCATGATATTTAGATGTTTACAATTTACCACATAAAACCCTAGATGGAAGCTGTGTAGGAGTATGGTGGTAAAGGAAAGTAAATGATAGATGCAACACCTAACCGCTATGTTTATATATACAAGAAGAAAACCATAATCTTTGAACCAAACTAGAACAGCAGCAACCAGTTAGCTTACATTTCTCATGCATGGACATAGACCAAAGATATCTATTTATACATTACTAAATGCTTACGTAAGTATTCATAGATTAAAATACAAAAAGTTTTAGGGACTGCACATTCACAAACCTTGCACATATACAAATGACAAAAATGACACATACTATATTGGCAATCTCTAAAGGTAACATGTAGTGACCATCTTTTGCCACTTGCTCATTACAACATGACACCTATTAACAACCATGACATATCCTTTTCTTTATATATTCTTTAACTAATAACTCATTTTTCACACCGATCCCAAATACAAAATCTCCTAAAACCCAATTGAGATGAAATCTTCTTTATTTTTGTCGACCAACAATTATTGAAAGTACTTTTCATAAATAATTTTTTTTTGTTCTACCGTCTTTTTTGTAGGCTTAGCAAACCAACAGTGCTTACTAACCTCAGAGAAACAAATTGCCTCACAATGTACGCTACAATTAGCTTCATAATTAACGTAAAACAGGTATACCAATAAACACCAAATGACCCGACAAAGCACAACAGTTCTAGAAAAGGAAAAAAAATTAAGTATTTGATTATCTTTATAACTACTATACTTCAAAGCTCATCTGCTTAGATGAATTAACATTTTGGTTGCATTAGATATTAATAGATTAATGTAAGTATTGTTGCCAAGTTTACGAAGACCCCCGCAACGCGGGGGGCCGGCGCCTTTCTCGTTTATTTGCAAAATGCCATTTTTTTCATGTTGCAAGCCCAAAAAATTATACATAAGCAATCAATAATTATAAATTATTCATCTCTTTACTTGAAAGTTGAAGAGACAACCTGCCATTATCTTTTATGGTCAACTATGCACGCTTCGTCAGGCTCTTTTCTCATAGTTCATACCACATATATCATTTATGCATATTTTTGTTGTGTGCGAGATTGTTGATATGCATTATTTAAAGGTATATGGTAGTTTTTTCTCCTTCATTTTTCAGTTTTAATTTTATTAAACAAAGACCAAATACTATAAGCACCTTTCACAAATTTTTGTAAAGACACGGATATTTTGCAATAAGTGATGCTTTATTTTCTAAGTAATGCATATGCAAGTTAACAAATTTCTTTTTACCATTTGTGCAGCCGGGGAGTACCTTAGTGCAACAAAAAGGAAATTTCCTATACACTAGACATTTTACGGAGTAATTCTCATAAAGTCAAAAGTCAATAGTCTTTTACTAATATACTCGTATATGATATGATACGGAGTAATAAAACGTGAGGGGACAGACAACCACATTACAAAACGCGTACTAAACAGTAAACACATTTATTGTCACCACCAGCTACCTCACTCCTTCTCTTTGTGTATTTGTTCTTCCAGATCTTGTGAGAAGTATTCATTCAATTCGCATCATTTTGTAACCCAAATTAAACGCCCTTTTTAGTAATGACTTTTCATGATTACACAAACATGGTTTTTTCACCCGATGACTTTGCTCACCTTAAAATCCCTCTTGAAGAAATACTTTCCGCCACCAGCAACTTTGCTGACAAAAGTATCATCGGCACAGATGGAATTGGAAACTGTTACAAGGGGCAGATTTTGTGGTCGGGTAAGTTGATAGATATCGATGCTGAGAGGTTAAATAAAGACGTGGAGGATCGAGAACAGAGGTTTTGGATGGATATTTCAATGCTTTCTAGTCTCAAGCATAAGAATCTTGCTTCGTTAGTTGGGTTTTGTGATGAGAATGATGAGAAGATCATAATTACCAGGTATGAGATCAGGCGAAGTCTCAGCAACTATCTAAGTGACTCGACACGGTTGACATGGGTGCGAAGATTGGAGATATCTGTCGGTCTTGCGAATGCGTTGAGGTACATTCATTATGATGAGCTACGCGACTTTAGCGTAATACACCGGACAATTGCGAGTGCCACAGTTCTATTAAACGATAACTGGGAACCCAAGTTATCTTTTTTTGAAGGTTCCATGAAGATTAAAGCTTCTCAAAGGCACCAATCATTTCACACTAATAAACTTGTGTATGTGCCAGGGTATGTAGACCCAACATATATTGAGACTAAAAATGTGAACCACAAGTCTGATATCTACTCGTTTGGGATAGTTTTGTTTGAACTACTGTTTGGTTATAAAAATGATCGTTTGGCTCCGCTAGCCATTACTCTTTATAGAGAGAAAAAACTCATTAATATGATTGATCCGAAACTATTGAAACAAATGGACTTGCATTCCTTCAACATGTTTGCGGAAATAGCGTATGAGTGTTTGGACAATGCACGATCGCGACGCCCAAATATAGATGACATTGTCCCAAGACTCGAGAAAGCTTTGGAACTTCAATTGAAACCACAAAATTATGTAAGGCCTTTATTTCTCTTCATAATATGTACCGTATATACTCTGTATTTATGTATTAGTTATAGTTTACTAATTAGCATATTTATTGCAGTTGATGTTACAGGACTCAATAGCTGAAGGTACATCATCATCATCCATACAAAAGAAGGTAAAATAAATTCTCTTAAAACTTTAGGCCATTGTGATAGAATCGTTGGCAACTAAAAAAGGGGAAAATAAGAATAACAACACAAACATCATGGGTAGAGTTTGGAGCAAACATTTTCAAAGTGGGTTTTTGCATTTTGAGGTGTGTTTGGTTAATCTTATTTGTTGGGAAGGATGAAGTTGGTGTGAAAGTATTGTGTTAGGGATGGTTGATGAAATTAGTTGGTGGCAGGCACAGAATGTAAAATATTGATATAAACGCGTAAAGGAAGTTTTGACATCTCGTCTAAATTAAATAAGAACCAAAAGGAAAAATTTTGCACCAAAAGTCACTTAGCTTCTTTTATGTTTTATAATGACAACGAGCCACCAAGTCGTGTTTGTTCTCAAATCAACACTCTACCAAAGACACATCTTTGTCAAGTCTTAGGTTAATAGGAAATCTTATTGACATATAATATAATAGGATATATTTGGGCAACTCTTATTTTAGAGTTGAATGAATAGGAGCCTTTTATAGTATATCTTTTCAAATACATTTTAATTTAAGCAGAGTACCCGCGCATTGCGGCGGCGTGTACTCTAAAATGATAATTTCCGGTGAACTATGTTTTTTAAATTCAATATGATTTTTTGACAAAATAAGTTTATGGATTGAAAGAATTTGATGTTGCATATTTCAACTCTTAGCTAAGTCAACCCATTCAATCTGTAATCGTAAAAGACGATACCCAAGAAACAGAAAATGAAAAAACCCGAAACCGGAAAACCCTTTTCTCCGAGTTTGATTTCAAATTTATTTTCAAATATCTACCCGTACCAAACCTTGTTTAATATACATGTAGTTTTTAACAATTTATTCATAAAATGTACAAGCATTGGAGAATTAACTTTATGGCATCGTGCATCATGGATTCATGGTCGTGAGTCTCATATATTTGTCTTATGCAATAGAGGCAATACCTTTTTTAATCAGGCAAATCATGAATGTGACATTTGAGAAATTTTTAGTGAAATTTGTAAGAAATTTAAAGCTCAATGCAAAGCCATTTACGCAAACAAATTTAAGTCGCTTAATTCTTTAGATGTGATTTCATTTTACAAACTTATGACACTTAATTCTTCGTATGTAACTTCATTGTACAAATTTAAGACACTTAATTCTTCAAATGTAACTTCATTTTCTACTATTAGCAAGTGTGTTGTCTTAAACATTTTAAGACTTTCTTTTATAGGAAGTCCTAAATGCATTATAAAGTAGTATAGATATAGATATAGATATAGATTGTTATGCTCTTCAACTTTATAATATAATATCTGTCAAAAAACAGTTCCAACACCTCAAAATAGAACTACAAGCTATAAAATCAGCAACCAACGAGTTTGATGATTCCCATTGCATCGGAAGAGGAGGATTTGGAAAAGTTTACAAGGGAGAACTCATCCATTCGAAGGGGCAGTCAGTTGTTGCTCTGAAGCGTCTAAACCCAGCATTTGGGCAGGGAGACCCTGAATTTTGGAAAGAGATCATCATGCTCTCTCTCTACAGGCATGACAACATTGTCTCTCTCTTAGGCTTTTGTGACGATTGTGGTGAGAAGATCCTTGTATACGAGTACGCGTCAAGAAAAAGCCTCGACTTGTATCTTAATGACAAAGATCTCACGTGGGTACGACGCCTTGAGATATGTATTGGGGCGGCTCGAGGGCTTGCTTATCTTCATGATCCTGGTCAGACTCAACAAAGAGTCTTGCATCGTGATATTAAAAGTTCCAATATTTTATTAGATGAAAACTGGAATGCAAGAATTGCAGATTTGGGTCTATCAAAGTTTGGTCCTGCAAACCAGCTATACACTTTTCTTGTCTCCAATGCTGTAGGGACAATTGGGTATATTGATCCGTTATATGCAGAGACAGGTTTGCTAACTAAAGATTCAGATGTCTACTCCTTCGGGGTAGTGCTGTTTGAGATGTTGTGTGGGAGATTGTGTTTTGGCAGCAACCACGACAAGCGCCAACCTTTAATAGGATTGGTCCGTAAATGCTACGTGCAAAACACCATAGATGACATAATTTTTGGTAATATTAAGGATGAGATAAATCCTCATTCTTTGAAGGCGTTTACAACTATTGCTTATCAGTGTTTAAATAGAGAACAAGAACAACGTCCATCAATGACAATGGTGGTGAAAGAACTTGAAAGTGCACTAAAATTGCAAGTAAGTTGGGTATTTTTATTTTTTTTTCTTTTTCTGTAATCGTTCTTCTTTAGTAGTAATGATTTAATCTACATATCTATATCACAACCCAAGATAAAACGTTGGAGATTGTATTTGATGTAATATATGATTTCGCTTAACAATTAAATTATTTGTAGAGTAAATTACACACATGGTCTATACGGTTTTTAAGATATTAAGTATTTCGTCTTTCAACTTTGTTGATTACATGAATAGTATTAATCAGTATAGTTCACATATATATATAGAGGTCTCTTATTCGATATAGCCATACGTACTTATAACATAATCTACGCCTTCTTATTAGGTCTCTAATGTGCCACCGCCACCTAGCCTATCCATCTCCAGCAGAATCGTCAGCTTCTTCAAATGAAAGTCCTTTAATCCTTCGACATTAATGCAACAAAGGTATGTGGATTAGTTGAATCGCACAATCACTGGAACAGAAGTAACACATTAGATTTTGGTTAGTTTTATTAGTATGTATTAACTTTGTATTGTTACTTTGTAGTTCTCCTTCTGAGAGTTAGCATTCAGCTGGTTCAGTTTCAAACCACACACCGAAAGTGAGTGATAAGCCAGCACCTGAACGTTTAAGAGGGCGCAGACCAAGAAAAGTTGATCGTAGTTGATTCAGCATTAATACCAACAAGTGTACTGCAATATAATGTTATTGTGTCTTTGTATCCTCTATTTCATAGTAATTCATATGTTATTATCAAGTCATTGTGTGCATTTACTTAAATTTTCTTTTCAATTTGGTTGACTTGTTAACAGCCATTCGTTGAAAAAAAAATGTTTCGGCTCAATTTGGGCTTTGGAAATGAACCTTTCGGACTGAAATTCTCTTCACTTGCTTAATTAGTTATGGGCTTTAAGCTCTTGGTTTAGTCTACCACTAATCTTCAAATAATCCCTTCTTAATCTTCAAAAATCTTCATATATCCAATCTTTTGCTCCATAATTATTTATAAAATACCTACAAAATAAAATAAAATAACAAAATCAAAGTAATGTTTGCAATTTAAATAAATATTTTGCTATTCATTTAAGTTAAAACATTTGTATTTCTTATTATACAACATGAATAATATGTAACATAGATGACCATATTTATTTAAGAAAAATTTGATTTTTGACAAAAATATACAATACGCGACAAAAATAAATATCTATACTACTATATAAAGCATTTGAGACATTTCCTTAAATGGCAAGGCTTAAAATTCAGATTCAACACTTACTATTAATGGAAGGCTTAAGAATTGTATTAATTTTGTAATTAAATCAATACATACACATATAATTAAAAGTTACAAAACTAAAAATTTAAATGTCTTCATATTGTCTATTTGGTAACAGCCCATTTCATAAATTTTTTAGTAACAGTCCATTCTATTTCGTAATAGCCCATTTCATAAGTTTTTCAGTAACAGTCCTTTTCAACAACTGTAATTACCCATTTCGTAACAGTCCTCCGTGGATTTATAAAAACCACACACTAAAAAAATATAAAACACACACACACACACACACACACACACTACCTTATTTCTCTCATATCGCTCTTCCATTTAACCTAAACACCTACACAACGCTCATTGCTGCCGCCACCATTACCCTAATCACTGCCGCCTTCTGCCGTTTTTCTATGTGTTGGTGCTTTCGGTTTGTTTAGGCGGTTTTGGTTTGTTTGGTTTGCTTGGTGGTTTCGAGTGTGCTTGGTTATTTGAAGATATGTTAAGATCTATCTCAAAGTTTGTGGTTTTTCTTATGTTTATGGTTTTAGTTTCTTTGGTTGATTTTAGATCGTTAAAGATCTGATATCTTTTTTGGCCATATGTTTTTGTGGTGGTTAAATGGCGTCCTGGAAATGGGTTTATAAGGTGTGTGATGTGGGTGTGGCTATGATTCGATGATGGTGAAGGGCGTGTGACGATGAGCAAAGGTGTGTGTTGTGGGTGTGGCTGAGATTTGATGATGGTTTCGAGTGTGTATGAATCTGTAACAGATGAGACTAACGCTCAGTTCTCGAGTTTTTAGGGAAGGGAAATGGAAAAGAATAGGAAAGGGAAAAGAAAAGGAAAAGGAAAGTAAGTGTTAGTTGTTATGTTCTTGAGATAGAGGAAAGGAAAAGGAAAGTAATCATAATCATGTTCTTGAGTGAGAGGAAAAGGAAAATAACTTGGTCAAATTACATATATGCCCTTTAATTGTTAATGTCAAATGTTTTGAAAATGGTATATTAGTCTTTATACAACA
This sequence comes from Chrysanthemum makinoi, assembly GCA_910596185.1. Taxonomy (NCBI): domain Eukaryota; kingdom Viridiplantae; phylum Streptophyta; class Magnoliopsida; order Asterales; family Asteraceae; genus Chrysanthemum; species Chrysanthemum makinoi. The sequence continues at coordinate 6,638,844 of OU343221.1, read as the reverse complement.
TATGGTTCTGTTTCCTTTCCCTTTCCTCCCAAAAGTGGGAGGAAGATTTACTTAACAAATCTTCCTCCTTATTTCCTTTCCATTTCTCTTTCCTCCTTTAAAAAAGACTCAAGAACACAAAAAAACTTTCCGTTTCCTTTACTTTCCTCTTCCATTTCAACTCGAGAACTGAGCGTAAATGGTTTTGATTATATATAGATCTATAAATCTGTAACGGTCTTTTGTTACGATTTATGTTTAGCCAGATCTATTAGATGTTGTTAACTCTCTTTGTAAAGAGGTGAAACTACAAATTGGTGATGATGATGCGTATGTTGTTCTTGAACTTAATTACAAGGCTAAATGATGTTATATCTCTGTGGTAGTTGATTAATTTTTGAGGCCAGTGATGTCTATTAGCGGTTTTATTATTGCGACGCTTTATTATTTTATAAAGTTGGTGATAACATAAAACAAAAGCATGATCAATATGGTAAAACAATAAAGTAGTACGGAGTATGTCTTTTGGTGGAAGTTGGACATGAACAGATCGAATTCATTATTTTTTATTTATTTATTTTTTTTTAGCAAAGAATTCATTCATATTAAGTAGGCTCTTTTGGTGGAAGTTGGAGACATTAAAAATTCATTCATATTATGGTCAACTTGGATATGTGAACACTCGAATTATTACTATTACCTATATATAATTGAGAGAGCATATTTATTTTAATTCTAATCTATCGATATGCAAATATATAGTCTTGATATTTTTATCGAAATGTTAGTGTTAGTTTATAACTTATTTGGCAATAACTTCTTTAAAATCGTATTAACTATATATACCTTACAATTTTTATGAGAGAAAATGACCTGAATGGACCAAAATAGAAGCGCTTTGCATGTTTTAGACTAGACTTGCAAACACGAGAATCATTTAAAGTTTCGGAATCACATGTGAAGTCGTTTGAAAGTTGTTCAGTTACTTATGAAGTGAGGAACAAGTTTGCATTATAAATTACTTTGACAATATAGCCACCTCTCATAATGACATTTCAGTGGAATGGACAATAGGTTGACAGAATGATGTTTTTAGACCGGAAAATACTAGGAGAAATATATTAGACAAAATTTAAAAGATATTCAAAATGACTATCTTTAGAGACTTGGCCTAAAGTGACAGATCGCTAAAAGGAATTTATGCAATCTTAAACGCAACCATCGAAATTGAAATAAATTATCAATTTTACTTCAAATGACGAAGTTAGATTTGTATGTTCCTCAAAACTAAAAAGAAAAAAGTTATAACTGTATGATTTTTTATAATTATTTAGAAAAAATAAAATAAAAATCTTCATCTTTACTTTTTTGAATTTCCTAATCTTTTATTTTAGTAAAATATTGTAAAATAAAAATTTGCATCACTCTCGGACCCTACTATTTTTATATGAAATAGTTTCTTATTGCTTAAAGTTATTCCAACTTAAAACTATCATCATTTGAAAAGTTATTGTCACAAATCATGTATAGCCGTAAAACGTTGCACACTGGGAATTTTACTTTCAGGGTACCTGCCGCCGCAACGCGCGGGTACCCTGCTAGTAATTTACCAGATTCTGAAAGCCTCCTGGAATCCGGATCTAGTTTCTTCTAATGTAAGGACATCACCAATGAGATGTAAAGCATTTTTTTTTTTTTTTTTTTTTTTTTTTTTTTTAAGAACTTTTGAATAATTTTTTCTCATTAAACTAAAAGCTTTATTTACTAAATAATTTGAGAATCTTCAAGTCATTAGAGTGTTGAAAAGTAAAAAGAAAATATAGTTGTAAAATAGGTAGAAGCGATGGGAAGATGATTTCTCGATAAAGTATAAAAAAAATTAAAAGATTTGGTTTTGGTAAGAATAGAATATGCACCTAATTAAAATAAGAGAAAAGATATACACGATTCTAATACTCTTATTTATTTTTATTTTGTTTTTATTTATAAAATTATGGAAAAAAATACAAATAAAAAATATAAAATTTGATAAGAAAAAAATGTTACAAAAGAACATACATAAAATAATACAAAACACCAAACAAAAAACGACAAAATAAGTATATTGATTATTAAAATGATGAGGGGTAAAAGTGGGTTGTGTGTCAATACGAGAAGTTTTTCAATTAAATGGTTGTTTATGACATCATGAGATAGATTTGATTTGGGCCTTTAAAATGAATATTTGCCCAAAACCAAAACCCAAACACAAATTATTCTGTTATTTCTAATTAGTCAGAATCATTAACAAATTATAATTAACAAAACAATTAGTAGCATGGGCCATGGAAATGATCATCAGTTACATGAAGAAGAAGAGTTTGACATATTGACTAAAACTGGTCTCAAAACCGGTTTTTCAAAACCCAGGCAGCTTCAATCATTTCTTGTTTCTTGATTTATTATTTTATGCTCTTTATATTTGTTAAGTTAGACTAATGATCAATGTCAAATTCATTTATCTTCAACTTTGAATTTTATTTACTTTTCTGTTGTTTGGAGTATAATAAATGCTGTTTTGAATAAGCAGTTTGGAGTTGCTTATGCTAAACAGCTTATTTCCGAAAGAAATAAGCCTATAAGCAGTTTGGAGTTGTGTATTTTGAACTGGTCATTTAAAAAGCAACACTGGAAGATAAGCAATTTTAGTAAGCAATCCTAAACGCCCCTCAAACAACTCGTCAGTTGTAGCCTTTTTTGTTGCAACATTATGTCTCATATCACATTATCACGTTCAAAACAAAAATATTAATGTGACTATCAAAATTTTCTACAAGTTTTGAGTAGGTCTTATCATTTTGAGTCTAATTATCTGCGTCGAATATGTATAATGTGGATACATGAGTTAGTGTTTATGATTATACATAATGTCTTTAGTAGGGGTGGAAACGAGCCGAGCCGAGCTCGAGCTCGTTAAGGCTCGAGCTCGGCTCGTTTATATATATAAAGCTCGAGCTCGGGCTCGAGCTCGTTTCGAGCCTTATATTTTGAGCTCGAGCTCGGCTCGTGAAAATTTTCACAAGCTCGAGCTCGGCTCGGGCTCGACTAATTTTATGATGTTTTGAGCTCGGCTCGTTAATTACATAAAGCTCGAGCTCGTTTACTACTTTTAGCTCGTTTATAAAGTATAGACGATATATATACGTATATAATTCTAGGGCTCGTTTAGGCTCGCGAGCCTACTCGAGCTTTTTGTACAGAGCTCGGGCTCGAGCTCGACTATTAAATGAGCCCAAAATTAGGCTCGAGCTCGGGCTCGAGCTCGTTTAAGCTCGGCTCGTTCGAGCTTTTTACCGATCCGATCCCGAGCTTTTCACGAGCGGCTCGGCTCGTTTACACCCCTAGTCTTTAGCTAACATATTAATACTTATTTTGTACAGAAGTGCTGTTCACAGAGATGGTGATACATCCCTTATCACAGTGAGGTATATAATCAAACCCAATGATAAACTAGAATCTTTATGCATAAGTGTAGTACCAACTTGCTTTTCATTTATCTAATTTTAGCCGTTGTAGCTTTTTTCTCTGCATCCGAGTCAGGAAAAGATTGTTTGGTGTCTCTCTTGTGTCATTTTGCAGCACTTGTGCTTAACTTATTTCCTTAGAACTTACTAACTTAGCATCATTTAATATGAATCTATGTTGTATGCTTGCAGGAGAGAGCTTCAAGAAGAGCTAGGTGTAACCCTTCCAAACGATGCCTTTGAATTGCTGTTTGTTTTTCTACAAGAATGGTAAACCTTTTATATGATCAGCGCGTTGTTTTACCATTTTTAGATGTTATTTGATTGATGTCTCGCATTTGATTGTAGTGTTACAAATGACGGAAAGTTCATTGATAATGAATTTGATGATGTTTATCTTGTGACAACACTAGACCCCATCCACTTGGAAGCTTTTACTCTTCAGGTAACGAAGATATACCAAAGTAGCAACTCATTGTTAGTAGCAAAAAAAGGTTGATCAATCAAAGTTTATTTTTATTTTTGTTTAGGAATCTGAGGTTTCAGCTGTTAAATATATCTCAGTTGAAGAGTACAAGCACTTACTCGCTAACGGAGGCCCTCATTACGCACCCTATAATGTTCATGGGCCATATGGTCAACTATTTGATATAATTGTAAGATGTTTAGTGTTTGTTTGATTTATTGATAATCTCATAACCGGGACATACATATACACGATAAACCCTATGGCACAATGGGCTTTAGGCCCAACATGGATACGGGCCTACATATACATACATAGCAAATATACAATACTAACACACCCCCCGCAGTTTGAGCGGCGAAATCGCAAAAGCTCGAACCGAAGATTAAAGCTAATAAACAATAAACTAAAGCAAGTAAATAATTGTTGATGAAGACATTCGACAACAAGCGGAAGCATCTTCAGCAGCAGGCAACAAACTGGATAAATCAAAGTATCCGTACCAAACAGGATAAACCAAAGTATCCTGACCAAATGAGATAAACCAAAGTATCCCTTACCAAATAGGATAACCCAAAGTATCCCCTTGGTGTTTCTAACACTTTAGGAAAAGTGTTAATGAACTTTTTGATTTTGATAACTTTACAAAAAACTGTTTACAAAAGATGGTATATGTGCAAGAATGGGTTTTAAAAAAATTTTGGACAATATTTTTGGTATCGTCTCGTTTAACCAAATCGTATTTCTTTAAGAATCACCTTAAAAGAAACACAAGCTAGAAAACGTTACGATTGTTTTGTTGTTTTATATTTTGTTTGGTGTTTCTAACACTTTAGGAAAAGTGTTAATGAACTTTTTGATTTTGATAACTTTACAAAAAACTGTTTACAAAAGATGGTATATGTGCAAGAATGGGTCTGAAAATGGCTAAACACACGCTAAAGCCTCCCCGGCAGCGGCGCCAAAATTTGATCTGTGCTAAACCAGTCAAGTCTAATCACACAAGCTAGCCACTTGTGAATGGCTAACCGTAATAGACTTAAAACTGCTTAAAACACAAATACAATGAAGTCCTGGAGAATTCCCGGGTCGTTAAGTCCCACAGAGACTCAATGGTGTGTAAACACTTGATCAGATGATAGAATGATCGCTAATAATAGTGATCAGTAAAGGTTTTTGGATGAGAAATTACACTACTGATTGATTGGAATGGAATGGAATACAGAATTGGAAAACACAACAATCAGATAAAAGAAACGCAAAAAGTACGTTTAAAAACTGCGTACACGCATACTAAAATAAAAAGTGAAATCTAAGAAATAAAAGACCTAAAAATATGAAAATGACATTTTGGAATCCTAAAATTAAAAGAAAATTATTGGAAAAAGAAAATTATTTTTATAACTATTTAATTAATTATTATTAATTAAAAACTATTTTAACTATTTAATAAATACTCTAAAATAGAAGAAAATACAAAATAAGGCTAGAAAAATAAAATTATGATTCAGAAAAATCTAAAATATTATAAAACTAATTTTAAAATTAAAAATATATTTTTTTATGCTTTTTAATTATTTTTTACTAATTAATTACTATTTTTAACTATTTAAAATTCTAATAAATACTAAAAAGATTAGGAAAATTATGAAACTTTTTCTAAAAATACTATATGATGACAGAAAACTAACAAAAGTATAAAAACAAGATTTGCTTATTAATAAGCTAAAAAGAAAAATCAAAAAGCTAAAACCTATTAAATAAACGCTATCACTATTTTTATATTGATGTTTTTCTGGATTTTCTTTTTGAAAACTACTTAAATACTAAAAATATGAAACTTTAACAAAGACAAAAATTTTACAAACTACAAATAAGCAGTTTTACAAGCTTATAAGCCCAACAGTGTACTTATGAGCTTATAATGATAATATAGGCTCAAACAAGCTTGTAAATTTGAAACAAAGATGAAATAAGCTACAAATAAGTTAAAGCAACTAATATTAAGCTAAAACATACAAATAAGCATACTGAAAAGCTGGAAATAAGCAATAAGCACTTTGACTAAATTTTCAAACCAAACAGACTTGAGGACTTTTTCTCAGACAATTTTAGCTTATCAAATAAGCTCAAAAGCTAAAAACAAGGACCAGGTCAACAAGCTGGGTTGGATGGCTTTCCAAAAAGCTAAGTGTCACAAGCTAAGGGTAACTGTAGAGCTTTTGACAAGCTTATGAAAGTGGTACCAGACCACTGCTCAGCTCAAGCTGAGTCAGTTGGTGCTGAGTAATGGGACAAAACAAAAGCTTCAAGCAGCCCTATCTATCAAGCTAGAAAATGGAAAAATGAACTTGGGACCTAAAGATGACTTGGATGGCTATCCAAAGAACCAAAGATCACAAGCTTATACCAACTAATAAGCTCTGTGCAAGCTTATCAAGTTGGACCTCCCAACTGTGCACAGAGCATGGTTTCAGACAAGGGACTCAAAAGAAGCAAGTTAAAAAGCACTTAAAAAGCTGATGAGAAGTGAACTACTATTTTTCTATTTTTGTTTAGCAACTGAACTTTAATACCCTAAGAGCTTTTAAGCTAAATCTTAATATCAAGCACACAGTGAAATTATCTTTTTTATTCAAAAACGACCAAAATGGAAATTTTGACTTTTCTTAAAAACAAAGAAGTTGACTAAGATGAACTTTGATCTGATTTTAAGCACTGAATATGTTGTATTAAGGTATGTTAAGACTGATTTGAGCAAGATTAACAACTTATAAACACAAAACAATGATCATAGATCATGAAATTCCAACAATGGGCACATAAGACATGATCAAAAGGATTTTTGACTTTTGCTTGTATAAGTACTGATTTTGTTGGTTTCTTTGAACTAGTTGGACCAAGTGAGGCACAAGACAACAACAAGAAACTACTCAAACAATCTTTAATACAGTTTTACTCACAAGTCCAAACAAGACTTTACTTAACTGATTTGATGATTTTTAGAGCAAAACTCAGATTTAACCCATGAATCTGATTCAAGACCTTATAATATCAATTAGTAGGACTAATGAAGCATTAAACAACAACCATAATAACATTAAACTCAATAATGATCTAAATGCTATTTAAACTGTTAAAATGAAGTTTTTGTAAACTACAAATTTAAAAGAACAACAACTTATTTTAATGATTAAATACACTTAACTAAAGCTAATGAACATAAAAACACAAAGATTCAAGCTACTAACTAATTAAAACAGTGAAATGCAAAAATTAAACCAAAGGCTTACAAATGCTTCCAAGCTCAAAACTGAGAACAAGAACCAATGAACACCCCTATTAGCTTACCACTAAGCTTCTAACCCAAGGCCATCCATAATCTACCCTGATCCAGCTGTGAATATCATTTCCAAATGATTTTTGATTTTTTCACTAATTATTTTTGTATTTTTGGTGATTTTCTGTTTTTGCTTCTAAACTGAATTTTTAGAGTTTCTAATAGCTTAGAAAAGCTATTTAGGAGCTTATGTGGCTTACTTAGTCCAAGATAACATCTTACAACAACAATTGATTCATATGAGATTTTTGAGATTCAAAACTGCATAAACTGAAATTTAACTTGATACTTGAATTGAGGTTTCACAAAAGCTTTATTATAACATAAGAACTTGAAATACAGAGTTTTAAGATTAAAACATACACTGAAATTGAAAATTAAGCTAAAACGACTTAGAAATTTTTAGATTACACTAGATATCCCTATACATTGCATCCTCCTCCTCTTTTATAGACTTTAGCACTCTTTTGTTGACCTCTGATTGTTTCCCACCAATTTCCAGCCCTTGGATCTCTCTAATTCATCAGAACCATACAAGTGGATTTTTGGCGCCAAATTCTTCTTTAGCAGGTTTGAGCTTTAATGGGTTTGGTTTCAATCAATTAAGGATTTTTGGTGTTAGTGGAGGTGGAGGGGACAAGGTAAGGTGAGGGGTTGGAGAAAAAGTGGGAAAACCATGACTGGTTTTGGTGTTTCAGTGGTTGTGTGAGAGATGAACAGTGTTGGCGGTTTCTTTGCCCGTTTGACTTTCGTTGACCGAGGGATTAATATTAAACGGGGGAGTCCAAAATAGATTATGACTGGGGTCAAAAGGGGTTGTGAACTGGGGTCAAGGGTCAAGCGGGATTGGGCCGGTTGGATTGGATATTGGATTTGGGCTTGTGCTTGTTTTGGGTTTGATATAATATCAAAGGGTGTCCGTTTGGTTTAGCTAGCACACAAGGACCAAAAATGCAATTCAACCAAAGATAAAGGACCGAAAATGCCACATTTCCAAACTTATCACAAGGACCAAACTTGACAAACATTGATAGTACAAGGACCCTTTTTTTGCATAAAATTCCTTTTTTTATAAGTCCAAGGACTAATTTTGCAAATTTTCAAACTTTAAGGACCTTTTCTGCCATTTGACCAAAGAATCATTCAAGGACCATTTTTAACAACTTAGAATACTTCAGGGGCCTTGAATGATAAAATTCCACATTTTTGAATTCCAAGGACTAGATTTGACAACTTTTGAAACTTGGGGGACTAAAACTGCCAATTTTGCAAACTTGAATCATTTTTCATATGATTTTGGTATTTTTGCATTTAAAATACATAAAACACTGATTTGTGATATTTTGATCATTTTGATGCATTTTTGAGTTTTTTCAGATGATTTTGCAGTTTAGATTGTACAAAAATGATGAGTATTTAGACACTCATCACCCCTACAACTAAAACGGGATGAGACAACGAAAGTTGGTTCTAAAACTTCAACCCCCAAAGAACATTCCAAACAAATGGGGCGTGCTTTTCCCTAGAAAAACATAAAGATCCACCTCTTAAATAAACATCAAAATCTGGGTGGGGCTCAATGTTGCCTCAATTTTTTTTTAAGTCGTCTCGGGAATAAGAACCCTAGATTCGACACCAAACAAAAGTCGTCTCGGGAATAAGAACCCGATATTCGACACCAACAAAAGTCGTCTCGAGAATTGATACCCTGGATTTGACACCAACAAAAGTCGTCTCAGGAATTGATACCCTGGATTCAACACCAACAAAAATCGTCTTAAGAATTGATACCCTGAATTCGACGTAAAACGAAAACATAACAATTAAAAAACTATATATCATTGCAAGATGAACCTATCCAGCCGCAACTTTTCTTCTTTTACTCCATTAATTTTAGTAACCATCATTGTGGATCAATTATTGCAATAGCTCCACTTCATATCCCATGTCCCCTCATTTTGTCCTTTTCCCAAATTAAACCCAATTTGCTCCTGCTTTCAAACGCACAAATAAAAGCATCACTTTATTTCTGCATTAACGACAACAACTAGAAGAAGAATATTCATAAACAATATGTTGCTGTCAAGAAAGTTGCTTCACTTGCTGCGTCTTTTTTTTTTTTTTTTTTTTTTTTTTTGGGCAGATCGGTGTTTTATTGAGGTGAGTTAGTTTGTGATTGTGATTCGATTTTACGGCGGTCGGTGGAGGAGACAACGATGGTTAGGATCGGTGGTAGAAGTCATGATGTAGAGGCAGTAGACGAAGCAGTAGAGGGTTGGAGATGATTGACATGGTGAGTTTAGAAGTGGAATAGATTGATTCGAAGAGGGAGAATGGAGGTGAGGAAAGTGTCTGATGAAGGTGAGCAGATGAGAAGGCAGCGTAGCAGGTGAGGAGGCAGTAGAGGTTGAAGGAGAGGGAGCGGAAAGGATAGGAGATAGGAGGTTTGACGGGTGGCTTAGAGTAGGCGGTCACCTAGTTCTGAGGATCAGAGTGTTTCGGCTTCATACGAGGGCCAAGATGATATAAAGTTGATGAGGTTTGCTGACTATTTTGGAAAAGAAAAGGTTTAAAGGGAGCCCTCCGAACACAATTGTTACTCGAAAAGGTTTTTTGCATTGAATCAAAAGCTTTTTAAAAAGCTTTTCTTGAAAGACTTGGTGAACCTCTTAAAATGACTTTTTGAAATAGTGAAAAGCTTTTGATAACTTGACCCATTGTGGATGCTCTTAGAGAATTAAGGATCTTCTCTCTGATACCATGTAAGACGTTTAGTGTTTTGTTTGATTTATTGATAATCCCATAACCAGGACAACATATACACGATGTCCTAAAGCCCATTGTGCCATAGGGTTTATCGTGTATATGTATGTCCCGGTTATGGGATTATCAATAAATCAAACAAACACTAAACATCTTACAATAATCACCAAAAGGTACATCCTGACCATATAAGCACTGTTATATCATCCTTTATTTCTAATTAGTGAATCGTGAACCATTTCAAATCCATAAGGTACACTTATTGTATATCCATATAAAGTAGATGTCTCAACTTTTATAGGTACCAAGAAAATGCGAAAAGTAAGAGTTTGCTTCTGCAACAAAAGCTCGCTCGTTATGCTCCGATCTCACTTACAGCAGAGGTTTTCTTTTCCCACTTATATCTGTTAACCATAACTGTTAAAAAGATATAAAGGAATTTAACTAAACGTTCTATGACAGCTGACCGTCTGTCAGAAGAGGACAAGGAAGTTCTGGCCTTACTCATTCAAGCCGCGAAAATAATGGATGATATTTTTTACAAGCAGGTATATTTATTGAACTATAAAATACTTATGGATTAATATATTTTTAAAGGTTTATACGCATGTGATTACTTTGCTGAATTAGGTAAACATTTTGATTAAATATTTAATCCTCATTTCTATTCTTTTTTCCCCCTTGAATTAGGTTTGGTACAGCAACGCATCTTTAAGGGGATGGTTAAACGGACGTGGTGAAATATCTGAGTTGGACATGCTAAAATGGAAATATTATTCGATAAACAAGAGTCCATGGTAAGATACTGCCCCTAAAAGTACTATAGCATATATCCAATATGATCTTCTTGTAGAAGTGTAGATTGGCAGGGACACCTCAACCCTGTGTACCTTTTGGTACCCATCAACCCTACCCAACAAAGGTTTGATGCCTGTGAATTACCTGATCGCGATACCCACACCATGTTGCAAGCCGGATTCGAACTTGCGCCTGTTAAGCATGACATGGAAGGGCCCGGATATTTGCGGTAGTTGGTGGCCATCTGCGCTAGGCAGATGGTTAATATGATCTTCTTGTATTACTGTCCTTGTCACTCTTTCTGATATGTGATATCAAAAAGCTGAATCTTGTGTGTTTATTTTGCAGGTCTTGTCTTGATGAAAATGAAGCGTTTTTGACAACTGCAGACTCTGCTGTCAGATTGCTTCCTGAAGCAACAAAACAAGTGGCTGGATGGAAAGGTGTTGAATATAAAGCTGCATTTTCCCATTTTGAAGCCACCCGGTGCTAGCTTCTACCCTCCAGATATGGATAAAATGGTATCCGTTGTTTATGTTTATAAATTCATTCAAATTGAGTTTGTGGAAAATGTGGTTTATATGCTATTAAGTTGAGATGTAAATTGGATAGAATCCTTTTTAAGCCGTGTTTTATCTTAAACTGGTCTAATTATATTTTCAGCTAAAAATGGGTCAAATGGGTTAAAATGTAACCATACATGTATATTTTATGCATAAAACCGCCTATATCGCATTGTTTTAATAATTGTAATAACATTTTTCTGTAATCAAATATAGTTGAAGTATTAAAAGTTCAAAAATTGGGTAAAAAAGCTTTGGTCAACCTGACTTGACCGATTACACCTATCTCGCCACCTCACATTTCGTTTATTGTGGCAGGAATTCGAAATATGGATGAAAGGGCTTTCAGAGAATGAAAACCAAGAAGCAACGGGTTTTTTCAATGTTATTAAAAGGCAGAATGACACTCATTCCAATAGTACCAGTGATCTTAGTATCGTCCCTTATTCTCAAGAATATTCTGCCTATCTCACAAAAGCCGCTGAATTATTACGTAAAGCAGGGGATTTGACTAGTTCCCCTAGGTACATTCTTATTTAAACTTTTGCTGATTCATATATATTTATTAGTACACGCTTTTAACAAAATCATTTGCGATCTTGTAGTTTGAAGCGACTGTTACATAGCAAGGCTGATGCTTTCCTCTCAAATGACTATTATGACTCTGATATAGCCTGGATGGAATTGGTCAGTACACACGACACTATTATATCTATCTTTTATATAGCTCTAACTGCATGCATTTTTCATTTTCTTAAGGACTCTAAGTTGGATGTTACTATTGGCCCATACGAGACTTATGAAGACGTTCTTTTTGGATACAAGGTAATCTTTTAACTTCTTCATTTAGTTGCCAGTTTCAAGCTTAATAAATCAAGTTTCAGTTTTTGTCTTCTCGAGTAACAATTGTGTTCCAATCTTATAAGTAATTATTGGCATAAAGAAAAAGTCTGCCCTCTTTTATTCTTGTGTGCATCATTCACTGTGTTTTCATGGTAAAGATAAAGAAAATATATAAAGTGATCACTAGTTTAAAATTATATATATTTATATATATTTTCGCTGCTGTGAACTTAGGCCACATTTGAAGCGTTTATATTTTCGCTGCTGTGAACTTAGGCCACATTTGAAGTGTTTATTGATGTTCGGGATAAGCTCAACTATTCTATAATTCTCTTTGTTGTGTACTTAGGCCACATTCGAGGCATTTATTGGTGTTCGGGATGATAAAGCAACCACTCAACTCAAACTCTTTGGGGATCAGTTGCAGGTACAAATTTGTATGATGCTCATGAGCTAATTTAATTATAGTATATTTAAAAAAAATGATGCTTTTGTTTATATAACGAATTCCATTATGTAGGTTTTGGAACAAAATCTTCCAATGGATGACATGTACAAATCAAAAGATGTGATATCTTCACCTATTCGCGTCATTCAGCTTGTATACAATTCAGGGGTGAGCTCTCCATCCATAAAAATTCAACCTTTGACCCTGCCTGATAGTTTGGTAAACATGTTATCAGTCTAATACATAATACCACTGGATCATGCCATTCTATGCGGACAATATTATGCTTTATAAATACGCTTAGGGTGACTAGCGACTTTGTGGACCCATTTGGCATGTTCCCTGTCTCATTTTACCTGTTTGACCCGTAATATATGATTAAAGTATGTTATTATTTTATTATGTTGATGAAGGATGTAAAAGGACCTCAAACTGTTGCCTTTAATCTTCCGAATGATGAGCGTATTGTAAAAGATCGTGGGTCATCAATGGTCATGCTCAAGAATGTTTCTGAGGCAAAGTGAAGTCATCAAACCTGTGATTATGTTCTTCCATATTTCTTAATTTTGAACACATTTTTTTACTATAGTTAAAACCTTTTAGAATGAACTTGTGTTAATAAATTTACCAATTCTATTTTCCGAAACAGGTTCAAGCTAATTCTTCAGCCTATAGCTGAATTGTGTATTATAAAGGAACAACGAGAGCTTGTTGACTTTGACTCCTTTTTCACTCACACCATATGTCACGAGTGTTGTCATGGGATCGGACCACATACAATTACACTTCCAAGTGGTCAGAGCTCTACTGTGAGATTGGTCAGTTTCTCAGTTTTGTTTTAAAACTCTATTTTGAAATTCACGGAAGACATTATTTAATTTGTTTCTTTGTGTATTTGATGAAACAGGAGCTACAAGAACTTCACTCTGCTCTTGAAGAAGCTAAAGCCGACATTGTTGGCCTTTGGGCCCTCAATTTCCTTATTGCAAAGGTTAGTAAGGGCACTGTAGAAATACTCTTTAATTTATACCAGTTCCGGCCAAAAACAGACCCTTATAATTGAGGAAAAGACAGTTATACTCGATGAGGTGTCACATGAAATTTTTGTATTTTCATTATTTTCATGGCGTTTCCGCCATCCTTCATATGTTTAGCCAGAATTTGGGAGAAATGTAGTTATATACTTGATATTTTCATACAACTTTGATTGACTTTTTTTGGGTTGACCAGGAATTACTGCCAAAGAGCCTTGAGAAGTCCATGTATGTTTCTTTCCTTGCTGGATGCTTTCGCTCAGTACGTTTTGGGTTAGAGGAAGCTCATGGGTAACTCACTAATCACTTGTTTTTTTTCCTTCTATATTGATTTTTGGTCTTATAATAATTGATCTTCATTTATGTATATCAGCAAAGGACAAGCACTACAGTTTAACTGGTTATTCGAGAAAGGGGCCTTTGTTTTGCTTCCTGACCAAACATTCTCTGTTGACTTTGATAAGGTATGTTTTCTCAAGTATTTTTTAATTTTAAAATTAGGTTCAGATATCGATAAGATAACATATCCTCTAATATTCGTTGACCCATGTTAAAAATGACAGTGAAGGAAATTTGAGATTAAGAATTTTTATCTTGATTTGAATCGTTTCATGTGTTGTGATAGATTGAAGATGCTGTCGAGAGCTTAAGTAGGGAAATACTTACCGTACAAGCCAAAGGCGATAAAGATGCAACACAAAAGCTTCTTGAAAAATATGGTCAAATGACTCAACCTTTGGCCATTGCTTTGGAAAAATTGACAAAAGTTCAGGTAAAATTCACTTGGTCTAATTTCTCATAGTTGAATAGGCTGATTTGGTTAATGTTTTGTCTCTAAGAAGGCGAGTATGTCCCAACTAAAAAAATAGCTTGGAAGAAATGAGTGGTCCGAAAGTTGGACAAGGCATTTTCTAATGCATAAAATTTCCTAAGTCTTTTTAGTCCATAATCAAAAGATGTTTTGGGTCAATCCAACCCAACCGGGGTACCAAAAAGTACCCGTTTTGACTTGTTAACCGACCCACTCATTATTCCGCCTTATTGAATAGGGAACTGATACTTACAGCATTATTTTTTATTCTTTCAACACAATTATGCATATACTATGTTGTAACTTATGCATTAGTGATGTCACATTGTGGTGCAAGAATAAAAAATGGTGGTGTAAGTATCACCTCCCTATTGAATATCATAGGCATATTTTAAATGATTCCATCTGGCCTCTCCGCTCGTAAAATTTAGTGGTCTACTCTAGTGAGTCCCATAAGTCCATAACGGAAGAGTCCCTTTACTAAAAAAAAAGTCCACAACGGAAAGTTTTGATTTTTCCGAGTTGTCAGCTTTTAAGATGCATATATGTCAGGAATTTATCTTTATTTTTTATAAGCTCATTTGACATGTATTTTGGTTAAACTTGCAGGTCCAGTTGATATAGCACCAGATTTTCCTATTGTTAGCAACTTGTTGCACAAAAAGTGAACAAGTATCTTTTTCATTTTGAATCTGCCAATGGCTTATTTTAGTTTATTCACAAGAAATTGTTGCCTCCTGGTATGTAACGTGTTGAGAAATACCAGTTTTTTACCCGATAGTGGGATGAGTGAGCCAAGTTCAATTAAAAAACATGAGGTACAGAAGTCGAATAAACATGACTGTAATTGTTATTGGTATCTTTTTTTCTTTAAACTGATATACGTAAGATTATCTGTTTGCAACCATCATTTTTTCGGTTCTTTTGGCATAACTTTGTTACAATTAGAATTATGAAAAACTTGTGTGTAATAACAATAATTGTCACAGTAACAAGTAATTAACAAACAAAATCTTTTAATTTCTTCATAATTAAAACACATACTTTTACAACATATATTCCCGTAATTTACACGGCAATTTAATATAATATTATATTAAATAATATTATTTATTACATTACAATTAATGAGTATATATGTTGATAAAAGTATGTGTTCCATATAGGACTTTTATAAAAAGACTTAAACAATTAACCATAGTATAAAGTCGGTGTTAACCAACATCAACAAGACTACAGCCAGCCGGCTTCTTTAACCTCACATCATCCACAAACTCTCTCAACTTCACTGCATCACTCCAACTCCCGGCACCAACATATGTATTCGCTAAAGAAACATAGTACCCGGCATTCTTAGGTTCCAAGCTAAACAAAATCTCACCCACTTTCTTCCCCATTTCAACGTCACCATGATAATTACATGAACTTAACATTGCCCCCCAAACGCCATGATCTGTTTCACCGGCATACTCTTTATAAACTCATACGCCTCATTTAGCCTCCCACATCGACCCAACATATCAACTACACAAACGTGATGTTCCATAACTGGTTCCACACCATATTCATCAAACATACATTTGTAAAAATTTAAACTTTTGTTGACTAAACCTGAATGGGCACAGGCTGATAAAAGGTTTATGAAAGTGGTTTTTGTCGGTTTTTGTCGGTTTTTCTCCAAACATTATCATTTCGTTAAATATCTTGATGGCTTTTTCACCTTTGCTATGAAACCCGTATGCAGAAATCATTGAGTTCCAACTTCCGATATTCTTTTCTTGTAAGGAACTGAAAATGTGATTTGACATATCTAACCTTCCACAGCTGCTATACATGTCGATTAAGGCAGCTACTATGTAACAATTTGTATGAAAATTGGATCTTAGAACATGTCCATGAACCTGTTTACCATTTCTAATTGATCCAATTTGACTGCAAGCTGATAAAATTGTCGAACTTGTGATTTCATCAGGTTCAAATTCAAGATTTTGAAACAAATGTAACGCAACTTGAGCTTCTTTGTTTTGAGCAAGAGCGGCAATGATGCAATTCCATGAACAAAGGTTACGGTTGTGACACGAGTCAAACACCAACATTGCATGGTCAACATCCCCAAATCTTCCATACATTGTAATTAAGGAATTCCTTACACGAACATCATCATCAACCAGAGTTTTTACACCAAACCCATGAACCAATTTCCCGTTAAACACTAATTCAAGATTTCCGCAAGCTGATACGACGTTTACGAGGGTAACGAGATCATGTTTTGCATATGCTTCTCTTCTCATGAACTTAAAAGTTTCTAAAGCTTCCAAAAAGTACCCGTTTTGTGTGCATCCGGCAATCATAGCATTCCAACAAGCAGTGTCAGCGTCTCTTGAAACACTTTGTAACAATGCAAAAGAAGCTCTCAAGTGTCCACAGTTCGTGTACATCAAAATTAATGAATTAACCATAAGAATACTATTTGAGAAGCCTAATTTCGTTGCCCAACTATGTAAAGATTCACCAAATTTTAGAGATTCGCGTGAATCACAAGATGAAAAAACTGCGAGAACAGTTGATAAACTGCATTCCAAACACTCGTACATCAGTTTCTTGAACATATTTTGAGCAAACTTCGGTTTCCCATTTTGGGCATATCCCGATATCATTGTATTCCAAGAAACCAAATCTTTATCCTGTAAAGAAACAAACAAGCTCCCGGATTTATCAATTCTGTTGCATTTAGAGTACATGTTTATAAGACTATTAATCACCGACACGTCTAATCCAAAGAATCTTCTTATAACGAACCCGTGAATGCTTTTTCCCTCTCGTAAAAACATGAATTCTGCACATAATGAAAGTACAACAAGTACTGTCACTGTATCTGGTTGTACTGATCCTCTAACTTGTATTTGTCTTAAGAGGCTAAATGCTTCAAGAATCATTCCGTGTGAAGCAAACCCGTTAATCATTGTATTCCAAGAAACCAAATCTTTGCTATACATTGATTTAAACACAATTTCAGCATCATTAATATCCCCACATTTAGAGTATAACGAAACAAGAGCGTTTAGTACAGAAACATGAGAACTTTCATTGTATCCATTTTTTAACCCGGACCCATGTAAAACCTTACCAATATCCAAATCTTGCAAACAAGTCGACGCTGCAATAGCACACGACAATCCCACATTATCAAGTTGTACTCCACACAAAACCATTTTCTTGAAATACCATAAAGACTTATCAGGAGAATCATTGCTTAAACAACCACTAATCATCGAGTTCCATGAAACTATGTCTTTCACTTCTGTTTCAACAAACATATTCTCTGACAAACCCAACTCACCACATTTAGCATACACATTAATAAAAGCGTTACACAAATCAGTACTCGAAAGCAAACTAAACTTCAATCCTAAACTATGTACACATTGTAAACATGCTAACCTGTTTGAAACAACAATCACAAGAGATACAGAATCAAACTCAACTCGTCCTCGCAGCATTTGCATAAAAACTCGCGTTGCGTCTAAAAGTTCTCCATTTTCGACTGCACAAGTCATCATTGCATTCCAAACAACCACATCTTTGTTAAAAACCTCACGAAAAACTGAGACGGACGAAAGATAACGCCCTGCTCGTGCGTAAGCTATAACAAGAATTGTGGCAGTAGGAAGATGAGCAAGAACACCAGCCTTAAAAGCTAAAGCATGAACTTTTGTAACATTTGTAACACCGGGTGTCACTTTACAGTAGTTAACAAGATCAAGAACATCAAAAAAACCAAAAGTGTTGTAATGTTGTGTTCTTTGAGACATTTTGTCGAACATGTGGCATGTCCCATGATAAAACCTGGGATAGAAAGTTTTTAAGGATTTGTGTAGCATGAACTTTAGTAACATTTTATGAATGATAACATAGTTTTAATTAAACGAAACTTGCAAAAGGTTTGTATACATGGAGTAATAAAAATAAACAAATGCACCATTCATCTAAAAATAATTGTCACTCGACAAAAAAAAAATTTAATAGAAAACCATTAATGCATTTTCTCTTTTATTTTTTTTGCAAAATGAAAGTTTATTCACAAGTCACAACTATATTTCAAAAGAGACAATAGTTTTGGGACAACAAAAAATGTAAAGAGGGTCCATTTTTGTTGTTCTATATAGACCTTCTTTGATATTAAAATACAAATCTTTCGAATTTTGATCTTTATGTTACAAGTTATTTTGAGACTTGCGAGCTTGTATTAGTTTATTATGATATGATAATTTTAAATAAGTCCATAAATCTCCAAATAAGCCGAAAAATGAAAGATTATGATATATTAATCTAAATCGCCTATATAAACTAAAACAAACACCCTCTACATAACTAAAATGCAAAAATGGAAGCAAAATCAAAAACTAATATAAATAAAAACCCTGTTAAACATCCACCTAAAAAAACAATCAAAAATAACTATTGGCCATTGCCCTAAACTTATAAATCAATGTCTAAAATTCATTTAGACGAGTGAGCTAACGTTGAATTGTCATGTTTTCAAGTCTGTCACATATCGGAGTTGGAAAATCTGGGCGTAACATGTGTTGCTTCTCTTCGTAATTGCAACGTTGCCTAGCAAATTCTAAGTACTCGTCCACGATTTGGTTTTCAACATGTTCTCTCGCCGGAGTATCATTAGGATATTTCTTATCAAACTCATCCGGTGACTTTACATAATACTTGATTTTGGGCTCCGTCATTGTCATCATTGGAAACTCATAATCGTCGTGTGTTGTTATAGAGTACAAGGGTTCTGAACTTGAAGGAAAATAAGCGCAAACCATCACGACAGAAAACATAATCACGAAGCATGAGAATAATATCACAGGGCTAGATATGCACGGCTGCGAGACATTACTTGTTGTTGGTTGAGTAGGCAATGGTGGCGCACTCACCATGTTAATACGCATCCATGGTTATTGTTTCACTGCATTCATCAAGAAGAAAACTCTTATGACTCAAATTAAGATTTTAAGTGTTATGTTAATAGCTCCTACTAATACATGTAACATGAACATATAAGCATCAAAGCATCAATATTCATCTGATTTACTAGAAATCGAAAACAATATTTTTCTAGCTAGACAAACCAATTTTGAACACAACGGTAAAAGTAAAAGGCACTGACCTCACATATGGATTCAAGAGTTGTTAAATTCTGTTAATAACTTAGATTTATTTTTGTATGCATAGAGAAAAAATTATAACATGATAAACACACATTAGAGTATTAGACTAAAGATAATCTAAAGAAGATAGGAATTAGAGTCACGCTAGTATTCCAGTTGGACTGAAGATATATTGGCTACATCACGCCGATACTAACTTGACCGTCGGAGGTGGACCCCGGGGCTACGGCCTCGGGTCCACTCCTAACGGGTTCTCTTTGTTGACAGGTCTACTAGGGCTCGAGAAGACGACTAACGGCCAAGGAGAGTCGTGAATCTGCCCGCGCCAGATTATGCATCAACAAGTTGGCGCCATCCGTGGGACCACGAATAAACAGGTTTCGTGTTCTCATATTACCGAAAAGCGGAGATAAATTCCTAAAATCGGTAACATTTATCACGTTGAATTGCATATTGCGTGTCAGTAACATTTATCACGTTGAATTGCATATTGCGTGTCGGCCTATTTATGGTCAAATCTATGATCAAATAAAAGCATCTTCACGTTAGATAAAAAGATCATTATTTACGTTAAATTGCACGTTCAATTAAATTGCATATTGTTAAATTGCATATTTTATTCTTCTTTTACATATAAAAGAAAATATCCGCACGATCGGACCTATTTTATATTTTAGTCCGCACGATTGGACCTAAGAAAATATCCGCACGATCGGAGCTATTTTATTTTTTAGCCGCAATAAATTCGCGCAGACACTGTTTTTACGGTTGGTATGCTTGTTCGCGCTCGAATAACGCAGTCGTGATAAATCTACCCGCATTAGGCCGTGTGTTCAGACATCTTCGCAGAGAATGCGTACGCGCGCATACCACGATGCTAGTCAATCGCCATGAGCGCACTGGACCAAAAGCCGTGATATAAACATCTGCGATCATCCAGAAACGTTCGAGTCTATGCGGTCACGATAAATCTTTCTGTGTCTATTAGTCGCGGTCACGGTACATCCATCCGAGAGTTTTTTTTTATACATTAAAAAAAAAAAAAAAAAAAAAAACAATTAATTATTTCGTCGGTACGCATCCCATGACGGGTGCGCACTGCCATTTTTCGTATGTGCTATATATTATTTATGCTATGCGCAATATATTATTCATGCTATGTGCTGTTTACTGTTTCACTTCATTAGGTTTTATATGCTGCGATTCTCGGCATATATTTTAATCTTGCATTCAGTGTTTGTCGCAGATTAAATAAGTTTAATGCTCCTACACGAGTAGCACCATCAAACTTGGGGCTACCAGGTGTATACTACCATCGTTTCCGAAATTCACGCAGATTATTTGGGCAAGATAAAGACGGATTAAAATATTCGCATGCTTGCGGGGAGACGCCCTCTGGGTTGTAAAGACGGATGTAATGCGCGAGCCAGTCTTACGCCATCGTCGCGATGTGCTGGCCAGCGCAGCTACCTGCGAAAGCACGCCTTCGCCGCATACGTCTTCTTTGTCGGCGGTAGCGCTTTCTTGTGGCAGCGTGCTTGTCGCTTTTTCTCTTTGTCGTAGCAGCAGCAAGCGCGCGCCTTATGAAGCGTCACCGTCGCGCTCTTTGTCGCGCAATATATAAACCGTCTTCTGGCACCATCTTTGTGTAAACGCTTTCGGTACAAAGATGCAGCCGCTACCGGATCGGCATCACGGGATCCACTTTCACCTACTGTGGAAGTTTAAGCATAACATAGCCATGCGCCTATCTCATACTAAACTTGGGGGCTTGTGGGCGATATGTCTGGCGAATGGGTCGGAAAGATGCTTGGCTCTACGATCTAAACCCTAATCCATGCCTATATATACACACGCAAGTTATCTCTAACCCTAAGATATATTGGCTACATCACGCCGATACTAACCTGACGTTGAGGTGGAGGGCCACGCCGGGTCGCTCCTCCTAAGTTCTCTTCTGATGACAACCCAGGTGCAGAAACGAGAGCGGTAGCAGGAGAAGTCGTTGAATCCTCCTGGGAATTATGCATCAACAGTATGCATAGAGAAAAAATTATAACATGATAAACACACATTAGAGTATTAGACTAAAGATAATCTAAAGAAGATAGGAATTAGAGTCACGCTAGTATTCCAGTTGGACTGAAGAAAAAGTATTCATCATAATGGGCTGGTTTTAGCCCAACTTTATTGTTTAAAGTCCATATTTATAAGAACCTACTTTTTTTAACTGTTTGAGTCCATAATCAAATCACAGTAAACAGTTTAAACAAGTAGGTTTTCACTTTTTACTGTTTGAGCCCATAACGAAAACACAGTTTAAACAAGTAGGTTTTCACTTTTAACTGTTTGACTTAATTTCTCTACCGCCGTCTTCTTCCACTTTCTACATAGAATCAAACGGTAAATGCTCATTTATTATTATTATTATTTTTTTTTTTATAAAATTTTGTAGTTTTTGTTAAAGTTGTTTTAAATAATGTTATATTAGTGACGGAAATAGGGTGGTTCCTCACAATGTTATTAAAATTGTGTTTGTAGTATTGTTTAGTTTATTCTTAAGTGCACCTTTGTGTCCTGGTTGTGTCAGTGTTTATAACCCTATTTTTGTTGCGTAACAAAAAGTTTACTAGTTAGACTCGGTAGTTGGTACTTGAGCGGTCGGTTACCTTGTAGCTAGTAATAGGCTGGGCGAGGCTTGAACTTTTTTATATGTACATATTTGAATTTATATAATGACATCTTCATAGGACCATAGGATTGTCCATACGACGCTAAAAGTACGTTTATAAACATGAATGCTGTCGTTCAAATACTTCAATCCAAATTTTGACTGAGTTTGATCAAGTTTTGACTTTGTTGTGACTTGTCATTGACTTTGTAGCGAATAGTGGCCGATTACTCGGCCCTGTAATCCTTGTTTTACAACACTCAAAACATATAGTGAATTTCGCTATTGTTTAGTTCTTTACAAAATAACTTTTGTCAAAAGACAGACGTTAGTGTATTTGAAATCTGGTTTAGACTTTTTACACACAAAACTATCTTTTAACAACTTGACTAAAATGAAAGAATAAGAAATTCGCTTAGTATTTTTATACAAAAAAAAACCCCAAAAATATAGTTTATTACATATAATGTCGTTACCACCAGGAAATTGGCCTAGTGGTTAGGCACCCGATGACCTCACATTTAGGGTGTCGAAAATGGTCAAAGGAAGGTTAGCATGCGTACATTTGGGTAACAAGGGAAAATCTTGTCCGTTCATCCGTTTACCCGTTTACGTATAATATCTATCTTTAATTTGATGCGGTAAACTTTTTACTTGTGATAACATACATCTAAATGAGCACGTTTGTTTGTATTTTTATTTTACTAGACTGTAGACACAATGGATAGCTTTTTTCCAGCTCAACTGAAGGCAAAGTTGGAAGAAGGTTCTTCCTCGCAGCAAAATGACACTCGCTCCTAAACTCAAGAATCTGAGAATGGTACCGGTATGGACATTTTCTCACAACAGCTCAATTTGTTAATGTACATCATAGATTACTATAACAAGCAAGTGAATCGGCCTCCATTGCTCGCTCCTGTTCTTTGTTTGAGGTTTTACTTATCTTTCGGAATCAAGATCAATGAAGATCATCCGTTGAGAATTGCCAACAATGATGAATTTGTTGAGATGATAGAAATGGTTACGAAAGGTGATGAGAATTTTGATAAAGATGTGTTGAAAAAGGCTCCTTTGATTCAGAATGATTTGATCAACTCGTGCTCAGTAGAAACAACTAAAGCCATTGTAAACAATATATGTGGTCCTAACGGATACTTTGCTATATTGGTGGATGAGTATGAGGATGATGTAGGTGACGAGCATATTGTGGTGTGTTTTGCGATATATTTGATACAAAGGAGATGTTGTTGAGAAGTTTCTTGGTATTTCACGTGTTATGGATCATAAGACGGACGTATCTCTTAAGGATGCGCTAAGTTCTTTGCTGTTGAAGAATTCATTGAGTTTAAGTAATGTTCGTGCGCAGAGTTATAATGGCGTTAGGAAGATGTACTATGATGTCAGTGGTCTCAAAACATTGATCAAGAATGAAACTCAATCAGCTTATTACGTTCATTGTTTTGCTCAACAACTTGAACACATTCTTGTTGCAGTTTCCCAACAAAACGATGATTGTGGTGCGTTTTTCTATATTCTTGAAAAGTTAATAACCCTTGTCGGTGTTTGTTGGAAGGAAAGTGAAGTATCAACTGAAAGTCGTTTCCAAAAACTTGCACAAGTCTTTGAAGACATTGAGGTTGAAATTCGTGAAGCTTCATATGAGAAAGCTAGTTGTGGCCCCCACTATAAGTCTGTTTTGAAAGTGATCGACTCTTACGATAAAATACTTGATTTGCTTGATATGATGGCAAATGTCATTTTAAGACAGGCGATTCATCATTCATATCTCAGCACAGTTGATAGAGAAGTTTTCTCTTTCAGGTTTGTTTTCATGTTACATTTAATGAAGACACTTTTGGGAGTTTCAAGTGAACTAAACATCGCGTTACTGAAGAAAGATCAAGACATCGTTAATGCCATGTCACTTGTGAAGTCAGTCAAGGAACAATTGCAATTAATAAGAAACGAAAGATGGGAATCTTTATTAGCTTCAGTTGTTTCCTTTTGTAAAAAAACGACATAGATGTTCCAAAGATGGAACATATGCATCCTCCAAAACTAGCAAGAAGAAATCGTGAACCAGAACCAACTACAACAACCCTTCACCATTTTCAAGTTGACGTATTCTATTCCATCGTTGATAAACAACTTCAAGAGCTTAACGAACGATTTGATGAAGAAAGTATGGAGTTACTTGTGTGTATGGCATGTTTGAGCCTGCTAAGTCTTTTTTGGCCCTATGATAAGAAAAAGTTGCTCAAACTTGCAGAATATTATCCTAACGAGTTCTCAACCGCTGATTTGCTTCATCTCAGTGATCAACTCGACAAGTACATTCAGGATGTGAAAAAAGATAAAAGATTTAAGGGGTTAAAGGATCTTAAAGAGCTCTCTAAGAAGCTTGTGCAGGTGAAAATACATGAAGTATTTAATCTCGTCTATTTGCTTATCAAGTTGGTGTTGATCCTTCCGGTCGTGACAGCTACTGTTCAAAGAGGTTTCTGGAGAATGGCTTTTGTTGAGAAGGAATTAAAGAGTAATACAGGTGGTCAGTTGTTGAATGATCGTATGGTTACTTATATTGAGCGAGATGTGTTCATCACCGTTGGCAACGAGGATATCATAAGTAACTTTGAAAGTAAGACTCGTCAAGAGTGATTGTAAGTTTGGTTTTAGTACTTGTTTCGAACCTGTAACTGGATGTTAGGTTGTTCTTTTGAACAGTTTAAGTACTTGTTTCGAATATGTATCTGGATGTTAAGCTGTCCTTTTGAACAATCAGTTAATGCTATGAATCGTATGATTAGGTGTATACCAATGATTATGTGTATACCCGAGCATGAAATCCCAAAGTTGTCACCATTTTTGATCTGTTTATATGATACATAATGCAAAAAATGTAATTACACCAAGTCTCTTTTTTATCATCTGTAATGGCTTTACAATTCAGTAAATGTGATCTTTAACAGTGCCTCTACTATGTAGTGTGCTCCAAGCTCTTTTGCTCTGGCTTCCAATGACTGCAGACTGTGTGTCATCAGCAAGGATGTCTGCAAACTCGTCATCATATGATACATGGTCAAACTTTTCCAATACTTTGAATGCTTTCTTTTGTTCTGTATCGATACAAACATGTTACATGAACCTTAAGATGCTTGACTTTAAAGGCTGAGATAGAATTTGTTGATCACCAGCCAATATAACTGCACCAAAGATCTCCTCATAGAATGTATCCTACTATATGTTATAAGATTTCTTGAGACATATATATGTGTAAATAACCGTAGAGATTATTGAATGGGTGTGTATGGTAACAGTAAAAAAAGGTCATTTATTGGTAAAGGTCGGGTCGAGATAAAATATAGCTCAAATTGAGTAAATGGGTCAAAATTGCCACCCTTAGAATATATATTAAAGTATGCAAGTAAAGTAGTTAGATAGAAATACCATATGCCGATATTTATTGTTTCTTTCTTGGGCTGAAACGAGCTTCAGGGTGTGCGTGTTCTTTAGATCCAACTTCTAATTATATGTGAAAAGCACACACCTTTAAGCATACCAAGAAGAATGAGTGTGATATTAAACATTGAATCAAACATCACTTTTGCAGCTAAAGGGTCTAGAAACATGTTTAGTTCAGCATATTTGTTTACAGGAACATTGAACATGTTTCCTTTGTCTTTCTTCTTCTTGTAGTCGACATTTCCGCCTACTATGAATACATCCTGCAATTCTTTTTTTTTTTTTTTACCTGGGTTCCGACTCGACATTGCGAGCCGACTAATCCCAGGGCGACTACCCTTTTTGGATAGCCCGGAGTCATCGCAGGTGGATCAACACTAACCTGAAGGACAGAAATAGCATTTGTTTCTGCAAGTATAATCTTTGCTAGAGTTGTTAATGGTCCATTGGTCAAACTGGTTATTTTAGATCCAAGATCAATACATTCCGCTATGGACTTCCAAACTTCTAGTGCTAGTGGTTGTCTAAGATGCGGGAAGTCAGTAGTCCGAGGAGCTCCAAACTCCACGGAATTTTCTGCCGTATATCTGCAAATAAACATGACTTCTAAATTCCTTAAAGACAGTAGTTAGAATTAGAAGTAATGTCAACAAAGTCACTTGTGATGGGTCAAATTGGGTTAAAGTGGGTGCATACAACCTACTATAATACGTTCTTGTAACCATATTAATGCAACAATTATCTATAGAAAAATAGACAAAAAGGTTTTTGAAGGAAGCCGAACCTGTTTTAACCCATCTTGACTCCTCTTGAAAACAAACATATAAAGTTTTTGTTGAAAAACTTGTAAATGAGAGTAAAAGTACCTTCCCGGGCTTCTAGGTAGATCAAGGGCAAGTCCAAAGAGAGTGTCTCAATCCAAAAAGCCACCACTACCATGTGGGATAGCCTTCGAGTACATGCAGTTGCCAACGCTAGGGTCATTCGGGTAAGATTGGTTTAAACCAAATGAATCCCCTAAACCAACAAAAATGTCATCACGACCCATCATATGTAGCAAATCATAGATTACATCTATTGTTGCTGCATTTGCCAACCCTGTTGGAGTTACTAGTATTGCCTGTGATAAAGCATTAAAAAGAAGTAATACATATATGATTCTCATATCCATATACAAACACACCTTAATCCATGACCACAAAAAGGTTCCGTTACTAAGCAGCATGTGTACAAGTCAGTGTCGTTTATGAAGTTCATTTTAATAGGCAGGTAATTCAAACTGCGTTTAGCCATAGCTACGACACAAATTTCCCAAATACCCATTAATATTATAGGTGTATACTGTTTAACAACAATTGACAATTATAGATTACCTGTAGCGTCAAGCAATCAAAAGAGAGGCATGTGCACAGCTACTGAATAAGGGGGTTCAGCTGACTGAAACATACCTTTGTCATCATACTCTAGTCACCTGTCTTTTAACACATCTATGATGGAAGCTAATCAATAACCGGCTTAACAAAATATATAAACTGAACGCACGGCAAACATAAAAACAAACAAACATTAGTAATGTTATCTGAAATTTAAACCCAAAAAACAGAATGAAAACAAAAGTAAAGTATACAAAAAACTTCGCTAACAAACTCTTCGCTAGTTGACCCGATCCGCCAACACCATCCACTGTCCACACTTAACTAAGAGCACGTCTCAAACTGACTATTCCCAGTGTAACCAATTCTGACATTCTGGTCCACGTCTCAAACTCAATACGATCCGACTCTCGGTTCAACGGGACTTGCTCTAATAAGTTCATTTTGAACGCCAATCTTTGCTGGTGATGATGCAGATAGAATGCGTTGAGAAGAGTCACTTTTGTGTGGCAAATTTCTTAGGAGGTTCAATTTGGGAAAGCATAGGAGTAAGTCTTTGCTTAACCCATTGACGTGGGACAGTTTTAACTGTTTTACTTCTTTCATTTTTCTCTTATTAATCTTCTTGATTACTTCTAAAACATTAGCAAATTGTTTATTGATTCAATCCTAAATGGCTAAATCCTGAGTTAAAGCTGTGGTTTTGTGTTTTTCTATCGCTTTTATTGTGCTCTCTTTCCTGGTCCGAGTACTAACAGCCTTTAAGAATGCACGTTCTGGTCAGATAAATTGACTTGTATGATCTAAGGATTTTTATGTGATTAGTATTGCCACTAAATGAATCTGTTTGGGTCTGCAACACACAAATGGCAATTGATTTATTAATCGAGCACAATTTGTGATACTTGATTTGCCCCTTGGATAACAAATGTGAATTCAGTTGTAATCTAGCTTTAAGACAAATACGAGTAACAAGTTGGTTTGACCCGTGAACACTTTTTGTCCAGGTTTTTGAACTTTATATAAATAGTTAATGCTTCTGCATCTGATTTTGGCATCTCACTAAGCGTACGGCGTGAAGGCAAGTCTCATCAGGGAACTGCGGGTAAGTATTTTCTGTTTACGAGAAATGATTAGCAATGCTACATTATTTGTTCGAGTAAATTAATTAAGAAGATTATATGCATAAAAATACACTTTTCGCTTTTAGTATAGCTGCTAAATAAGCAAATGACTATGGATATAAGCAAACGACTGTGTTTTGAGGATTTTTGTTTCATACAATATGGTAAGTATCATGTGTACGCAATCGATCATGAATATGATTTTTGCAGTTGGCCTTACTTTCTTTTCTTTCTCAAAGTCAAAACCGTTATAGGCATTGCAATAAAGTTGAGTAAACTACAAATTTTGCTCTGTGCAATACATATTAGAGGGCAACCTCTTAAATATGTATATACTTGCGGTCGATCTTTCAATTGATATTTGAGATTTGTAGTCAAATAAAATCGATCATGAATATGAGCTGATTTGGTAGGGGGTCATAGGATTTGCTTTTGAGTTAAAACCCTTAAAATAGGGGTTGTGAGAATCCCTTGTAAAGGGGTGACTTTTCAATTGATTTACTCTTTTCTTTTGAAAAATGTGCAGCATTTACAAGAAATGGTTTGATTTATTTATTATTATTATTATTATTGTTATTAATTTTTTATTTTTTTATTGTTATTATTTTTTTTATAAAACATCACTTTATTAGAAAATCATAGGATTCGAAATTAGAAGTGGGATAGAAACCATTGGGCACTTCATATTATGTATCCTAAAAAATAAATTCCGATGACCTTGCGTCAATCTCTGAGTCAACGAGAGACTTCGATGTGCTTTTAGTAAGGCTTGCCTTCAGATCAATCCAAAGGAAGAGAAAGAGAAGAGGAGAAACCTGTAACCATTGTCCGCACATTTATCTTTTTTTTTTTTTTTTTTTTTTTTTTTTTTTTTTTTTTTTTTAAATTGTAACAAAACATAAATTTTAAAATTAAATCTAATCCCAAACCCATAAAACAAACAAAATTACGAATTCCCATCAATATTTTCTTTCTACTCTTCCATCAAACCAAATTTAAATCCAAATCCAAATCTAATGCCAAACACATCTACGAACCAAACGGCCTAAGTCTCAATCTTTTAATGGAAAAGTAAAGCTTGGAAAAATTTTAGAAATTGTTGGACACCCTTAGTGCTGTAACGAAGTAAATCTATCTGAAAAAATGGGGACCCCTGAGTACTTTTTTTTGTACAAAAACCTAAGAGTTCTTATAATTTCTTGGGATTAGGAAGAAATCGCGTGTGTTTCACACCCATCATCTTCAAAAGCCCCAAAGAATACTATTAACTTTAAGACATCTAGTCTCAATGCGCTATGGTATATAACCTTAGAAAATATTCTCTCACTTACCTATGTGGGACAAAAGGTTCAAATGGTTCCATCATAAAATAGTAAGTATCTATTTCACTAATCAAATAGGCAGATACTCCTATCATCTACGATAAAACATCGTTCTGAGCATTAAGTAACTAGTTCAACTATACTCCGGACAAAAAAATTTGGTTAATAAAGGATATCACAAATACAAATGCATATTCTGCTATGTCGACATTGATGCCAACATCCCATTGCCTCATCCTTGTTGATGTTCCTCTCATCCATTAATTTCGTAACTTTTGATCTTTCTTACCATAACACATTAAAGTGACGTTCCTCTTAACAAAATAATAGTTGACAATTTCTGCACATTTGAGTGAGGATTAGTGATCATCGTTGGTACTTGTTAATTGTTATCTCTAAATATTTGTTAACTGAGCTCATATTATTTCATAACTTTTGATAGGATTGATTTGTGTGGTCGAAAGATGATCTTTCATTTGAAAGATACACGCATCTTATTAGGCTAGTCGCAGTCGAGAGGTGCAAATCGGTTGGGCACCAAAAATATGCAACCTCAACCGATCTTAAGATCGGGCCGATAGTTTGGGACATCGGTAAGTGACCATAAAATGCAACATCGGTCTGAGTTACACTCGATGTTAACTCTTGCTATTCCATGTTCCAACGTATACAAAATACAAAATTTCTTGGGTCGCGACCGGGCATCCGGGTTGTAGGTCATTGAGAAAAATTTCAGTTGTAGTGCGTCAGTGTCGTGGCCGGACTTGGAAGCCTTAAATATTTTACCTACCGTGCTTCTTATAAGTATCAAAGGTAAAAAGTCACCATATCAACTTCATAATAGATCGTCAAAAGGTAGGTTATAAAACCTACACATAATCCCAACTTGATGACTTCATACTATGTCTCAAATTTACCAATTATTGTAGATTCCGACTTGTTGAGTGGTTGATTCCGGTTATAACTTCTTAACCCAATTAGCATATTACAACAAACTATGATACAGACACAGCAACTTGGACCGACCTTAAACAAGCCGGTCAGAAACTTGAAGTCCTAAAAAAGAAACTTAAAGTCTTAAACCATTGACCTTCTTGATTATTCATTGACCCGGTCCAGGTAAATACCTTCCCGCTCCGGTCCAGGTTCCAATTTTTCTTCTTTCATTTTCTTTCTTTTTAATCTTCCTTGCTTCTAAAACATTTTTTACAATGTTTCTTCATGCTGTAATTCTGATTTACCTTTTTTTCTTTTAAATTATATCATGTTTTATAATACTACGATAACAGAGTTTGCAAGGTTGTTTAACGTACAATAATTTGGTGTGTCAAGTTGTTACATATATTTATACCTCAATTTTCTATATTTTTTGTAACATTTGTTAGACTACATAATTCCTCGTGGTTATAACTTTATTGATTACCATTATTTATAATCGTAAAACCCTAATTCCCAAAACCCACAAACCGGGCTTGGGCCTAATTATCCACTAATACTCCCCCGCAGTTCGAGTAGCGAAATCACGAAAACTCGAACTTTATTTACAAAAATTCATGTAAACATATCATCCCATTGTATGAGTAACTCAGACTGTCAGACAAAAGTTCATCACTAGTGTTCCATTTTATAACTTTTTCTTTTACAGATCTTCCCATTGTATGAGTAACTCGTTTGGTATTTCTGACAATGCATGTTAAACATTTGGAGAATCTCTAATTATTACTGTATTTGCAATGTTGTATAACTTATCATAATTATCATGTAAACACGTAATTTGAGTCAACTACAAATTTTGTTTTAGGCTATACATATTAGAGGCAACCTCTTATTTTTGCAAAGCTTCAATTCGTCTACATATGACAAAATGCTCTCCACTTAGAAGTGTGGACCCGAGTTTTATTGTCGATTAATATTCATAATTTTTAAAAAAGAAAAGTAAAAACTTTAAGTCTCCAGAAACATTAAAGCTCATATAATTTTTCCAAACTCGTAATACCCATTGGTTATATTAAATGGGATATTGTGTTAGCTTGAAAGCATAGTATTAACTTCTAGACATACAGTTCATATTTACTATGGTATATATGCATTGAAGTTTTTCTCTCAATTTTCTATGTGGGATAAAAGATTAAATAGGTAGGTGATCCTGATAAGTAACAACACGAAAGTTGTTGGTTCCCCTTCCGTGCTTGATGACGTTTTGGTTAGTCACTGATAACGATAACTTAGTTTTGATGACACTAACGACTTTTAGATGACTCGTCGTAGGAGAGTTTTCAAAGGTTTTAGTGTATAATAGTTGAGTGATTCGGTTGTTATTATGTATATTTAGACCACAATTTTTCATGTTTTTCAATGTAATGTAAATTGGTCTAAGACTTTGCAAGAAAATGTGTTATCTTTTTATTAGCTGTATATATTTAAGTATATCTTTATTAATATTGTTTTATTATTAGTCCAATGTTTAGTCCAACCCAAATATGGTCTTGTGCAATACGCTATGTATCTGTATATATTTTCAGTTGAGAGGTGAATGAAAATCAAGGGAATTAAACCTAATCTAATACTTTTGTTACTAGAAGATTAGTTGAAATGGGAGTCTTTTTAACATAAACTCTCCTTCATTACTCCAAACTCAAGAATTGATAGTGACTTTTGGATTTTGTACACACTATGTTGCCACTCATTAATTTTGGTGTTATGTGATCATGCATATCAAGTCTTCTGGTTTTAGTAGGAGGCTGCAACTCTATGATGTTCATTATGGCGATAGGATCGATTTCGGTGGTCGAAAGATGATAATATTTCATTTGAAAGATACCTTAAACAATTAAAACTTTCTCTACTTCGTTATTATATATACCAAAGTAAAAGTTAGAGTAAAGTTCAAAACACATCCCCGTGGTTTGCCATGTAGGTTTCTTTACATCCCTAAACTTTTTTTGGAACAATTACATCCCTCCGTTAGTAAAGTTGGCACAAAATCATCTCTAAAGACGAAACGCTGAAAGTAAAAGTTAAGTCCCCGATACCCGTCGTATGAGGGTATTTTTGTCCAATTATCCTTTGTCTCGTTAAAATATCTACTTCTAAAACCTTTATTTTCCAATTTATCGTTTAAATGTCGTTAGCATCTCACTAAATTCTCGTCAACTTACTACTTTTATGAATCAATGTTCCAATCCCATGTTTTATGTCTTTTGATATACAAACATTTAAAAAACTTGTAAAACCTTTATTTTGGACCCATACCCTTTTTTAAAAGCTGTAATCTTCTTCCCAAATCCAACACCTCCAAAAATGTCTTGCCGAGACCATATAGGTCTCGGCCTAGCCTTTCCCGTCATCAACGCCAAACCAAACGACCCAATCAAAGGTCTTTCCCTTTCGACAACACAATATAACAACATCCTCATTTTTATTTCAAAACCACCAATCACATCCAATCTCTAGGGTTTCATCTGAAACCCAAATCAAAAGTAAATAAACAATCAATAACAAGAACAATTATCAAGCACACAACAAGGCCACACCGAGAGCTTAAGCTCTCGGTTCGGTAACGACCTTGAGACACGGATACCAACATGGTTTTAACCACATTTTTGTTAAAAGTTGTTTCCACGTTTACAACCAACTCGACTCAAAAGCAGTCAACTCGCGTGACTCATGTCAATGAGTTTCAAGGATAACGAGCTAAAACTCGTGTGTGTTACCCTACCTTTATCTTCTTTGTGAATATGACACGGTGATGGTGATATGGTGGGGTTTAGGTGGCGCGTGGGTGAAAGAAACGAGGGTGGGGGTGGTTTGAGGCGCGTGATGTAGTAGATCGGAAAGAGGGTGAGGTGGGAAGTCTTTTGAAGGCGGTGAGTGGTGGTTGTCGGCGTTGAGCCGCGGTGGTGATGTTTTCCGGCTGCTAGGGTGAAGATGATGAGTGGTTGGGTTTGTATGTGGTGTTATCCACTTGGACGAATTGATGTAATATACTCAAAAAAAAAGTCAAAACAAATTAATAATGGGATGAGAATAGACAAAAATACCCCTCATTCGCATATGGGGATTTAACGAGGACTTCTTTGCGGCGTTGCTCCTAGGATGATTTTGTGCCAACTTTACTAACGGAGGGATGTAATTGTTCCAAAAAAAAGTTTAGGGATGTAAACCAAGCCACAAGGCAAACCACAGGGATGTTTTTTGGACTTTACTCAAAAAGTTAATATAAACTTGATAATAGATTGTAAAAAGGTAACTACGTAACTACACAGAGATGTTTTGAGAAAGTTTTCATTGAAGCGAAGATTAATAGCAGACAAAATAGCCCACAGCTTATAACAGATGCCGGGCCACTTGGACCATTGACCTACTTGATTATTCATTGACCGGTCCGGGTAAATACCTTCAGATTGGCCTTTTGCTCAACCCAACGATGTGGGATAGGATCAATCTTTTTCTTTTTTCATTTTCTCTTATTCGTCTCTTTTTGAGTACTTCTAAAACATTAGCAAAGTCTTAACTAACTAGAACCCAAACCCGACCCTATTAGGCTATCGGGTTTACCGCATCAACCCGATAAGCTAAATAGGACCTACTTCAACCCAACCCTATAATGCCTTATCGAGTTCGGGTCAGGTCGGTTTGATCCATTTGACACCCCTTGTAATGTTTTTTCATTCAAATACTTTGTGAGCTTCTACTTGACCAGCGTTACAAAAGCATATCGTAATACAGCATGTAAGCACCAATGGTAGAATAGTACCCTGCCACACTACTGACCCGTGTTCGATTCCTGGCTGGTGCATTGGTGATTACTCACTGAGTCTGTGGCTTTAGTTTGCAGCCTTTATTTTAATCCAGTCAGTTGTTCATTAACTTATGAAAATGAATTTGTTGGTTTTTACAGGAGATTATTTTACCTCATTATTAACTCTTGTCTAAATTTGTGGGGTTTATGTTTGGTCTGCGTTGAGAATCATGATTTTGTAAGTGGCAATTGTGTTTACAAGATTTATAACATAACCGACATATTTTTCTTTTCTTTGGATAAAGAGTTTATACCCTGAGAAAATATTAAAAGTAAAAATGTTTAGGTACACAAGAGGGGGTAATGAATGTGATATCTCTATTTGTCCCTTGGATAATGAATGTGATTTTAGTTGTAAAGCCACCCATGTGAGACGCATAAAAAAGTAAACCAATTACCTAATAATCCATATACATAGTCATTTCTGAATCTAAACATTTTTTTTTATCTTTTACAAAAATGAATCATATATGTCATTATCATTTTTTCAGTCGCGACTCACGACCCACTTAAGACGAACCACTTAAAAACAAAACACCAAATGAACCAGGCTTAAAAGCAATTTGTACTATTGGATAGAGGACCGATATACTGTACACAGTACTAAAAATAAACGCCACCCATCTTTTTTATCCGCTAAAAGCCTTGAAACTAAGGGTGAGCATCAACCCGAAACGGACCGGACCGAGAGACCGGACGGACGAACCGACGACCATTACGGTCCGGTCGTAATCTTGGCATTTGGTCTATCCGTCCGCCGGTCGGTCCGACCAAACCGACGAATTTGAATTTAGGCGGACGGTCGAATGGGCCAGACCGACCGACCACATTTGGTCGGTCTCTCGGATCCTAGAATTATCGGTTTTGGTCGTCCGTCCGGTTTTGGACCATGCACACCCTGAAACTATAGATAACTAGTATACTATTGGGTGGGTGAGCGAAACCGCACATAAACCGCCAAACCCGCATAAAACCACAAAACCCACACCGCAAAAACCGAAACCGCCAATAAAACCGCGGTGCGGATCGAAAATAAAATCAAGTTTTGCGGTGCGGTTTTGGTTTCCACCAAAAACGCCTGAATAACCGCATTATAACCATAAAGTCATATTCAAATATATTTTTATTTTTATTTTTTAATAGGGGCAATTACATACATCCCCATTTAAATTTCACTAATTACATATATCCCCAACCAAACTTAAAAATAACAAATATACCCAATCTTACTTATTTAATTCACATAGTTACTGATCTGTGCTAAACCGTCAAGTCAAACAAACTTAAAACAGCTTAAAACACAAATGCAATGAAGTCCAGGAGAATATAGTGTTTCCGATTAGGTTATGTCTGCGTTAATGAATTATCAAACGCTTAGTGATCGAGAGGAGTTTGAACGGAAAAAGGATCGAATTATGATTATAACTACGGAATAAGCCAACAAATTAACACGGCTTAAATGCAAATTAAAGGAAATTAGAAAGATAAAATCTATTAAATAAACGCTATCACTATAATTAAAATGATGTTTTTGTTTTTATGTTTTTATAAAACGAATTAAAAATCTACGACGCATAAATTAAAAAGTGAAACTAAAGCAATATTAATCCTAACAATATGAAAATGATATTTTTACAAACCTAATAATAAAAGAAACTTTTAGAAAAAATTTTTTACAACTAATTAATTAATTATTATTAATTAAAAACTATTTTAACTATTAAATAATTACCTAAAATACAAGAAAATGTGGAATAAAGCTAGAAAAATAAAATTAAGACTTAGAAAAATCTAAAATATCAAAATAGAATTTTCAAAACTATTTTTGTATTTTTGTGATTATTTTTCTATTTTCTAGGAATTTAAAACTATTAAAAACTAATTAAATTACTAAAAATTACAAAATGAACTATGAAAAAAATGGAAAATTACTTTTTTATATTTATCTAAAGCCTAAGAAAAATGAAAACTTATTTATTTTGAACCTTTTTTTTTTTTGTGTATTAAATGCTATTTAAAAGAAAACTAATAAAAATCAAAATAAGCAAAATGACTTAGATAAATATGAAAAATTCAGGAAAACTCTAAAATTATATTCTAAATCTGAGAAAAATATAAAAACAGGTGCTTGTGTACAAGATTATGAAACTGATGTGGAATGATCTTAATAATAAGCACTTAAATAAGCCAAATGATTAAAACAAGCCACCAACTATGAAAGTTCTAATAAGCTAAAATAATAAGAATACAACAAGTTACAACTATCTTGTTAGAATCACAAGCTACAAATGATTTGGTGTCTTGACTTTTAAGCTAAAAAACAGTTTTATAGAGGTTGGCCACCAAATAAGCAACCAAATAAGCTAGACACCGGAAATAAATTATAGAGACCTAAAGTAGACTGGTTGGGAACATGTGCACCAAAACTCGGATGAGTTCTTATGAGCCCATTGTGATGCAAGGATCGAAAAACTCAGTTCAACTGAGACCAAAGGAAAGGAGCATAAATGGCCTAAAAGAAGAGCTTGTTTAGAGCTTATAAAAAATTTGTAAAATTTTTCAAAAATACTGATAAGAAAGAGGACCAGATGAAGTTTCTAAAACACCAAGTCTCACCGAGTAAGTCGAAAATGAACTCAAAACAATTCTTCCTAAATGAGCCCAAAATGACTTTTCACACTTTTGACTTTTGATGATATAATGAAACTTTGACTAAAGTGAACTTTGGATCCAATTTGTGGAATGAACTTGATGAATTATGATGAAATGGCTACCACCAGTTATTTCTATGTAATCTCAACACAAAACAAGTATTTGAATGTCCAAAACCACAACAGTTGAGAGATTAAGAAAGTTATGCTAATTTTTTGACTTTTGTGATTAGCAGGCACAAGATGTAGACTGATATGAGTGCATTAGAGTTAAACAAGCATGAACCAACAGGAAACTATCAGACGGTCTCCCAATGCAATTTAAGCAAGTAATCAAACACCCAAAACATAGATTTGCAATTTTGCTAAGCTAACTACTAATCCATTATTTCAATGATTAAACTATGTTTACGACTTAATTAGCACTAATTGAACAGGTTTGACAGATTATAACTACAAGTTATGCATGTTACTTGAAATTGACTTACATGGGTCCAGCTTGGCTTGACTGAATCGCGGACCAGGCCTAAGCACTCCTAACCTATATAAATCAACCCACTAACTCCCAATCCAACCCATCCACTCATCAACCTAACCATTTCCATAGTCATATGCTCACCCAGTTGACTTTTGTTGACCCGGATACAAAATGAGTGTAAACTTGAATTGGAGCTTGTAAAAAGCTATGTTAAGCTTATTTAAGCTCAATGGAACTGATAAACAAGTGTTATGAAGCTTTTGAGTATGGTTTGGAAATGGAAAATTTCAACAAAGACATAAACGAGGATTATATCATTAAACTGAAAATTGGTACTTGGAAACAGTTTCAATACATTCAAATACTTAAAGTGAATACATTTTAACAAAACATTACAAGTTTTACACTAAGTTGAAAGATTAAATATAAAAGCGACATAAAGTGAAAATGAAAAACTCAAGACTCCTTATAATCCAAATCTCATCTTCTCTCACAGAATGTATCCCACCATTCTAAGCCATTGGATGGCAATTAATCTTGACCATTCAAAATTTTGATTTTCTCACTTGTGGATAAGGAAGAGTGAGGGTTCATTAAATGCTTTTGGATGTTAGTTGTGGAGTGGGAACATGGTGGAGTGAGGTGAGGAGAGGGATGGGATTACAGTGAGTTGGCGAGTGAGAGTGGAGGACTTTTGGCGGTGTTGGAATTTGACGGATATAATAATCCAAGGGGGTCACAATTGCATATTGTGAGGGTCCAAAGATAGAGGCGAGGGGTCCAAAATTGGTTTAAAGGGTTTTAAACTTTCAAGGACTAAAGTTGTAAGATCTGAAACTTCAAGGACTTAGGTATAATTCTGAAAAGATGTTCCAAGGACTTAAAGTGACAATCTTCAAAAGTACAAGGACCAATGTTGCCATTTTCACATTTTCCAGTGGACCAATTCACAACTTTTAAACTTGAAGGACCATTTTTGCAATTTTCTCAAACTTTTAATATTTTTCACCAAAGGACTAAATTTGACAACTTATGATTTAAAAAGACCTTTGGTGACTTTGAAATTATGAGCTCAGGGACTGATTTTGACAACTTTTGAAACTTGGGGACAAACCGCAATTTTGCAAATTTGATACGTTTTTCATCTGATTTTGATATTTTTGTATTTAAAACACATAAAACACTGATTTGTGATATTTTGATC
The DNA here is from genome assembly GCA_910596185.1 of Chrysanthemum makinoi. Lineage (NCBI taxonomy): Eukaryota > Viridiplantae > Streptophyta > Magnoliopsida > Asterales > Asteraceae > Chrysanthemum > Chrysanthemum makinoi. The sequence continues at coordinate 6,600,039 of OU343221.1, read as the reverse complement.
ATTTTGATGTGTTTCGAGTGTTTTCGGATGATTTTGCAATTTATATTGTACAAAAATGATGAGTATTTACACACTCATCAATCCCCCACATTGAGATATTGCTAGTCCCTAGCAATGATTTGAGAAAACTTAATGGATTTGAAAAACTCTTTACCAAAAGCCATTACTTCTGGAGTAGCCAAATGTTTCAGTTCAAGTAAGAACCATGGTACCGCGATAACCATCGATTTATTGGCAAATCATAAACCATATAACGGTTTGATGTGTCTTTACCGCGAAAGCCGTACCATACGGACTAGCCAACTCTTAGATAAATTATCGAATTATCTTTGGTGAGTGAATACCATTATGGATTTTCCATCGCTTTACCACAAGCCATAATCTTTGCGGGCTAGACTCTTCACTTTTAGGATATGGTGAGTTGAGAACCATACAATTTTGGGCAAATTGCAAATATAAACATGGTTGAGAAATCTTTACAAAAGCCGTTTGCTCTGGATTAGCCAATCCTTTTGTCTTACTGCACATGGCGGATAATGCCGTGAAAGTGTAGAACACTTTACCAAAATTTTGGCAAAAAGCGGGGAATTGGGTGGATAATATATGATAAAATTCGAAATTCCCCCACTTAGAAATGAATATTGCCCTCAATATTCAAATACCGCAGGTTATGCGAAACAAAGAACGAAAAGGGAAATACTACCATTATTTAGAAAGAAGATTTTTTTAGAACTTTATATACACAACATATGGGCAACCCACCACTGGGTGGTAGAAAATAGAAAAAAGTCAGAAATACGGGTGAAAACCCATATAGTGTGCTATTGTTTTTGATTACCGAGTCGCTAGCTTGACTCGATCCCCGCATTCATTGGTTCATGGGGAAAGTTTGTAAATCGGGACAACCACGGAATGTCCTCTCCAAATAGTGCTTCAATCTATGTCCATTCACTTTGAAGTTTGGCCCTCTATTTGAGATAATTCGACAATGATGCCATATGGAAACACTTTGGTAATGGTGAATGGACCAGGTCCAACGGTCTTAAGTTTCCCCGAAGATCTTCAATCTAGAATTAAAAGAAGGACTCGATCACCAACGTTGAAAACGCGATTCTTAATCTTTGAGTCATGGATCTTCTTTGTCTTTTCTTTGTAGATCAAAGAGTTCTCGTGTAGGCACATCACGAGTTCATTTAATTCGTTGAGTTGAACTTTCCGATGATCATACTTGAGGTCGAAATTTGCATGCTTCAAGGCCAATAGGCTTTGTGCTCAAGCTCGTCGGAGATGACACGCCTTCCATACCGACTTGTAAGAGAGTAGCCAGATGGGTGTTTTATAAGCGTTGGAAGGAAAGTGCATCTTCAAGTTTGTCCCACCAAGAGGCACGATTTTCACCTCGGTCCTTCCAAGATTCTTTTCAAACCACGGTTCGAAACTTCCACTCTTGCCCACTAGTTTGTGGGTGATCGCTGTAGAGGCGATTGGGTGACACCGCTTAAAGCTTTGCAATTGGTCATTGCAAAAGTGTGTACGCGATCATAATGATGGCGAAGGTTCCAAAACGGGCAAAGAGAGACTTTAAAAACTTCACAACTACTGGCGTCGTTGGTAGGTGCGCTTCGCCTCACCCATTTAGACAGTAATCGTAGCCAGTATATACTTGTTCCCTCGAGAAGACGGAACGCGGCCCATAAAGTCAATGCCCCATCGCCAAATATCTACATTGCAGAATGGCATTTTGAGGCATTTCATCTCTTTTAGAGATGTTACCATGACGTTGGCAAGAGTCGCAAGATTTGACGAGGTCATGGGCATCTTTGTAAATGTGGGCCAATAGAAACCGTCAAACACCTTCTTGGCGGTGTAGTTCGGCCATTATGTCCCCGTGGGTCCATGATGACAAGCCTTGAGAATTTCATCGACTTCGGCGTGAACACGCCGATGACTTGATGCCGAATTTTTAAACAAGTAGGTCGTCCCCGTAAGTAATGCTTAACATCTTTGAAAAATTTGTTCTTTTGTTGGGACGACATTCCTTTCACAACAAAGTTACCCGCATGGTAGTTTGCAAAGTCGGCAAACCATGGGGTACTCGAATCTCTACGATGAGATACCACATTAAGTGTCTCCGAGAGCGTTTCGTTTATCTCCTTTTACACTTTGATGAGGATTTTCAAGACGGGAAAGATGGTAATTAGGTTCGCTAGGTTCTCCGCTCATCACGAATGGTGATATCAAATTCTTGTAGGAGAGAACCCATCGGATCAATCTGGTTTTGCATCTTGCTTAGCAAAGATATTTGAGGGTGAGGATCCGTATACACTATGCTTTTGGACAAGATCAAGTATGGCGAAACTTCTCGAAGCATACACCACCGCTAGTAATTCTTTCTCCTGAGTGGTGTAATGTGCCTGAGCTTCGTTCAAAGTTTTGCTAGCATAGTGTATAGGCTGGAAATGTTTAGCCTTGCTTGAAGCGCACCTATGGCGAAATCACTGCGTCGCATATAAGCTCGAATGGTAGGTCCCAATCGGGGGCAACTAGAATTGGTGCTTTCGTGAGCTTCCTCTTAAGAGTTTGGAAAGCTTCAATGCACTCACTAGAGAAGAAGAAGGAGTGTCTTTTCAAGAAGTCGGGTCATAGGCGGGATATTTTCGAGAAATCTTGAATGAAAGCGACGATAGAAACCTAAGCATGACCAAGGAAACTTTTAACTCCTTTAACGGTTGTGGGAGGAGGTAGCTTTGCAATAACATCAACTTTAGCTCGTCACCTCAACTCCTTTCTTAGAGATCTTATGGCCAAGGACAATGCCTTCTTTGACCATAAAGTGACATTTCTCCCAATTTAGACAAAGGTTCGTGTTTTCACAACGCTTGAGCATCTTGTCCAAATGTGAGAGACATGTTTGGAAAGAATCCCCAAAGACCGAAAAATCATCCATAAAGACTTCCATAGTCTTTTTGATCATGTCATGGAAAATGGCCATCATACACCTTTGGAATGTACCGGGGGCATTGCATAAGCCAAAAGGCATGCGTCGGTAAGCAAATGTTCCATAAGGACATGTGAATGTGGTCTTTTCTTGATCTTGTGGATCAATGGGAATTTGAAAGTAACCCGAGAAACCATCGAGAAAGCAATAGTATTCGTTTCCCGCTAATCTCTCAAGCATCCGGTCCATGAAGGGTAAAGGAAAGTGGTCTTTATGGGTGGCTTCATTTAACTTTCGATAGTCAATGCAAACACGCCATCCCGTAACCAATCGGTAGGAATCAACTTCGTTTCATCATTTTCAACAACAAGTAATGCCACCTTTCTTGGGCACACAATGAACGGACTCACCCAAGGACTATCGAAATAGGTAAATCAGTCCGCATCGAAGTTTAATGACTTCCGCTTTGATAACCTCATGAATTTTAGGATTCATCCTTCTTTGGTGTTGGACCGCGTTTGAGTCATCTTCGTGAGAATTTTGTGAGTACAAAATCTCGGGTCAACCCCCGGATGTCGGAAAGTTTCCAGCGATGGCTCGCTTGTGACTTCAAAACTTTTATGAGGCGGCTTTTCATCCTCACTCAAGTTCTTAGCAATGATGATGAGTGATTTATTGTCACCTCCAAAATGCATACTCGAGATGAGGTGGTAAGTCCTTAAGTTCGACCGGAGGATCATCGATTTTCAATCGTTTTGATTTCCTCTTTATGAAGTTCTTGAGGAGGGAGTGATGAGGGATCATCATTGAGCAACTTCTCGATGAGAAGAATATCTCCTCGATAAGTGAATCAATTTCCCATGACTCAATCACTAGACAAATATGCTTCAATCTCTTCAAATAGAGTTACTTCCTCAAACGGAGTGAGGGATGTGGAGAGAGAGCAACGATGGGATCAACCGTGGGATTGCCACTGAGAATCCAAGAAGTCCTTGAGAATATTCCTCCGACACAATGTCAATGACATCAATCATGTTGACGGAAGTGTCTTCATAACTAGGGGAATATCTCGTAACTTGATCGAGGTTGAAGGTAACGGCTTCCTTGTTTGACCTCAAAGTGATTTCCCCTTATCAACGCGATGATTAATGCACCCGTTTTCAAGAAGCACCTCCCAAGATGAGGGGTACCGGGATCGCATCAATCAACAACAACAAATCGGCGGGAAATGGAATTCTCCTACTTTCACAAACATCCTCGGCTATACCTAGCGGACGAGAACTTATGCGGTCCCAAGGCTCGAGGATCATACATGTAGGTGTAAGCGGAGGTAATGAAAGCCTTTTCCACATGGAGTGTGGCATCAAGTTAATGCTTGCACCAAGATCGCCAAGGCGAGCATTGAACTATTCCTGAAAATCACATGGGATGAGAAATTTTCCGGTCTCCTAGCGGGAAGCTTTTAAGGATAAACCAGAACAATTCTCATTCAAAGAAGTTTTAGCCAATGGAAATCTTTTCCTTGTTAGTCGCCAGACTTTTGATTGTTGGACGAATTTGGGCATAAGAAGAAGATTAAACTAATCTCGAAGTGCATATCTTGAAAGATTTGGATAAGCTTCTCCATTTGTTGATTAGTTTTGTATTTTGATCATTAAGCCTTGAAGGATAAGGAAGTGAAGGCTTAGGATTGGTCATCGGAACAGGGTTCGGAATTGGAGGTAAGAGTCCCAACGGTTGGTTTAATGTGCCGTGGGCTTGAGATATGCGCCTCGTCCTTTGTCACCTCGGTTTCTCGTTCCACATCCTTCACCGGAGAAGGAGTAGGCATCGAGGGTTCCTCATAAGATTTACCACTACGAGTGGTAATAGCATTCAACTCACCCTTAGGGTTGGGAATGGTGTTACTTGGAAGAGATCTGAAGTTGAAGCTTGATTCTTTTGACTTACGAGAAGAGCAAGCACGTTATCGATCTTGCTATTTTTCGCGATCAATCTTGCTACTAGTTGTTCTAATCTCAGATGTAAAATCATTTCTCATAGAGGTAATCTGATTTTGCATGGACACCATCTTAGCTTCATTGTTTTGATGTAACTAACAATGTCAATGGAAGCTTGAGGAGGTGGAGCTTGAACAGTTTGTTGTGGAGCTTGGAATCGGTTTTGATTATAGTTCCCTTGATTTTGAGAACCTTGATTTTGAAAATTCCGATTCGATTGATTAAACATTATTTCGTTTGATTGTTGATTTTGATTAAACCCGGGTGGTCCAAGGTAATTGTTAGAACGATAGCTTAGGGTTGGTCCCCTTGCGGTTGGTAGGAGTTACCAATTGTAGGAACCTTGAGCAACATATACGCTCTCTTGAGTGAAACCAGAGCTGGACACTCAAAATAAGGATGTGGACCACCACAAGTCTCACAACTCTTGTTCACGGCATTAACTTGTTGATTAGCATTTGTGTGATTCATTTTAAGCATGGCGGTGATATCTCTTCCAACTTTTGTTGAGAGTGGTGAACTCGAAGATGGAAGGGTGGTGGATCTTGACTCACTCCTGCGGCGAGAATCCCAATAATTGTGGTGGGGTCATATTTTCGATGAGATCATAGCACTCTTGGGTCGCTTTTCATAAAGGTACCACCGGCAGCAGCATTGATTGTGTCACGATGTATCAGTGTTAACCCGTTATAGAATGTATCTATTTGGGTGACAAGCAACATGTTGTGGTTTGGACATCGGTCAATTGAAAGCTTATAGCGTTCCCATGCCTCGAATAAGGACTCGTCGAGGAAGGCTAAAATTGCCGATTTCATTCCTTAGTTTACATCACCATCGACGGTGGAAAATATTTCGCCAAGAACTTGGAGATCATTTCATTGAAACTATGGATTGAGTTCTTGGGAAGACGATCAAACCATGCGGTGGCATGAAGCGTCAAGGAATAAGGAAAGAGGTATAAGCGAAGGGCGTCATCGGTGACCCCATTTTGCTTCATACTTTGGGTGACAATGAGAAATTTGTCAAGATGCTTGTTGGCATCTTCACCCGGTGATCCGTGAAATTGGCAAAAACTTTGGACTTGTTGAATCATGTGATGCTTAAGTCCAAATCCGTTCCTCCCGATGTTGTTGGGCAATTGGACCGCCCTGTCCATTCATCGTGGGTTGGCAAAGCTCCTCCATCGTTCGGAGATCGGGAGCGGATTGTGTGGATCGGGTTGGACTTGAGGTCCATCCCTGATTCCGGTATGGTGGGATGCTCAGCGAGCATATCTGGGTATGTTTTCTTTGTTAAAATACGTCTCTCTGAGCTTGCGGCAGTCTTATCACTAGAGTTAACTCTAAGAAACCTCGAGTTAAGGAGAGAAATGGGAATTATGAAAATCTTTAGAGATGAGAATGAGAAATTGAAGGCGTTTTATAAAAATCGGTGAGAAGAATCTTTATGGGTTTCTCGGTTTTGAAGCGTCGATATCACAACAAAATCAATTAACACAAAATCGAGGCAAAACAACGGTGAACTTAACCAATAATCCAAGATGAATGGCTTCTTTGAAAAAGGTACACCAATCACAAGGACACAAAGGCAAGTTTTAAATCTTTAGTTCGGAAACTTATTATGGTCGCACCAGTTAGGTAGTGCCTTGCCTTGGTTTCGCGTGGTAATCTTTAAGTTGTTATTATTAAAGAAACTGCGAATCTTTTTGTATTTTTATTATTTGATACATATATATAAACAAAAGGAAAAATCTTTTTGTGTTTTATACGTTTTTGCTTGTTTTTGGGTTTTTGGATTTTTTAAATAAAAATATGGATATATATAGATATGAATGATGGATGATATAAACAAAGAGTGAGGATTCAAACAACTAATCACTAAACGTGGGAAATTAACAAACTCTGCGGCGTGGCTAAAAATTTGATCTTAACTAAACCGTCAAGTCAAACAAACTTAAACTTAAAACACAAATGCAATGAAGTCGGGAGAATATAGTGTTTCCCCTCGGTATGTCCCGGTGAGCTATGCGATGAATTATCAAACGTTTAGTGATCGAGGTTTGAACGGAAAAGGATCGATTATGATTATAACTACCTAATAAGCCAACAAATTAAAACGGCTTAAATACAAATTAAAGGAAATTAAAAAGATAAAATCTATTAAATAAACGTTATCACTATAATTAAAATGATGTTTTGTTTTATGTTTTTATAAAACGAATTAAAAATCTACGACGCATAAATTAAAAAGTGAAACTATAGCAATATTAATCCTAAAAATATGAAAATGATATTTTTACAAACCTAATAATAAAATAAACTTTTTAGAAAAAAACTATTTTACAACTAATTAATTAATTATTATTAATTAAAAACTATTTTTAACTATTAAATAATTACCTAAAATACAAGAAAATGTGGAATAAAGCTAGAAAAATAAAATTAAGACTTAGAAAAATCTAAAATATCAAAATAGAATTTTCAAAACTATTTTTTATTTTTTCGATTATTTTCTATTTTCTAGGAATTAAAAACTATTAAAAACTAATTAAATTACTAAAAATTACAAAATGAACTATGAAAAATATGGAAAATTACTTTTTCTACTTTTATATTTATCTAAGCCTAAGAAAAATGAAAACTTATTTTTTTGAACCTTTTTTAATTTTTTTGTATTAAATGCTATTTAAAAGTGCTTAAAACTAATAAAAATCAAGAAAAATAGCAAAATGACTTAGAAAATATGAAAAAAATTCAGGAAAACTATAAAATTATATTCTAAATCTGAGAAAAATATAAAAACAGGTGCTTGTGTACAAGATTATGGCTGATGTGGAATGATCTTAATAATAAGCAAATAAGCAAATGATTAAAACAAGCCACCAATGTTAACGAAGTTCTAATAAGCTAAAATAATAAGAATACAACAAGTTACAACTATCTTATGTTCTTGAATCACAAGCTACAATGATTTGGTGTCTTGACTTTAAGCTAAAGGTTTTATGGGACAACTTGCCTAAAATAAGCAACCAAATAAGCTATTTGGAAATAAATTATAGAGACCTAAAGTAGGTTGGGAACATGTGCACCAAAACTCAGACACGATGAGTTCTTATGAGCCATTCTGTGATGCAAGGTGAGAAAACTCAGTTCAAGCTGAGACTGTGGGGGCATAAATGGCCTAAAAAGAAGAGCTTGTTTAGAGCTTATAAAAATTTGTAAAATTTTTCAAAAATATCTTGATAAAGAGGACCGGATGAAGTTTCTAAAACACCAAGTCTCACTGAGTAAGTCCCAGAAATGAACTCAAAACAATTCTTCCTAAATGAGCCCAAAATGACTTTTCACACTTTTGACTTTTGATGATATAATGAAACTTTGACTAAAGTGAACTTTGGATCCAATTTGTGGAATGAACTTGATGAATTATGATGAAATGAAGCTACTGCAAGTTATTTCTATGTAATCTCAACACAAAACAAGTATTTGAATGTCCAAAACCACAACAGTTGAGAGATTAAGAAAGTTATGCTAATTTTTTGACTTTTGTGATTAGAAGCACAAGATGTGATATGAGTGCATTAGAGTTAAACAAAGCATGAACCAACAGAAACTATCATCGAAGTCTCCAATGCAATTTAGCGATCCAAACACCCGTAAACATAGATTTGCAATTTTTAAATAAGCTAACTACTAATCCACTTATTTCAATGATTAAACTATGTTTAGCTGACTTAATTAGCACTAATTGAGCAGGTTTGATGATTATAACTACAAAAAGAGATTATGCAATGTTACTTGAAATTGACTTACAATGGGTCCCAGCCACTTTGGCTTGGAAAATCCGGAAACGATTACCACTAACCTATATAAATCAACCCAACTAACTCAAATCCAACCCAATCCACCTCTGCATCAACCCCTAACCATTTCCATAGCCATATGCTCACCCAGTTGACTTTTGTTGACCCGGATACAAAATGAGTGTAAACTTGAATTGGAGCTTGTAAAAAGCTATGTTAAGCTTATTTAAGCTCAATGGAACTGATAAACAAGTGTTATGAAGCTTTTGAGTATGGTTTGGAAATGGAAAATTTCAACAGTGACATAAACTGAGGATTATATCATTAAAGCGAAAATTGGTACTTGGAATCAGTTTCAATACATTCAAATACTTAAAGTGAATACATTTTAACAAAACATTACAAGTTTTACACTAAGTTGAAAGATTAAATATAAAAACGACATAAGTGAGAAATGAAAACTACAAGACTCCTCTTACGCTCCTCTTGCCTTTCTTTTATAATCCAATCTCATCTTCTCTACTCCTCTGAATGTATCCTTCATTAAGCCATTGGATGGCCTTGAATTAATCTTGACCATTCAAATTCGATTTGGCAAATTTCTCATGACAGATAAGGAAGAGTGAGGGGGGGAAAGGTTCATTAAATGCTCTTTGGATGTTAGTTGTGGAGTGGGGAACATGGTGGAGTGAAGATTGAGGAGGGGATGGGATTACCGTGAGATTCTGAAGGTGAGAGTGGAGGACTTTTGGTAGGTGTTGGAATTTGACCAGGGATATAATAATCCAAGGGGGTCACAATTGCATATTGTGAGGGGTCCAAAGATAGGCGGGGTCCAAAATTGGTTTAAAGGGTTTTAAACTTTCAAGGACTAAAGTTGTAAGATCTGAAACTTCAAGGACTTAGAGCCAATTCGAAAAAGATGTTCCAAGGACTTAAAGTGACAATCTTCAAAAGTACAAGGACCAATGTTGCCATTTTCACATTTTCCAGGACCAATTCGCCAACTTTTAAACTCGAGGGACCATTTTTGCAATTTTCTCAAACTTTTAATATTTTTCACCAAAGGACTAAATTTGACAACTTATGATTTAAAAAGGACCTTTGGTGACTTTACTTTTGAATTATGAGCTCAGATTTTGACAACTTTTTGAACTTGGGGACTGGCGCAATTTTTGCAAATTTGATATGTTTTTCATCCGATTTTGATATTTTTGCATTTAAAACACATAAAACACTGATTTGTGATATTTTGATCATTTTGATGTGTTTACGAGTGTTTTCGATGATTTTGCAATTTATATTATCAAAATGATGGTATTTACACACTCCGTGATTTACATATTATCCATTTTATTCAAAAGATAACCATTCTACCCTTTTCCTATCCATCTCATATCAAACTACATTAACATATAACGTTGTTCTGTGCAAATGAGATTAAATCTAGAAAACTCACTTGTGTAACAACAAAATAACGTTTCAAAGTTATGCCTAATGTTTTGCCAAATAACCCAAGTTCGTGTGTGTCCATCATTTACAACCTAATATTTATATTCAAATATTTTAATCACATGATTGAATTATTTCTATAATCACCATTTGTTAATTAATGGGAACGATATGAACAGACAATTTTCAGTTTAACAACATGCAACTTCTATAGTAAATAAACTAGTAGTTATAAAAAGAAAAGAAAAAAAGTTACTGGTACAATCAATTTCTCATAAATTCATCATTCAATTCTTGATTATAAACAAGAAAGATGTCATGTTTAGAAGAGGATGCTCGCATATATAAGTTTGTTTGGCACCTAAATCAGATTAAATGAAAAGGGTATAATTGTCTAAATATAAAATTATATGAAAATGGGTAAATATGTAATAAAAAGATTTGATTGGAGAAATATGTAATTTGTGATGTTTAAATAGGGATGTATGTAATTCTCCCTTTTAAATAAACCAACTAGATTTCATACTTTTTTTTTGATTAAATACTTTTGTTTACATTTTCATAATTAGTTATTTCAAACGTATTTTATTGGTTAATTATTATATACTTTCTATCAATTTATCATCGAAATTTAAAAATTTGTCATCTCATTTGACTTTTATTATTGTAGAGATTTAAAATTTCATACTAATACCCAACATTTTATATATATATGTTTCTACTCATTATGTAACCTTATGATATATTATTCTATAATAAATATATACAAAAAAATAGAAATTAAAAAAAAAAACTTTAAAAACCGCAAAACCCGCAAAAAAAACCAAAAAACCAAAAACCTGAACCGTAAACCCGAAAACCGCAGCGGTTGTGGATTCTCATTTTAAAACGCATGATTGCGGATGTGGTGGTTTTACCAAAACCCCACCAACCCGCACCATGCTCACTCTACTAGGTACTACTGATTACTATTGGGTAGAGGACTAGTGTACTATTGCACCGCAAATTACTACAAACAGTCTTGGGTCGCGTTTTACTTATTTACTAAAGAGGTCACTATGTGTGTCAAATTTGCTAAATAAGTCGCATGGGTGGTGCGTTTGACTAGGTCGGTTTAGTTTGTTAAATAAATTTTGGTCGCGTTTTAAAATTTATGTCGCGTTGTCCGTGAAGGTGAAAACTTTTTCCTCAAATGAATCTAAGTGATACGATTCAAAAGTTCATTTTGGTAAAATAATAATTGACGCCTTATTTAGCAAATGTAGCGGATATGGTCCATCTAAAAAATTTCTCCAAAAAACTCCCCAATAGGTTTCACCCATGCCTCAAACAACTTCCGGTTTCTTTCACTTTCCTTTTATATCAAGAGTAAATTACATAGATGGTCCCTGGTTTACCCAAAGTTTCACTCACATCCCTAAAACTTAAAGTTGCATGGAACCTCCCTATCTCTGAAACAAATAACAATGGGTCCACTGCGCTCTTTTTAATTGCCGTTTACCTCATTCGCTTTGCGCACGCCAGGTATTTTTGTACTTTCATTTCCCTTTTTATAAACTTTTAGTAATATTTTTATATAAATTCACACACTCTCACTCCCTAACCACACATTTGGATATCCACTCACCCTATCCACAGATTTTGGATCTAATTTTGCCTGAAAGTCAAGAACACCATGCCAATTTGTTCATGTGGTAGAAGAACCATTCCAAAAACTTCATGGACGGATATCAACCACGGTAGAAGGTTTCATGGGTGTCCTAAACCATAAGCTATCAAATCTCTTTTTTTTTATGTAATGGAAGAAGAACATAACATTGATATGAAGGCATTTTCTAACCTTAATCTTTTTTTTGTTAATTCTTTTAGAATTCGACTTGTCCATTCAATGATTGGATTGATCCTCCAATGTGCAATCGTGTTTGGCCATGGATTATTGAGGGAAGGAGACTTGAAGCACAATTATTGGAATGAGATGGCTAGGAAAAGGATGAAAAAGATGTTGGTTATTACATGGTTTTGCTTGGTTGTGTACTTTTTGTTGAAAATGTAGGTTTAAGTATTAGTGTAGTTGGTTCTTTTGTAAAGGAAATATGACTTTTATAGTCAAATTTTGTGGGTTGTAAGAAGCTTTATTATGTAATGGCAAAATTACAATGACTTTTGCACACCATGTTTGTGACTTGCTTATTAGATGGTTTTTGTGGCATTCAATTTGATAGTGTAAAGCAAAAGGTAGTTTGTGTCTTTGATAGGAACTACCATTCAAAAGGTCAACCAAAAACAGACCATTAAAAAGTCAAAAAAACACAATTTAGTATAACCAAAACAGACCCAATTTAAAAGAAAGGAACTACCATAAAAAGCTCAAAATGACCCAATTCCAGTTTGTGTCATTGATAGCATATTACACAAAATGACCAAGTATGCATAACAAGGTCAAATGACCTGATCATAACGGTCTTGACACTAACAAGCTACGCATAAAAGTGTTAGACATCTAACAAACTAACATCTGAGCATAAAAGTCTTGACACTAACAAACTAACATCTGTCTTGACACATAACAAGTACTTCATTAAACATTCTTCTTGGACATCCGTTTGACCCTACCACCTCACCGGTATTCTTCTTAGCATTTGTTGCGAGCTTCTTGGTAGCAGGATCTTCGATGCTTGACTTGCGAGGCTAGCGTGATTTTTACCAACACCACTTGTAGGCTTCTTGACAGATTGCTTAGTCTTTGTAGGTGCGTAAGATTGTCCTGTGAAGTTCTTTGTTGTGACCTTTACCAAAACACAAATTCTGGTCTTCATAGCTCTTGACATCTTTCCATTCTTTACCATGTCAATTAATTCACCGATCTTTCCTTTTCTTGTTTGGCCTTCCGGTTGTGGATGATGGAGGAATGATTATTGTATGAATTTGACACTTTGGCCACATTCTTGGCCCATTAGTTGGATTCACTGAGAAGGAATAAACTTTCCTCCATGTCTCAAGCCTCAACAAGGGTGTACCCAATCTTCAACCAACCTAGGATTCATGTTGTTTTGTGCCATGTTCCAGTTTGTGGCAATGGCATGTTTGCAAGGTATTCTGTGAAGTTCCCAATACCTACAAGTACATGTTCTAGTGGCCATATTTACCACACCTGATCGAAAGGTCCACTACATTGGTATAGATGATTTCCATTCCAAGAAACAATATCTCTGAACGCTTCATCACATAAACCCTTAAGTAGTTTTGGCGATTGGGGGTTAGTGGCCCATCACATTTGGCAATTATCCCATTAACTGTCACTATTCTTCTCATTAGGTACTCCCTAATATACTCTAATGCACTAATGATAGGCATATCCCTTCCATCTACTAATTTTCCATTGAAAACCTCACACATATTGTTCAATAAAACATCGATTTAGCTTTCTTCCATAACGTATAACATGTATTCCTAGATTACTAATTTGCTTATAAGCAGTGTGTGTATGCATAACTTAATTAAGGCTGGAACAAGTTGGAATACGAAAAGTGACTTCTTTCAGATGGTGAGGAGGAATCTTGCACAACCAATCATAAGCATCCTTGTTGAAAGACTTGAGATCATTCATTGCATGGGTGAAATGTGGAGCTGTGGTAGTAGATAGCACACTTCCATAGCAAGTCTTTGAATGCTTTGCCACTCCATTTAAGCTTCATATTTTCATGAATGTGCTTTAGACAAAACCTCGTGCTCGAATTTGAAACACCTTGGCAATTGGTATTATACCACGATATAAGAAACATAAAAACAGATTAACAAACATTTAATTAAGTTACAATTTAAAAGGGAATACAAACTAACAAGTACCTTTTGTCTATCACTAATGAAAGTGAAATTAGAATTACACTCCAAATCAAGATCTTCACCCAACTGTTCTAGAAACCAAGTCCAAGATTCAAGGTTTTCGGTTTTACTGCAATGCCATAAGCCCTTGGGTATATTCCATTGTTTGGATCCATGAATCTGAGGTCAACAATGACCGAAATGGACCTTCATAAAGGCACCATCCAACCACAACAAGTCTCTCATACCACCGAATCCTCATTTGCAGCCCAAGACATATGTAGATTCTCTGAAAAACCCTTTTGTTGTCATCTACATTATTTGGTATTTCACACTTGATCTTCACGGTTGTATTAGGATTATTATCCTTAAGCTCTAAGACATAGTCTCAAATGTGCATCTTCTTTGAGTGTGGTCTCCTCACTGTTCAATAGCTTTGGCCTTGGCTCTAAAGGCTTTCATTCTTGACACTTCCAAATGAAAATTCTTAATACTTTGATCTTGTACACTCGATAGGTATAGCGGGTTTGTTTCAATGCGAGATAGGATATCTTTAGCTAAGAAGTTAGCGATAAATGATTTAATCTTCCTTTTTGAAGACATTTATGTTCGACTCTGTAGGTTCTCACCGACCATGTTTCATCCGCACTTGGAAACTTGTAAAGCCCATGGGCATTTATTGGAATCTATTTGGTAGTTTGGTAGATTTATCACCTTTAATGACTTGTGCCTTTATTGGTGATTTGGATTCCCTTATCTTTGACTTTGTCATCCTATTCTTTTGGAGATACTTTCACGATCTTTGACTTTGTCATTCTATTCTTATGTGGCCCACTTGTCTTATCTACTTAACCGAGAGGCTCAACTGATTATCCGGTCCAAGCGGTCCAAGTGTAGGAATTGTACCATAGCACTCGCCTTATCCTAAGCTTATCATTCTTCTTTACTTGCTGAATTGACCTCCTTGTTTCAATAGAGTGTAACTTAATCATATCCTTAGCCTCTTTTGTAGTTCCAAATTTTTGGCCAACATAGAAATAACTCTCATTCTTCACACATACGCATTGGTACCCATTGTTTCCTAGCTCTTTTGCCTGCCCTTCCTAACCTCTCTAAATCATCATCATCTTCTTCGGACCCACTCCGAAGTCATTATTGTCGTATACATTTCCGGTTTCGCAATGTAACATGCTTCTTGAGGTTCCCACTACCCATAAACTCTGCATTGACATCAATATTAGCATGGAAACTTTCCACTTCTACATATGTATCATTCACCTCATCCACTATGTAATCACTATCCTCCTTGATGAGGTGTCTAAATACTCATCGTTTTTGTAATCTAAAACGCAAAATCATCGAGAAACACTCGGAAACACATCAAAATGATCAAAATATCACAAATCAGTGTTTTATGTGTTTTAAATAAAAATATCAAAATCGATGAATAATGTATCAAGTTTGCAAAATTGGCGTTTTAGTCCCCAAGTTTTGAAAGTTGTCAAATCTAGTCCACTGAATTCAAAATGTGGAATTTTATCATTCAAGGTCCCTGAAGTATTCTAAGTTGTTTAAAATGATCCTTGAATGATTCTTTGGTCAATTGGCAGAAAAAGGTCCTAAACTTTGGAAAATTGCAAAATTAGTCCTTGGACCTTTGAAAATGGATTTTATGCAAAAAGGGTTCTTGTTTTATCAATGTTGGTCATAATTGGTCCTTGTGAGAAGTTTGAAAAAGTTGCAAGTTCAGTCCTTGAAGTTTGGCAAAATTGCACTTTTAGTCCTTGTTATTACTTCTTAAACCAAACGGATCCAAATATATCAAAAGCCCAAAATACAAGCCCAATCCGGTGCCACTTGACCCTTGCTCCTTGAGCCCCAGTCCATAACTCCTTTTGAACCCCACCACAATTTGGACCTTTGTTATTAATACCACTCGATTCGACAAATTCCGAATACGGCAGCGCTTATACGAACCTTTGGCAGCCGCCTTCCAAACAACTTGAAATTGCAAAACAGGTCATGGTTTCCCTCTTTTCTCACCTATCCCATACTATGTTCCCTCCTCATCCTCTAAAACAACAAAATCCTTTAATTAAACCAATTAAAGCAAAACACACTATGAAGAATATTTGGCCAAAATGCAAGGTGGGCCGGTTCACGATGATTGAGTGATCCAAGGGGTTTAAATGTGGTGGGAAACAATGAGACATGTGTGGAAGGTGGAAAAGTCTATAAAGTGGGAAGAAGATGCATTGTATCATCTATCTAGAAAAAATTTTAGTTTATTATTGTCGTTTTTAGTATTTTTAAGTTTAAGTGTAATTTAAAGCTTTCAAACTTTCTGTTTTGAGTATTTCAGTGTATTGTAAGACTTTTTCAAGTAACAATTTAAAGTTTTAATCACTTCTCAAGTTTATGCAATTTCTCATTTTATAGAAAAATCTCATGTTGGATTAAATGTTGTTGTTTGTTGTTTGTAAGGATTAGAATAGGTCACATAAAGCTCCCCGATAGCTTATAAAAGCTATTAGAAACAATAAAAATTAGTTTAGACTAAAAAATCAAAAATTACCAAAAATCCAAATTAAATACTTGAAAAATCAAAATCCATGGTGAAGATCAAGAAGGCATAGGCGGAGGTTTATCTTGGATGGCCTTGGTATAGTGTTCTTGGGAAGCTATAGGAATTGGTTTTAGGTCTGAGTTCTTAATTTTAAGCTTGGAAGCTTTGTGCACTTTTGACCAATTTGGCATTTCTTTGTTCTCTTGTTTGGCTGTCTCTTTTTACTTGTTTTACTTAGTTGATCATAAATTAGTGTTTTTTGGTCATGTTAAAATCAATAGCTTGTTCTTTGGGAATTCATAGTTGTAGCTAAAATCTTATTTGAAGCGAGTCTATAATAGTTTCAAGTCTATTTCTTAGTTTTAAGTTGATATTTTGTGGATTCGAGCTTGTTTGAGTCTTTAGTTAATGATAATACCAAGGTTTGATCAGGCTAAGTGTTTTTTAAATTCCAAGAGTTGCTTTAAAACTTTCTATCTGATCTCAAAATAAGAGGTGCTGTTTGGTTTATGGTGTTTTAAAGTTCTCTGATCTT
>OU343221.1:6508333-6582824 GCA_910596185.1 Chrysanthemum makinoi | reverse complement strand
ACATTATAGGTGTGTATACTGTATAACAAACAATTGACAATTGACACTCGTAGCCAAGAACCAACAAAAATGATATTATCTGAAATTCTAAACCAAAAAAAAGGACTGAAAACAAAGTGGTTAGAAATTAAAAAACTTTCACTGCATTAAACTCTTTTTCATTGTTAATCCTAAATTCCATTTAAAGCATTCGTCCACTGTCCATAACCACCTCGCTAGACTCGACACCAAACAAGATTCTAAGGGTTAATTTAAGACCATCAAAACTACAGGGTTCATTTTTTTTATTATTATTTTTTTCGAACGGCAATTGTTCATCTAATACAATATACACCACAATCTATCACACGCCTCAGTCAACATGACTTGAACCCACAAGCATTTGGTTGGGGAGCTTCTCACACAACATGAGATACTATTGGGACACAAGCCCTTTGATACTACATGGTTCATTTTAAAACAACATCTTAACTAAGCGGACCAGAACGGCGATTCCCAGTGTAACCAATTCTGACATTCTGGTCCACGTCTCAAACCCACACGATCAGTGCAATGAGACTCGCTCTAAAAAGCTGTTTATGAACTCCAATCTTGTCATCGTCCACACTCCACACAACAAACTAAATTCTAGGGTCCTTATAAAAACCATCAAAACTACAAGGCTCATTTCGAAACAATGTAATAACTTAAAGGACCACAATCAATACTCCATAGTCTATGTGCAAAAGGTCTAACCATTTATTTACCCGATCCGTCAATACCTTATTGCCGTCCACATTTCACACCAAATCAAATTGCAGGCCTTCTTTTAAAACTTTTAAAAACAATATTCATTTTGAAGCATAACATCACAACTTTGTACACCCCATAAATCAGAACATCCAAATTGAAATTTGAAAAACCTAATAATAGTAAATTGAAATTTAAAATAACCCCTGAAATTGGACTGGACCAGTTTACTGATTGTTGTGAGTGGAGTGAACCACAATGTCAACACACTGATTATGGTCCATTCAGTTATGATGTTATGTTTTTTTTTTTAAAAGGCAACATAGTTATGATGTTGTTTTGATATGAACCATATAGTTCAAATGATTTTAAAAGAACCCTAAAAAATATATGATAGAAGTTTTTTAAAAGGAGTTCTTGTTTGCAACTCTCGAGTCTTGAGAGCCAACAATAGCAATAGCATCTTCAAATTTAACTGGTGCACTCACCAAATTGGCAAAATTGGGTTATTCTGGTCGTGTAAGTTACTTATGATTATGTTTCGAAATGAACCTTATAGTTTTGGTGTGTAGAGTCTGTGAGTGTGGACTGTGGACGGTATAAAACGATATTCGGATTACTAACTCAAAAAAGTAAACGTTGGATTACAAAACTTATTAAAGACAACACTTAAAGCTAATAAACTTTTTAAATCACTTATTTTAGCGCTTAGGGTGTGTTTGATTATCATTGAATGGAATAATTGAATTGCGATATCTAAAAATTAACCAGATCATGTGTTTGGCAATTAAAAAATGGCAACCTAATGATAAATCATGTGCTAAGCGATTTCACGTGCTACCGTAAACAAAATGATTCAGAGGGCTTCAGATTTACCCAAATACCTATAATATTACACGTCTCTCTCATACTATTCTAGTTATTAAAATTTTAAAATGAGTGATGGAATCCATGCAACAAGCTGCCAACAATCAGATTATTACAATACTTTTAAAATCTTAAATAGTATGAAACTGAACCAAGTGATTGCCTATATATTCGTTGGAGAAGATCTAAATTTCCTCGATTATTAAAATATATTTATGTTAAACTATTTTTTTTAATTATTATTATTATTATTATTATTATTATTATTATTATTATTATTATTATTATTATTATTTTAAATATTATTTTATTAGAAACTTATAGGATTTATTATTATTATTATTATTATTATTAATACATTCATTTTTTAGATTATAAGTTCAACAAATGAACATTATTAATCAACACGTTCATCTAAAATTCGTCACGATCGAGGTTAAAATGATAATTGTTAGTTAATAAGGCATATAGGCTCGCCCACTTGTTTAGGCCCGTCTTGCACTTAAGGTTAGATTTTCATTTTCTATTTAATGTATTGTAATCTCTGTAATTCATCGAATCTGATAAATACAATATTAATATTCAGATTTCACATGGTATCAAAGCTCATCAGAGACCATACTGTTGTTACCACTTTCCATTTTGTTTCCTTCCATTTCTTAGCCATGACTTGCAATGCAGTTCACCAACATGGATAGTTATGGTTCTGTTCAGCAGCCAAAAGCGGAGCATGATAGAGCACCGATAAAGAGGGTTGAAGAAAAACTTAAACCGGAATGCATCAATTGTCGATATCGGGAGCCAAGATGTAGTATGGCCCGACAACAACTTGAAATGGCGTAGTGTTTGTAAAATATTTACGAAATCCTAAGCAACAAAATTCCAAGCATAAGTTCCTTCCGGCGATGAAGTTAGAAAAACCATCAAGAATGTTTTAGTAGAATGGGACTACTATTGACATTAACGAGGTTTCTTTGCTTATCACATCCTCTGGAAAGAACTACATGCTCGAGAGATTTTGCCTTAGACCCGGTGGACAAATATTTTACGCAACACTACGCCATTTCAAGTTGTTGGTCGGCCATACCACAGCTCCGAAGAGAATGTTGATGCAACAACGATGCATTCCGCTTAAAAGTTTTTGTCTTGGTCTCTAACCACCTCTTTACTAAATCTATGCTATCACAATGTAGCTTGCTTCCGCCAACTTCAAGATAAGCTATTATGGTGCCTGTTGGGAACCGCAAGTACGCAAGTCATGGCTATGAAATGGAAGGTACCCAACAATTAGTAAGAAAGTGGTCCCTGTGGCAAATGTAATGAACTCTTTAATGATCTCTCGATACCATGTGAAAATCGGGAATATTGAGTATCATTATCATTATTGAATTGGTTTTGTTTGGTTTTACGATATGTCTAATTTCACACGTGGTTCTACATCCGGTTCGCTGGTTTTGTCCGGACCAATCTGTCCAAATTGAATACGTCTAAATCTCGGACCATCAATAGACTGAACCGAATCGCAATCGCATCGACTGCGGTTCCGCACTGTCCACCATCTTCTCTCGTTTGCATTTGTCGCTTGAATCTTCTCTTTGTCTACCTCTATCGGTTCCTAATCGCGCCTTTATCGTTGGTTTTGTTTTTGTTAGGAGTTTTCTTGTCAATCTCACAATGCTACATTGAGAGTAAACTCGGTAATTCATCAAATTTGATAAATACAATATTCAGTATTCCCATCATTTCTACAGTAATTTCCATTTATTCAAAAACAGTATTCACTACATTTATCAATTAGTTTTTTTTTTAATTCGGAATCATGCTCATTCAGCACATTTGAATTATTTTGTAGTTTTGATTTTTTTATCGCTCAATAATACAGCTTTTATCAAACGACCTCAAATCACTTGTTTTAACGCTTAGTTATATAAAGAGATCTAATTTCAAGTGAAAAAATAAAGGATAAATGAAAAAAATATGTGGACCTCTTTATACATAGTAGCATGTAAAATTTTGAAGGTCTGTCTTAATGACTTAATCTAAAAATTGTGGATAAATAGTTAAGCATGTAAATTTTTGAAGGTCTTTCCTAATCACTAATCACTTAATCATAGGTCTTGCATAATGATTTGTAAATTTCTAACTTTACCTGGATCACAAAAGATAAAATCGAATAGAATTTTGTCTTGTTTATAGATTTTTTTTATCAGATGTTTATTATTATAACCATAAACTAAGTAGTGCACAATAGAAATGATTTAAAATACCGTGTGTCACAAGCTAGATATTAGGAGACTCAAAATGCTCATTCATCAAGCTGTGACTCCAACAAATTATAAATTTGTATATCTTTTACCAAATTTGACACCTAATTATTAACTGCAGATCTAGGTAATTGCATAATGAAACGAAAATGATGGAGAAAGTACAACCTACTAGCTACAAATTATTGTTGTAACTTTGTTTAAAAATGTTTGTCAAAGTGTGTTCTCAAGTTTGTGTTAGAGAATAAAAGTGGAAGAAATGAAGAGAAACTAAAAATGTCATTTTCTTAAGTTTTTGGATGAAAAGAAAGCAAGGTAAAAAGGTGAGTAAAGTGTGTGTTTTTTAGCTAAAAACTCTCACCTCATATATGGGATGAAAGTTGAGGAAAGATATAAGACAAAAAAAACAAAGTAGTAGATTTTCAATAAATTGTATAACTTTCATTCCCTTTACTTTCTTTCTTTTTAAAAAAAATCAAGAACACAAAATAATTGATTAGTTTTCTTTCTCTTCGCATTCCTTTCTTTACTCTTTTTCAATTTTCTTTCCACTCCTCCCATCAAAAATCTCAAAAACAGAGTGTAGTTGTTGAGTCATTCTTTAATAAAGTGACATCTGAACATTTCAATGAAACAAAAAGGATATTTCTCAAATCACTTGTTACTTTGTCTTAGGTTAGAATAATAGAAAAAAATACCATTACAGTCTTATACGAATACCTCTTTATCAATTTCGACCAAAAGTGATGGTTTTTTGTAGAGAAGATGGTGCGCTAGGGATGATGCGTGCACGTTAAAAGTGAATAATCTAAATACGTCAAACTATGTCTTATTTCTAAAATATACTATTCTCCGGTCCTTATAAAAACCGGCTTGACTATTTTGAGTCTTTCTTTTCATTGACCTTAAATATTTTGTTTGCGTTATATAATATTTTATGAAAATCATACCAATGAACATACATTTAAATCTCAATCCATTCATATATTTTTCATCAAGTGTTGTATAACGTAAACAAAATTATTTAAGGTCAAAATTGTTAAAGAAATGACTTAAAAAAGTCAAAGTGGACAAATTTATGAGGCGAAGATAAAATACGATTATCCAAATAACACTAAAATAATTGTTAAAGTACGAAAGTTTGTTCAAAGCAAAGTCAAGGTACAAAAAACAACGGTAACAAAAAACAATCAAACATTCACAAATAATAGTTGAACTTTTTAGAGCGAGTGACAATATAGAGTTCAAAATGAACTTGTTAGAGCGAGTCGCAAGGAACCGAGAGTCGGATCTTATTGGGTGGAGACATGGACCAAAATGTCAAAATCAGTTTCACTGGAGTGGTGATTCTGGTCCTTAAACTTTTGATGTTGTTTCGAATTGAACCCTTACGGTTTAAATCATTTTTAAAAGAACCCCTAGAATTTAGCATGGCGTGTGGACTGTGAACCGGGACAAGATTTGGATTTATGAACCGGGTTGGAGTTTAAAACAAGAGTTTTACCGTGCGAGTAATATTAGGTAGGCGTACACACACGGAGTAATTTTGCAAATTTGTTTTTATTCACCAACATGACCATTAATTTTATGTATTTATATTTACTTATGCCAAATTTATTAAGCATAAAAAATTATCAAACACGATACTAAACTTAAAAATTAGAGTATTGATATATGGACCTAATTAAATGGACCTAAAAGCTACTAGCATAAATGACCAGACATTAATTCAAGAATCAGTATAAGTCATTTATGCGATAAGTCACTTCGATTATCAAACACGAATTTGTAGGTTACTACACTTATACAAATTTTACTTTCAAATAACCGTAATGGTGACCCAATGATAAGAATAACAACCTTTCAAAAGGAGGTCAAAGGATCAAATCCGATGGGGAGAAAATTAATCCTCTTATAGTCAGGAGATTCATATCGCTTTATTAGTTGGCTCACAATGTCGAGTCGAAATTAACAAAAAGGTCACTTTCAAATCACTTGTTTTTCTTCGAATGACAACTAATTATCTCATAATATTTGCACTACAAAATTATTTCACACGCTTTTAAAAAGGGACTTGAACGCACTATCATTTAATTGAGGATTTTTCAAAGAAAGAAACAAAGCATATGAAATCACAAGACAGGGAAGATCACTCATCTCGAGGAGGGATCTACGATGAAAGGATATACATTTATTAGATGTAGTTAAAGAGTTTTACTCCGATTAAATCTTTTAGGGTTTATGAGAATCTTTCCATTTTTAGTAAGTTTCCAAAAATAGTAACTTTCCTTATTTAGTAACTTTCCACTTTAAGTAACTTATCCATTTTAAGTAACTTTCCATTTTAGGTAACTCTCTATTTTAGGTAGGTTTCCCGATTTAGTAAGTTTTCATATTAAGTAACTTTCCAAAAATAGCAGTTTTCCATAATTAGCAGGTTTAGTCATTTATCATGTAATTAATGTCAAATTAAGTTAAAATGATGAAAATGATTATTATTATAGTTTAGGGTTCATTTATGACAAGTTATAATAGTTTAGGGTCTAAAATGTCATTATCACAAAGTATAGGGTCAAAAGTGTAAATATCACAAGTTTACTTGGTTTGCGAATTTATCTCCTTATCTTATCATTTTAACGCCTAGGGTCCCTCATGCTTTATTATTTACGAAATCAACCTTTAACTTTTATTAAATTGAAACCTTTGAAAACCCTAACTAGCTTTCGACACCATTTGCATTTTTAAGCAAATCGTGACCAATCCAAACAAGATTATAACGACTCCTTTCATGTGTCATTTTAGGTCGTGACATGCCTCTCTTCCAAATCAAATCATACGAAAACAATAAAACTATTGAGATTTATACATGAACTATCGACTTAAAACTTAAGCCAAGATATACTGTGTTTTATTATTCCATTTTAACTTCGTCCGATATAGATGAACATGTTGATGTCGTGCAAGGGTAGGTCGAAGGGATTCAAAACAACAAGCTATATATGGTTCGACATACATGCCTCCTCATTCGTTATTTTATGTAACCTTTATTCATGATTTCATGTGACTAATGTATCATTTTATGTGAAGGTTTAGATCGTGTACATGTATTCGAATGGAGAATAACACACGACAACAATCAAAAAGAAAAAATAAGAAAGGAAAAATGGAAACAAGATCGCGTGATGCAAACCCTAGTCATGTGATCGAGAGAAGAACCAAAAGAAACCAAGAGAACCAAACCCACTAACACGGCTCCTTGAACCAAACTCTTCACGGCTCACTCCACCAATGAATCACCCTCCAAACCAACCTCCTTTGCTTGCTTTGGTGGCGAATGCAAAAAGAACAAAATGTTTTCTGTCACTTTTATTTGCTAGGGTTTTATGTGTGTTTGAAATGTAAAAGGTAGGTTAAAAAAATGAGGTGTAAATGGAATAAAAGGGGTGTTCGGCCGAAGTGGGGGAACAAAGCCTAATCCAAGTTTAGATGGGCTTTCATTTAAGTTAAATGTGTTTTTTGTAATTCTTGTATAATAATTCGGTCCATGCACATTATTAGACATAAGTGTAAGTTGCTTTTATTATTTTGTACATGACGTAGGTTCAATGCTTGTAGTTTTTTAGTTTTGACGACAAAGTGGAATTTAGGTTTGATAATCATTTATTAGTTAGGTTAGAAGTATATTTAAGGAGCTTGACATATTTCATAGATATTAAATTAGAGGGGTAAAATAGTCTTTTCACAAGTTTTAGATTTTATGGTTTTACAACTCTTCCCATCTAAAAGAAAATTTTTGTCCTCTAAAATTGAAATGCAAATGGATGAAAACAAACAGAGACATACCAAACTACTAAAAGAAATGGGGATAACTTCGCATTGATTCCTCGGTTTCCCAGGTTGTTTCACGCCTGGGTGATTCTTCCAAAGAATTTTCCTGAGCGGAATGACCTTGTTTCTCATGACTCTATCTTGTCGATCTAAAATAGCTTCGGAGTTCCTCGACAAAGACACACGCCGGTTCGATCTAAAGGATAGGATACCACATGCAACGGATGATAATTGTATCCCCTCAGAAGAGATACATGGAAAACATCATGAACATGAGACAAAACCGAGGTAGAGCTAAGCGAGGAAACCTCCCCAACCACGATCCGTAATCTCAATGATCCAATGAATCGAGGACTAAGATTGCCCTTGATCCCAAAACGCTTCACACCACGGAACGGTGAAACCTTCAGAAATACACGATCTCCAACACGAAACTCCAAGTCACGTCTATGCTTATCGCGATAACTCTTACGTCGAGAACGGGCCTCCTTCAACCTTTCCTTGGCAACCGCCACCTTTTCATTAGTAATCTCGATAATTTACGGTCCCTCAATCAAACATTCACCCACTTCATCCCAACAAATAGGTGCCCACCACTTCCTCCCATACAAAAGCTCATACGGCTGCGTTGATGCTAGCATGCCAACTATTTTGTAGGCAAACTCCACCAAGCACAAATATCAGTCCCAGCTTCCACTCCAATGCACATACCCTCGACATGTCCTCTAAAGTCCTAATAGTCCTCCCGTCGATCCATCTGCAATGCGAAAGTAGCAGTACTAAACTTGGAGGCAGACCCCAAGCTATATGTAGACTTTTCCAAAAATGAGAAGTAAACTGGCGGATCTCTGCCTAGGAAACAATAGCGATTGAGTGCCATGAAGTTTAACAATCTCCTCTGCGAAAAAATCCACCAACCTAGCAATACCAAAGTCCTTCCGAATAGGTAAGAAATGAGCAGATTTGGTTAATCGATCAATAACCACCCAAATCGCATCATGTCTTTTTCGATAGGAGGGTAACCCAGAACAAAATCCATGGAGATCTCTTCCCACTTCCGTAGAAATATCTAAGGGTCGCAACAAACCACTCGCCTCGATGCTCAATCTTAACTTGGCGATAGGTCATACACTTGGCTACTTAAAAGCCACATCTTGCTTCATACCATTCCACCAAAAATACCGCTAAGGTCCTGTACATCTTGGTAGAACGGGATGGATAGTGAAGGGAGAACTATGAGCCTCGGGACAAAATGGCTTCACGCAGAAAGGGTCATTCGAACACAGCCTAACCCTCAAACCATACAACACCAAAACCATCCACACTGAACTGCGCTTACCCTCTTCAATATTCGAACCCACGGAACAAAGTTCACCATCATCCTTCGAGCTTCCTTAATCAGTAGTATAAGATTGGACTTTACCTTCATACTAGCCCAATAACCATCGTAACCACCTAATACAAAAATCCACATCCAAAAGCTCTAAATCATGCAGAACCTTGGGCTCAATCTCTAAACTAGCAATCATACCGACTTCTAAGCGCGATTAGCAACAACATTTCGCCTGGATGGTGAATGTTCATGTCATAATCCTTAAGGAGTTCCAACCACCTTCTTTGTCTCATGTTAAGTTCCTTCTGGGTGAAGATATACTTTAAACTCTTGTAGTCAATGAATGTAACATATTGGATTTCATAAACACATCATAACATATCAAATTGGATGATAGTTTAGAGGTTTTAGAGAGAGAAAGTAGGATGGGAGCCTTTCTAGGGAAAGAAAGTGAAAGAAAACATGGAATGTTAGATTAGAATGAAAGGTCCAACCCCACCTTGGGAGGTTTAGGGTATTTATAGTTACAAACAATACGTCCTCCATCGGACTGGTCGGGCATACAAGGTAAAGACCCGTCATTCCTCCATTGAAACACTACGCTAAACTAAGCTAATAACTAACTAATAAAACAAGAATAACGATATGTCTACGAGCTAACATATGCTAGACTATAGATGGGGTGACCGACACTTCACTATGGAATTTCCAATTCCTAACAATCTCCCCTAAGGGAGGTCACCCCATGTTTTACATTTTGAATCCTAGCATTCTAATTTGTCTTACTCGAGCTCGAGACTTCAATTCTTCAATGTCCCGATTCTTTGTGCTTTTGTAGCGATTCTTCAAAGTCGATTATTTTGTACTTTCGGTGGAGGCCTTTGATCCACATCTTGATGATCTTTGAGCTTTCTTTGAGATCATCGACCACAACAAATCTCTCGATCATCCATAGTTGTGTTGCCTTCATGTGATGTTGTGACTTTTGGACCGACATGCTCACACTCTCTGGATCATGACATCTTTTCATCGTGAGTAGCGGAGGCTTTCTTGGTTCATGATATTTGGTCGTAGCCAGAAGCATAGTATAGAAATATCGAGCCGTGTTATGTAGATAAGCACAAGTCATGATTTCTTCAATTGCTTTGATGGGCATGCGGCTTTGATTGACTTCTCACCGATCATTAGAATCAGTCCAAATGTACCCAAACAACGGTTAGCAATAAAACACACGAAAGTGTCTTTGATCACTTTCGTTGAATTAGGGTACACTACCACGGTTCCCGCTGATCACACAAGTACCGCCTCGTGATCGGTATAATTGAAGAATCTCCTTGACATGGTTTCGCAAATGCTCTAGTTGTTCTCAAACCGGAACGCGTCTCAAAGAAGACAACGGAGGAGTGAACCGGCCAATTGAGATTCAGCGATTGATAGAAAATGATTTGAAAACAATCGTATTGCTTAAGATAAAGAGTTTTTCAACACGAAGGTTTTGAAGAAGAAATCAATTTTCAATCATAAATACCCTTTTATTTTGAAAACATAATACACAGTCGAAGTGCTAGAGAAAAGAGTTGTTGAGCACAATGACCGGGTTTCAAAGGTATCCGTCAATCCATTTCCTGGACCAAGGTTTATTCAAGAATGAATCGCCCCATTGTTTCTATCCAGTTGTCACAAGCTTGATCTTTTGCAAGATCTCACATGTCACCCACCAAGAGCTTGTATGATGTTGGCTCTAGAAGGATTTCCATCTTCATCGGGAATATTTTCATATCACTTTCGGATGTTCGGCAATACCACAAGGATAATGTAGGGACTCTTAATATATACTTACTTTCCACGCTTGTGGAAATGTGAAGTCTTCATTAACTTTGTGTCCTAATGAGATATTGTGGATGATCTCTTGTCTCTTGACTCAATTGTGCACTTTGGTTTCCTATCCGGGAGACTAGGAGAGGGTCTTCTCTTCAATATCAACAATCTCTAAGAGAAAGTCGATAGATAATGTCCTCCTGGTGAGAATGAAACAAGCTCTTTTAAGAGGAACTTGAGTGGTTTGGGAAGTTTAGTGCAAAGGCATCATTGGGTCCATGATGTCTTGTCTTCAATACGGTGTTACCTTAGTAACCACCAAGAGCATATGAATTGAACCCGGTTTCTAAGGTTGAATTATTGGAGGGCTATTTCTTTTCACCCTTTTCTCATTTAATTCCTTTTCATTCTTCAACCCCTTTAGTGCTTACCGAGACTTCATAACTAGAACTTTGTTGGGTTTGTTCTAGTACTAGCTCGTCTCGGTCGGCACTCTTCCCGATCTCACTTTTCTCCTTTTTTTTTTCAATATACCTAAGGACTCTACACTATCTAGTGGATAGTCCATGGGTAGATCCCTCGGTTACGGCGGATCGGGAACTAATACCTAACCTCACCATCCTTATAACTCCATACATAAAGTAAAATGGTCGGTCTTTTGGTACAGTTCATTCCTTCTCAAAACCAATTGAAAAATCATTTGGAAAATCAATCAAGGTACTTTTGATACGAGATCAAAGCATTTTGTACCTTAATAGTTTTGATCATTTAGAAAACCTCCCCTCAACATGTGCGTATGATTTAGAAATTGTTTTTAGCACATAGGCAGGACTTTGAAATATTTTCTTTGATCATAATTTTCATAGAAAAAGCCATTTGATTTTCTTGGTAAATTCTCCCCCTCAAAATGTGCGTAGGATATTTGAAATCATTTTATCACATAGAGGAAAGAGTTTTCTTGAAGCACATTCACGATCACAAAAGCCATTAAGAAACCTTTCGAAAAACACAATCAAGGTACTTTATGTTAAAACATATAAATCTTTGTACCTTGAAAGTTTGTTTTCTTTTGAAATGCTCCCTTCAATATGTGCTTCGAGATTGAAGTTGCACATATGGGAGAGCGTATGCACTTTGAATCAAAACGATCACATTTATCAAATTTCATTATTAAATCACAAATTTCCCCCGATCAAAAATATCAAACCCTTTGAGATTTTGGATCCCAAGAGATTTAATTAGGTTTAGAAAACATGGGAGAATATGTGGCCTGGTTTAAAAACTCATCTTGTTTTAGGATAAATGCTCCTCCTCAACATGTGCATTAAATATATTGAGATCGTTTGGCACATGGAGGCAAGAGTGCCTTTGAAGGACTAAAACCAATTCCATTAAAACATATTTGAGATTTAAACGATCTCTCCGATCAAAATTTCAAACCATTTGAGATTTGTGATCCCAATTGATTTAAATCTTTTAGAAAAAATTTGGAGAAAGATGTGGCAAGATTTAATTTTGAAAAATGATCGAAATTGACCAATTTAAGACATTAAAGATTGTTAGTGTCAAGTATGATTGTTTTAAGAGATCTTTAAAGAAAATAAAACAATTTCACAATCAAACAAGAACAGAAAAAATTTCATTTTGAAAGACCTTGATTCTAAAGAAAAATCATACCATGACATAACATTAAATCTTTAGATCACCACATTTTAACATACAAACGGACTTTTTGATGAAATATCGTTTGAAAATATTTAATTTGAAATCACTTAAGATTTGACAAAATAAAGTCCGGTTGATTTCAAAACTTTGAATCCGATTTATTTTCAAAACAATATTTTTCCATTTTCAAAACAATATTTTTCAAAGTTTTAGAAAAATGGTATCATCACTATTATCCCTGCACAAAGATACGTTAGGTGGTTGAGAAGTTTTTGTTGTTGTTGCTGAGGGTTGGAAGAAAACCGTCTACTGATGTAGTGAGACTTCTTACGTTGCATTTTAATGCCAACTGAGGTCTAATTAAGCTTCGTTTCTTTCATTTTCGTTGAAGAAAACCATCTGGCGATGCAAGAGACCTCTTACGTTGCATTTTTCCATGCCAACTCTCCATAGAAGTCCAATTAAGCTTCGTTTCTTCATTTGTCAACCCAAGATATAGTTACCCTTTCCTTTCGGCATCCAATTATTTTCACTTGTGGGATCCGGATCGGGAACATTCTTATATACCAATATACCTGCATACGTTAGTGAACACACATACAGATATATGGTGGTCGACATCACCCAAACATCAATCGACTAGTAAAATTCAATTCAACATGTCAATCAAATCATACATAGGCATGGGAATAATGTGTTTCTCAAACTCTAATCATCTAATCCTAACAATTATATCCTAGGCACCTAGTCCTTCAACGTAGGTTAACATCATTTTCAGTTAAGCATATAAGATAATTAGATAAGCTTTCTTAGATGATATAAATTTGAAAACATTCTTCCCTTCAATCAATGACTCATTTTCAAAAGTTTAAAAGCTAGAAGTCATTGATTGAGTTTGCAAATTTAATAAAACTCGATTCGATTGATTTTTTCAAGCAACTCATTACCACCATTTTAGAAAACAACAAATATTTTTCTGAAGAATTTTAGACGAAAAAATATTTGAGTAGGAACAAAGGCATCCTTGACATACTTTCCTCATTTTGTTTTAGGATAAGTGCACGAAAATTTTGAAAATTTGTTTAGCACGAGACTTTCCTTCCTTGAAGAACGGGTTATTGGAAATAATAGCAAGCCATTATTTTCAGCCCTGGATACAAAATAACCGTAGCCATTATTTGATGCCCGGTTACAGTCGAAATAACGTAAGTTTCTTTAAGCGCTGGTTACACGAAATAACGTAAACCATATTATGAGACATGTTTAGAAAGAATATTTACACCTCCTGCCGAACTTCATCTATGGTCCCGTGCCATTATTGAATGACATTTCTAAGACCGTAGATGTTATCGATACCAGAAGACATGTCTTGAGAAAAACATATTTTTGGTATTTTTTTTTAAATTTTCTGATTTTTATGGGTTTTTGAAGATTTTATATTTTTCTATTTTGATTTTGATGGTTTTATATTTTTGTATTTTGTTTTTGAAAAATATTTACAAAGATAGAGAAAGAGTTTAAGAAGATGATGATGTAGTACCAGATAAGGAAATCGTCAAAGACTTGTAGAAGATAAGTCATCATCTCTTAAACTTTCACCACCAAAGCTTTCGAGGCTCTTGAATCGTCGATAGAACTTGAGCCTTCTGAAAGTGAGACTTTGGTATTTCCAAACCGACAAACTATAAAGACCATTTCCCAGTAGAAATGAATAAGAAGCGGTCTCATTGAATGAAGCTCGGCACTCGAAGAATCATCGAGAACAACGTAACAAGTTGAAACATTGATCGTCCCTGGTTATCAAATCGATCAATGAACCTGTTATGCCAATGTACACATTACTCTTCAAGATTGACCCGATATGTCTATTCAGGAACAATATATCAACATCTTCATTTTACCAGTGCATTCCATTATCTTCCATATAACCAATCATCCCATAATGTACACATGTACCCAACCCGAGTAGAAACAACGACATCACGGTAACTTTATCATCGGAATCATCATTACATTGTGTACATGAAACACTAACCGGAAGCACTTTATCATAAGTCATATAGAAGATGTCGATAAGCAATATCATCTCACGTTCAAATATTCTTCTCATATTTCTTCCAACTGCTTTGAAGTTAACACATACCAAAAGTATCCAGAGACCACTTCCTCCCAAATGATTGGAATAGTACATCTTTCCCCCAAATATTTGGAATGACACACCAAAGGCTATGAGTAAACACGAGTTTCTCACGGTTATGACATTTGTCTTTCCCGGGATTACTTCAATAGAGACAAAGTATTAGTTTCATCACGTGTACTCGTTGTGTGTTTAGATGTATGTCTCCTTCCCCCTTGTTGGTTTTGATACCTCGTAATCGCAAAGACATCATTCATACCAAATATTCTTGAAATAGAAAAGAATAAAAATTAGCTCAAATGAATCTTGTGAGAATCAACTGCTATAGAAACTCTCTCTGACTATCTTTATCAACCCTATTCGTAGACAATTTGTAAGTGACCGATGAAGAAAACCCTTATACCAAACTTGAAAGTAGAATTCCCGCATTTGCATCTTAAGCTTGCACTAATGTTGGAAGAACGGTAATAGAATTTATGCTTCAAGCAAATCTCTAAGTACTCCATACTCAACCAAAGTATGAGACATTAACACATCTTGCGATTATCCACAATGACATTTTGTGTCAGCGGTAATACTATGTAACTCCTTAAAGTGATAGTTAACCGGTCTTCAACCATCCATCGACAATTTGGTAACTAGATAAACCAAGTCTTCAACTTAAAATTCTTAGACCCGAGCAAGATATCAAATAAGAACACGCCTTTGTGATATTTAACTTCAATCTCAAATAAGTGATAAATGATTAACTCCGAAGTAATCAACTTGTGTCAAATGTCTAACACGCGAATAAACATACAATCGGATGTATGTCGATCCACTGAATGAACTGAAGAAAATGATTCCTCAATATCAATGCCTTCTTCCTAAAGGTATTCATGTAGAGACTGATCTGGAAGATTCACCAATAATGTCTTTAAACGAATGAGGTAGTCATTTACCTTAATGTTTATGTAGTTGGTTTACAGAGTGCACATTTGAAGGAACAATAATCCGTGAAGATTTGGCAGAAATATACCAAAGAGCGGATCATTATTCATGAACAATAATCCGTGAAGATTTGGCAAAGGAATACCAAAGAGTGGATCATTATTCATGAGTGCAACTGCAGTGTTATGATAGTCATTATCAACGCCTTGATGAATAACTAGAGATTGGGTTTCTTGAGTAGTCTGAGTTGTACTTCTTAGATAATCAACATTTGTTAGCGGTTGAAAATACTCATCAAACATATCTTGAAACAATGAATCCCAGTTATCCTTAGAAGTGAAGCATTAGGCGTTGAAGGAGAGTCATATGACCATAATTCAAGCATCCATCAACATGTAGTATATGCACTCTTCCCCCCCAAAAATTGCAGAAGTTGCCATTTTTGATTTGAACAAGTGAATAAGAATATACACCAATGAATGTAGATCCACTAGAGGGTTGAAAGAGCGTGGAAAAACATGAAGCTTGTTGATGAAGAATGTTGATGAGAATGGTCATACATGAAGATTTTCTTCTTTTGAAGATAAAGCGCTTAATAGCATACACCTTTCTTTTGAGGAAGCGGGCCCGGAAGTGTTATCTCGCAGACGCCATAATGATGAAGTCACGAGGCCTAAACCGATGTGAGCAGACGTCATAGCTGATGAATATCAATGTTGAGTAACTTGAACCGTGAGTTATGAGATATCAATCCTTTTGTTATCCATACTTTAAGCCATTCCATGTATTAAAGGATCGAAGTATCTGAATCGAGTAAGGACTACCGCACTAATATTACAAACTTGATTGCATATATTTTGGTTAGTGATATCGATTATCCAAACCCTTTGGGGTTTCAAGGTCAACTTTGAGATTGCCATTGGTAAACATCTTTCCTGTAGGTATCCACCTAAGTCCAGCATCCTTAAAAATTCTACCAGACGGCATCTACTTATGGCAAGGTCTATGATTGTTGATATTCTTATGCAAAGTGGAAGACTTATCATTATTCCTAGACTCCAAATATTTAGCATTTTGGATCCATCTAGACGAAGTTTTAGGTTTGTTTTGCATCATAACATGTTGAACCTTAGCCATGTAGGTGGTCTTAGTGGATTGTACCTTGGCATGTGAATTAGGAAAATGTTTCTTATGTGGAAAAGACTCAGAATTTCTAGTTTTGTTTTCTACATGCTTAGCATTCATATGCACATAACTACTCTTAGATGCACGTCAATCCCTAGTCTTTTGAGTGTTCCTAGGTAGTGGTTTACAACTACTAGCAGTGCCTTGAAATCTCATAGAATTCCTCACCCTAGGTCTTGCACCTAAAATTCCCGTTTTTCGAATATGTGCCTTTTTCCTAGCTTTTTCTAGATAATAGTTCTTCCAGAAGTCTTTCATATCATATGAATTCTGGGTTTTAATGCTTGGTTTTGACAATTGCTGAACTAATCCTAGAGGTGCTGGGAGTAAAAGAGGCACGCGGTTGAGGGTTAACGAGCTAGAAGCCTTATTCTTAGGTAACTCAGGGTGAGACTGGTTTTGACAAAACTTGTTTCTCATCAACTTGGGAGGCAAACCGTGTTTTTGAAAATTTTGGTCTTTTCGGATATAACGCAAAGGTCGCCTAACAATGGACCAGTTCTAATGGGATGGCTGGTTTCCAAGGTTGATGGTTTTGTAAACTTAGTGTTCACACTTTTCCCCTCTGTTTCCTAAGCTCGTTTTTAAAGCAATAATAGCGAAACTCTTTTCCTGAAGTTGAGCTTTGAGTTCATCAATTTTTTCTATCAAAGAGTTTGTTTGTTCTATTGACTTAGTTCTAGCATCTTTGATAGAGTCACTTAGTTCTATGTGATGCTTTCTCAAAGACTCATTTTCCTTTAGTAATTTGGCCACACAAATCGCTAATTCATCATTTCTCATTTGAATATCATCAATAGTATTAACATCAGAATTACTTGTAACCAAATTACTTTTCACATGCATATTAGAAATATGTTTCTTCAAATTGTTGATAGTTGACTCATTGTTTTGAATCTGAGCTTTCAAAGTGTTAATTTCAAAAAGTTCACGGAATTCGTGAAGTTCGGATTTTACATGGTTTGTTAAGTTGAAAACTTTCTTCTTTACTCTGTATCGCAATTTCAAGTGAAATGCAATGTTTTTCAAGTTTTGAGAATTTGTTTGAAAGTTCATCAAAAGCCCTTTTATCAACCATATCATTTGTTTTGAAATTATTAGTCTCAGCCTCAACCAAGGAACATTTATCGAATCATGTTCAAAGATTAAGATCAGTATGTTTAGGTACATTAGCGGATGTACTATGTTGAACAGTTAGGTACCTCATCACATGAAACCTGCTCAATTTCGTGCTCAAATCTGCATCCACATCATGTGTAACAAGAGTCACTGGACCACTGGCTGTGTCAAGCTTAACTATCTCTGAGCCTCTCAGTATTCAGTGTCAATCGATCCATAATCTGGGTGCTTTACCCGACTCATCTTTATTTGTTGTCACTGAATTCTCACGCATTCAGAACACCGATTCTTCAACGTATACATTACCCAACTTATCACAACAATCTCTCAATCGCACCAAATACTCATCCACTTTTTCATCTGTGCGAAACTTCCTCAATATACTTCTCCACATTATCCATGAGATGGATAAGTGTATCTATGAACACTAAATTTCCATTCCAAGTGTCTCTTGAAAGATATTTCATTCATGTCTTGATCATAGTCGATGTGAATTTCTAATGAATGATGAAAATTTTGTAGATCACTTGAAGTGCAAAACTAGAACTATCCTTTTGAACCTTCTCTTTGTCAAGTTGTAGCTCCAATTGCTCGAGGTTTAACAGAAAGTTCTGTTAATGTGGATAAGTCCTACGGAAGAGGCAATACATGTTCGTTCCTTTGTTGTGTGTGGAAGTAACATGAGGTGAGAGTGAAGTTGTTGAAAAGGTTCAATGTTTCTTTCCTTTTGCATGGCATTCTCGTAGCCTGAACAGTGCAAATCTTCTCATTGGACTCAGAGCATGAAGAACTCAAATCGTCATTGATTGATTCCATCATCGTAACCGCTCAAGATAGCTAATATTCTCATGGTTGTCTACAACATCATATAGTTTAAGCACTTCAAATCATCGGGTAGAGTAAGACATGATGTGGTAGAATGAACGGGATTTTACAAGTCTATGATTTAAACCGAAAAATAGAATCTTTCGCGGGATTTTACTAAAATCAAGACCAAACCATTAAGCAATGACCAATGGAATGTGTTAAGATGACTGATGGATCGAAACAATGATATACAATTTTGTGTTAGGACATATGATTGTTTATAGGATTAGCAGAGATGTTGTTTGGTTGAGATTTGGATTGGTTTATACCCGTTTTTACTGAGAAATTTAGGTCTAAAACATAAAAACCTCAATAACTTCTGTTCGGAGCGGATTTAGGCCTCAAAGATTGATGCAAGTTCATTTGGCGTTCCATTCTCCTCGTTCTCACGGTCGTTTTGATGGGTAGAACGCTGAAAACGGAGTTACGGTTCAAAAGTTATGGCCGTTTGAAGTTTTATCAGGAAAAATCAACAAAACGCTATGAAGACAAGTCGCTAAGTCACCAAGTCGCTAAACACAAGTCGCTATGAACCAAGTCGCTAAGTCCAAGTCGCTAAGACCCAAGTCGCTGGACACAAGTCGCTATAGCACCAAGTCGCTAAAGAGCAACTCGCTAAGGTCCAAGTCGCTAACACCAAGTCGCTAAGAATACTAAGTACAAATCGCTAACAAAATTGAAAGCAAGTCGCTAACTTCACCAAGACGCTAGCCGTAGTGGAGAATCCACTAAGTTGTAATGTTTGTCGGCTTGTCTCAATAGACAAGTCGCTAGGACCAAATCGCTAACAATTAATACTACAACCGCTACCAAGCAAGTCGCTACGATGAAAAACACTACGAGAACCATGTCGCTAGCAAGAAAAACTTCAAAAACATACTTTTCAATCCAAAACAAGCTCAAACACAGTGATTCAAGCTTTCTAAATCAATACCCAAGCACTTACAATGATTCTAAACACAAAAGTACACTTAAAATTCAAACTTTAACACAAGAAATGATCCAAATGATGCAAAAACCACTAAACCATTTCAAACCCAAAAACCATATAAAACCACTAGAAATCTAAGGACATGTAGGAGAGATGATCAAACCATGGCTCTTGATACCAATTGTAACATATTGGATTTCATAAACACATCATAACATATCAAATGGGGCGTATAGTTTAGAGGTTTTAGAGAGAGAAAGTAGGATGGGAGCCTTTCTAGAGAGAGAAAGTGAAAGAAAACATGGAAGGTTAGATTAGAATGAAAGGTCCAACCCTCTACCTTGGGATGTAGAGGGTATTTATAGTTACAAACAATACGTCCTCTATCGGACTGTGGATTAGGCATACGGTGGGTAAAGACCCGTCCTTCCTTCACGGTGAAACACTACGCTAAACTAAGCTAATAACTAACTAATAAAACAGTAAATAACGATATGTCTACGAGCTAACATATGCTAGACTATAGATGGGGTGACCGACACTTCACTATGGAAATTCCAATTCCTAACAAGAAGATATCACACGATTCGCCATACAAGTAATGCCTCCAAATCTTTAAGGCAAAAACAATCGTAGCCAACTCCAGATCATGTTTAGGATAATTCTCCTCATACGATTTCAATTGCCTCGAAGAATAAGAATCACTTTACCATGCTGCATCAGGACACAACCCAAGCCTTTCTTCGATGCGTCACTATAAATCTGAAAGCCTCGAGAACCAGATGGAAGAGTTAGAATAGGCGCCGATACCAACCTCTGCTTCAACTCCTCAAAACTCTTCTCACGCTCCTCCGTCCAAACAAACTTTTCACCTTTCCTCATCAGTTGCGTCTGGGGTAACGCCAACCGAGAGAAACCCTCAACAAACTGTTGATAGTAGCCAGCAAGCCCCATAAAACTCCTAACCTCCGTCAGAGTAGTGGGTCTCGGCCACTTGGTGATAGCCTCAACCTTAGATGAGTCCATAGTGATACCATCAACGAACACGACATGACCAAGGAAGGAAACTTGGCTCAACCAAAATTCACACTTGGAAAACTTGGCATACAACTTTTGCTGCCGAAGAGTCTCCAAAACGATACGGAGGTGTTGCTCGTGTTCTTCCTCACTCTTGGAATAAACAAGAATATCATCGATGAAGACAATCAAAAACTTGTCGAGGTACTCGTGAAACACCCGATTCATCAGATCCATGAATACAGCGTTCTTAGGAAACTCATAATGAAACCGAAAGAGGATAACGATTACGAATAGTTGGTGGTAATCGGAACGCGTAATGACCATAATGCAGTCTTAGGCATAACCAGAAACTCGTAATGACCATAATGGGTACGGAGCGCGGTCTTAGGAACATCTTGCTCCTTCACATGCAGTTGGTGGTAACCGGACCTCAAATCAATTTTCAAAAAGAATTTAGCTCCCTGCAACTGGTCAAACAGGTCGTCGATACGCGGAATAGGATAACGATTAAGAATAGTGATTCGGTTAAGCTCGCGATAATCAATACACAAACTCATACACTCGTCCTTTTTCTTAACGAATAAAACAGGTGCACCCCAAGGAGAAACACTGGGTCGGATGAAACCATTCTCCAAGTGTTCCTGTAATTGCTCCTTATACTCCTTCAATTCGATAGGCGCCATACGGTACGGAGCTTTTGAAATAGGTTCGGCACCTGGAATCAACTTGTAACACCCTAGGCAAATCCTACATCGGCTGTGGCCTGGAGAGATGTTGGGCTCATAAGATAACATTCGCCTTACAATGACACAACGCTTTTGTGGTCTACTCGAGTGGAGTTCGAGGAACTGGCGTTAAGCGTGCCGGTGAGAGTATACGGCTTTGACCGCCGAAGTCTTCAAATGAGGCCACAAAACAAAGCCGTGAAATTGCGGGGCAAGCGGACAATATTGTGGTCCGGTAGGCGGATGTTACAAGTGGTATCGAGCCACTCCCCGAGCCGCTCGATGGTAGGGCAAACCTCATCGAGGACGATGAGTCCCTGCGGGGTGATTGTAACACCCTAGGCAAATCTTACACGGTCGCGCACCGGAGAGATGTTGGGCTCATAAGATAACATTCGCCTTACAATGCCACAACGCGTTTTGTGGTCTACTGCGCGAAGTGGAGTTCGAACCGCGTTAAGCGTGCTTCGGTGAGAGTAGTACGGCTTGGGTGACTAGGAAGTCTTCAAATGAGGCCACAAAAACAAAGCCGTGAGCCTGCGGGCAAAGCGGACAATATTGTGGTCTGAGTAGGCGGGATGTTAACGCCCCGACCCGACAAGGGTAAAGGAATCACAAATAATGGTGTCATATCAAAGCAAACATAAATATCCAAAAGAAGTCTTAACATAAATGCGGAATAATTCAAGTCAACATGACTTCAATACATAGGTCCCAATGGAAAATAAACTCCAACAAAATATCCGAAATAATGAAGTCTTAAATAGCATCATAAGATCAAAGCTAAATATCTCTAAGGTAAGTCCACTCAGCACTCATCCCAAAGCAAAACCTAGCTCCAATGCTTAGATACCGCCGCGAAGAAAAGAAATGGGTGAGCTTCAAAAGCCCAGTGAACAGATATGAAAGCAAAGCGAATACTAAGCAATATCGAATACGGAATATAGTGAACGAAAGATAGCAAAATCATAATCATTTTCAAAGTATAAATCAGAATTTTCAAATAAAGTTTATAGTTAACTACCACGAGCCCAGAAACAAATATCTGATCATAATCATATTCTCATAAGGCAACATTTCTCGTAAGGCAACATTTGTAGGGGAGACCTACTAGAGTTATGAAGGACGTGCATGCACGCAACATCAATCATCGATAACATATAACAGATAACAGATAACGTGATCTAGGATGCATCCATACCACGCATTGATATTGGTCATATAACATAACTTGAGCTCATAAAGATAATAGATAAGGGACGTGCGAACATCACTCTACTCCTACTAGAGTCATATCATAGGTGCATCACACACGCATACATGGAACCCCATGACTAGTGAAATATTTGGCTCTGTGTCAAACTATCTTAGGTCAAATCAATGTCAAAACCGACACAGATCATACTTTATCGGAAGATTAATCATATTTTCAAAATCGGATGTTTCATAATTCGAAATCGAGTTCAGATAAGCAAATGCTCAAACAAATGAATGGGGTTCATAGCAAAGGCTTAGGAAACCCTAATATAAACTAAAAGAAAACGGTATAAGGAACCTTTACTGAAAAGGTCATAATATCTGTACCTTATTCCAAAGCAAATGATCGAAAAGCAGAAATACGGAAAGCAAAGGATTACTCCTTCTTCACAGAACCTATACACATTAATGGTCGTACATGTTATTTATGATTCCATAATCGTCGAAATGATCTTTTAAATGTTTGGTGTTTATACTTAGTATATTTAATGATCTTAATACTTTAGAGATTTATGATTAAATGAGACTTAAGTGTTTTATATCAATATCGTAGATTAGGTTTCATTATGTCATTTATTAAAGTTTAGGGTTAAATGTGAAAATAGTTTAAAAGTCATAACTCTCACATGAAATAACGAATTAATATAATTAGCTTCAAACCTTAATCGACTCTCATTTATGTTCTAGGGTTTTCTCATTATTTTAATATCATATTAATGCCATTTACTTCATCGATACGTCATTTAATGACTCATTACTCTTGTTTATTTACTCAACACATTCATGTCTTAACCATACGTTACTTATACACGTATTATACGTCAACTTTTATACCCATGCACGTTTATGATTTCTTGTGACAACCAAAGTTACTTATTATCCGGATTAGACACATCGGCACACACATGCACAATAGTTTAGACTAGATACGACCGTACTTCGTTCAGTTACGTATTGCTCTCACTTGACTTATAAAACGCACACATATGAGACACCGGTTCATAAACCATTTATGGTTGGCTTGCATTATCTGGTT
Organism: Chrysanthemum makinoi; assembly: GCA_910596185.1. NCBI lineage: Eukaryota > Viridiplantae > Streptophyta > Magnoliopsida > Asterales > Asteraceae > Chrysanthemum > Chrysanthemum makinoi. The sequence goes on along the minus strand of OU343221.1, from coordinate 6,559,113 downwards.
CACACTTTCAAACTAGGGTTTAGGTTTACATGACCTTTATTTATTAAACACACTTCCAAAACTCTTATATGGTTCGGTTCAAACCTAGGGTTTTGGCTACAACATTTTACGCAAGTCCTAGCTCACCTAAGTACTTTACATATTCAAGTTATCATGTTTTATACCTTGGCCGAAACATATACATGGTTCGGTTCACATGCATGTGGTTCGGTTCTTATATAGCTCGACTTAACTATGATCCGGTTCAATAATACTTATTACGTATTACATAACACGTTCTCTTAATATTACAAGGTTCAATACATTATGGTTTGCCTTTGTTGGTTTCACACGCTCGATAAAAAGAAAAAAGAAATACAAGTCGACTAAAACAAACAAGCTACAACACATGATATGTTAGGTGTTATCAAAATAAGATGAGAAACGTGTTATACCTTAGCTTTGATGAAGCAAGTCCCGACACCAAGGTGTAGGTATTCGGCCGAATGGAACAAAAAGAAAAGAGAGGCAACCCAAAACTAGGGTTTCACTTTTGAGTTTATGTGTTATATTTATAGTGGTAGCATTTTCGGTTAGGGCTTGAGGAGGGGGTTGGTTTCGGCTTGGTCCAACCGAGCACAAACCCATCGGCCCAATGGCCTTCGGCTCTTGATCCACGAACAAAACAACGCCCCATGGCTTCTTGGACTCTCGGCATGGCAAAAAGAAACGAGTCCATCGGATCCAAAAATCAAACAAATGGCGAGGCCCAAACTTTTACGCGAGACGTTTAAATCTTTCATTGCACAAAATCGATCACGCACACATATTCCGTTATGTTTTAATTATAGATAAGTTAACTTTTAACCCGTTAAATGAATATAAATGTCTTTTACGTATTTTATAAATTTTGATTCCAAGGGTATTTTAGTCTTTATTCATGTTTTAGATTTTTAGGTTTTACAACTCTTCCCCTCTAAAAGAAGAATTTTAGGTCCCGAAAATTGAAATGAAACAAACGAAAAACGAAATGAGAACATACCAAACTATTCAAAGAAATGAGGATAACTAGCTCGCATCAACTCCTCGGTTTCCCGTAGCCTCACGCCCGGGTGATTTTTCCAAAGAATCTTAACGAACGGAATGACTTCATTTCTCATGACTCTTTCTTGCCTTTCTAAAATAGCTTTCGGTTCTTCAGATAAAGACATATAGGATTGAATTTGATCAAACGGATCTGGCAACGCGGTAACGGATGATAGTTGTATCCCTTAGAGAGATACATGGAAGACATCATGAACATGCGATAAGCGGCTAAGTGCTAACCGATCTGAAACTTCTCCTATATCGCCCAAAATTTCAAACGGACCGATGAATCGAGGACTAAGCTTGCCCTTGATTCCAAAACGTTTCACACCTCTAAACGGCGAAACTTTTAGAAAAACACGATCTCCAACCTGAAATTCTAAATCACGGCGACGATGCTCGGCATAACTACTTTCCGAGAGACCTAGCCTCCTTCAACTTTTCTCTAGCAACAAATTTACTTTCTCACATCGATCTCAATCATTTCCGGACCTTCAATTAAACGTTCACCTACTTCATCCCAACAAATAGGTGATCTACATTTTCTCCCATAAAGAAGTTCAAACGGTCTTTCTTAATGCTAGCATGCCAACTATTGTTGTATGCAAATTCTACTAAACACAAATATTCATCCAATGCCTGGTCCATTCTAAAGCACAAGCCCTTAGCATGTCCTCTAAGGTGCGAATAGTCCTCTCTGACCGACCATCTGTTTGAGGATGAAATGCCGTACTAAAATTAAGTCGAGTACCCCAAGCATTTTGCAAACCTTTCCGAAACGGAAGTAAAACGGATCTCGCTTCGGACACAATAGATGCCGGAGTACCATGAAGTCTAACTATCTCTTTGCTGAAAAATTTCCAATCTACCAATACCATAATCCTTTTCGATTGGTAGAATGAGCGATTTGGTTAGTCGATCAAAAACTACCCAAATCGCATCATTCTTCTTCCGAGTAAGAGGTAGTCCGATCACAAAATCCATAGATATCTTATCCCACTTCCATGTCGATATCATGGTTGCAACAGTCCACTAGCCCTTTGATGTTCAATCTTAACCTGCTGACAAATCATACACTTCGACACAAACGTCGCCACATCTTGCGTCATGCCATTCCACCGGTACTGTTTCAAATCCCTATACATCTTGGTAGAACCAGGATGGATAGTGAAAGGAGAACTATGAGTTTCAGTCATAACTTTCGCAAGTACCAATCATTAGGAACACAAAGCCTATCTTCATACCATAAAATTCCGTCATTATCAACCTTAAACTCCCTCGCTTACCTTCTTCAACATTTTTGCTTTTACGCCCACAAATGTCATCTTTGAGCTTCCTTAATTTGGTGATAAGGTTCGACTCCACCTTCATACTAGCCCAATATCCATCAAAACCTCGTACGCATAGCTCAACATCCAAACGTTCTAAGTCACGAATAATCCTAGGTTCAATCTCAATACTTGCAAGAATTCACGATTCCGGCTAAGTCGTAAGGCCGCCAACTACATTAGCCTTACGGATGGTAATTGAATGTTGGTGTCATAATCTTTAAGAAGTTCTAACCATCTTCTTTGTCTCATGTTAAGTTCTTTCACGAGTGAAAATATACTTGAGACTTTATTCGGTGAAAATATCACACGTCTCTCCATACAAGTAATGTCTCCGGATCTTCAACGCGAACACCCGCTACTGGGTAGATTAACTCAAGGTCATGAGTTGGGTAATTCTCCTCATAAGGTTTTAGCCTCCACGAAGCATAATATTACCTTTCCATGTTGCATTAAAACACGCCTAATCCTTTCTTAGATGCATCATCAGAAATTTGAAATCCTCCGAACTGGCATGGAAGAGTTAAAATAGAGCGGACACCAATCTCCGTTTCAACTCCTCAAAACTCTCTTCTCTGTTCATCCAGATCCATACAAACTTTTCTCCTTTTCATCGGTTGGGTTAAGGGCAAAGCTAAACGAGAGAAACCTTCAACAAAACGTCGGTAGTAACCAGCAAGTCCGAGAAAACTTCTAACCTCGTCCTTTATGCGTAGGTCTTGGCCATTTAGTGATAGCCTTAACTTTAGACGGATCCATGGTGATACCATCAGCAGATACAATATGACCAAGGACAGCGACTTGTTTTAAACGAACTCACACCGAAAATTTGGCGTACAACTTCTTCTTCCTCGGAATCTCCAAAACTATTCGGAGATGTTGCTCATGCTCTTCTTCAGACTTGGAGTAAACCAAAATGTCGTCGATGAAAACGATAACAAACTTATCGAGGAACTCATGGAAAACACGATTAATTAGGTCCATAAACACAAGGCATTTGTCAAACCAAAAGGCATAACGAGGAATTCATAATGACCATATCCGCACGAAAGCGGTCTTAGGAACATCTTGCTCCCTCACACGTAGTGATGATAACCAGATCTCGGATCAATCTTAGAAAAGAATTTCGCTCCTTGCGTTGATCAAACAAATCATCAATACGCTTGTGTGAGGATAACGGTTTGAATGGTAATACGGTTGAGTTCACGGTAGTCGATACATGACGCGATGCTTCCATCCTTCTTCTTCACAAACAAAACAGTGCACCCATGGAGAAACATCGGGTTGAATAAATCCATTTTCTATCATCTCTTGCAGCTGTTCCTTCAACTCCTTCATTCTCTGGTGCCATACGGTATGGAGCCTTCAAATCGGTTCAAGCACTGTGAATTAACTCAATGCTAAACTCAATTTCTCTAGCGGGGAATACCGGAAGTTCGCGGAAAAACGTCGGTGAATTCGCAAACAACCGAAAGATTTTCAATGTTAGGACTCTCCAAAGATATGTCCCTACTGACGCCTTGAAAACCTTGGCACCCATGAGCAATCATAGTCCGTACCTTCATAGCGTAAATGAGCTTAACAGTTTGAGGGTTGAGAACCATAATAAACAAATTCAGATGTTTTACGTCTCTAAAGATCACGCTTCTAGCATAGCAATCGATGGAAGCTCTATGGTAAGCCAACCAATCCATGCCTAGAATGATATCAAAGTCGACCATATCAAGAGGATACAGATTTGCGAGCGAACTACGATCATCAAAACGAAGAGGGCACTTAACGTATTTATGATCAATGATCATGTGGTTTTTCATAGGCGTAGATATCGATAAGTGATTTGTTAATGGTTTGGGCTTCATATTAAGTTTCTTAGCAAATGTGACAGATATAATGGAGTGTGTGGCACTGGTGTCAAATAAAACGAAAGACGGTATAATCGTCAATGAAAAGAGTGCAGTAATGGTACACGAAGTGCTCCGCGACCTCGAAGTAGTAGCATAAACCGTCCAAGTAGTAGGTGGCGGCTTGATGTAGTTTCGAGGAATCACCGGGTTCTTCTTAGGGCAATCCTTGATCTTGTGAGTAGTGGAACTACAAGAGAAACATCCATCGATGGCCTTGAAACACGGTCCGGATGAGCCTTTCCACAAGTAGTACGGGATAGGTGGGGAGGCAAAACTTCAGCGTCCTTTGCCTTTGGTGACCGAAGATCCCGGCACGACCACCGATATGTTCCTCAGAGGACCGATCCTTTTTGTTACGGTTATTGTTACCTTGATTCGGACGATCATTTCCATTCTTACCAGCGGCTACTCTTATCCACGACTCACAAGCCTGGCTTTAGAGTCCACATTCCTTCCCTGGACTGACCCCACGGATCATAACTCCTATCCACTTGACCCTCGAATCATAACTCACCGCAATTTCCCTTATAATCATTACTTTGAGTCCTACCTTGAATCCGATCACCATCGCGATTACGCTTGTTAGAACCCACAACCTCATGAAAGATCTCAATGTTAAGCGCGTCATTGCGGGCCTACATCCTCATACTCGATATTAAGCAGTCGGTCCAACACCCACTTCTTCAGTCCCCACTTGAAGTGCTTGGCTTGGCGCCTACCATCCCCAGCATTCGTTCCCACAAACTTACCGCCTCATAAACCTCGCCCATGTACTCATTGGAGTTCTCATGATCAAACTGTAAATCATTTTGATAATCCTCTCATACCTTTCGCTTTCGACAAAGATCGTGGAATGCCGGTTATAGAAGATAGTCCGAAACTCAGCCCAAGTACAAGTAATAGCAAAAGCATCTCCTCCTCTCACCTGTTTGAGTGCCTTCCACCAATTCAAAAGCATCACCTCCAATTTAAATGCACGTAACCTGGGTCTTAAACTTCGTCTCCACAACCCAAGTACTTCAAACAACTTCTCAATATGAGTGATCCGGTCCTCGGCCGGTGGGAGTAGCAAAGCAGGTGCTAAAGAAAGAGGCTTGAGCTTACGAAAACTCGAGCCAAGTATGAATGCCGGACGGGTTGATTTCCTCCACCACTACCCGAAGCACCATTCGATTGAATGTTGTTGATCACCGCTGCCCATCATCTGTGTGGTAAGACCAGGAAAAGAGTGTTGAGAGCATTAGCAATCGCATCATCCAAGTTAGGAGCATCATCGTCTCCATCCACGCAGATTACGACAATTTTGAACCATCTGAACGATATTCAAACGATTATCAAAATGAACAAAGGTGAGATACTAAATGGAAGTGCTGCGAAGGAATCCTAAAGTCTACCCAATCCTCACGGTCATAGCATAAGCTCTAAGGGTCTCAAACCTAGGGTCCATATGTCACGGTCATGACTACAAGTCGTAAACCCTGGCTCGATGCCATAAATTGTAACGCCTCGACCCGACAAGGGTAAAGGAATCACAAATAATGGTGTCATATCAAAGCAAACATAAATATCCAAAAGAAGTATTAACATAAATGCGGAATAATTCAAGTCAACATGACTTCAATACATAGGTCCCGGCGAAAATAAACTCCAACAAAATATCCGAAATAATGAAGTCTTAAATAGCATCATAAGATCAAAGCTAAATATCTCTAAGGTAAGTCCACTCAGCACCCATCCCAAAGCAAAACCACATCCAATGCTTAGATACACCACGGAAGAAAAGAAATGCGGCTGAGTCAAAAGCCCAAAGGAACGTGATATGAAAGCAAAGCGAATACTAAACAATATCGAATACGGAATATAGTGAACGAAAGATAGCAAAATCATAATCATTTTCAAAGTATAAATCAGAATTATCAAATAAAGTTTATAGTTAACTACCACGAGCCCGTAAAACAAATATCGATCATAATCATATTCTCATAAGGCAACATTTCGTAAGGCAACATTTGTAGGGAGACCTACCGAGTTATGAAGGACGCATGCACGCAAAGCATCAATCATCGATAACATATAACGATATGATATACAGATCTAGGATGCATCCATCGCCCATAGCACGATATTGGTCATATAACATAACTTGAGCTCATAACGATAATAGATAAGACGGGCGTGGCGAACATCACTCTAACTTGCCCTAGAGTCATATCGAGGTGCATCACTACACGGACATGGAACCCCCATGACTAGTGAAATATTTGGCTCGGGTGTCAAACTATCTTAGGTCAAATCAGAATGTCAAAACCGACACGCGAGATCATACTTTATCGGAAGATTAATCATATTTTCAAAATCAGATGTTTCATAATTCGAAATCGAGTTCGATAAGCAAGCAAACTCAAACAAACGAGAATGGGGTTCATAGCAAAGGCTTAGGAAACCCTAATATAAAAGCTAACGAAAGAAAACGTTATAAGGAACCTTTACTGAAAGGTCAGGAATATCGTACCTTATTCCAAAGCAAGATCGAAAAGTAATCTGGAAAGCAAAGGATTATTCCTTCTTCACAGAACCTATACACATTAACGGTCGTACATGTTATTTATGATTCCATAATCGTCGAAATGATCTTTTAAATGTTTGGTGTTTATACTTAGTATATTTAATGATCTTAATACTTTAGAGATTTATGATTAAATGAGACTTAAGTGTTTTATATCAATATCGTAGATTAGGTTTCATTATGTCATTTATTAAAGTTTAGGGTTAAATGTGAAAATAGTTTAAAAGTCATAACTCTCACATGAAATAACGAATTAATATAATTAGCTTCAAACCTTAATCGACTCTCATTTATGTTCTAGGGTTTTCTCATTCTTTTAATATCATATTAATGCGCATTTACTTCATTAGTTACGTCATTTAATGACTCATTACTCTTGTTTATTTACTCAACGCATTCATGTCTTAACCATACGTTACTTATACACATATTATACGTCAACTTTTATACCCATGCACGTTTATGATTTCTTGTGACAACCAAAGTTACTTATTATCCGGATTAGACACATCGGCACACACATGCACAATAGTTTAGACTAGATACGACCACGTACTACGTTTACATATCCACAACTCACTTGACTTATAAAACGCACACATATGAGACACGGTTCATAAACCATTTATGGTTCGGCTTGCATTATTCGGTTCACACTTTCAAACTAGGGTTTAGGTTTACATGACCTTTATTTATTAAACACACTTCCAAAACTCTTATATGGTTCGGTTCAAACCTAGGGTTTTGGCTACAACATTTTACGCAAGTCCTAGCTCACCTAAGTACTTTACATATTCAAGTTATCGTGTTTTATACCTTGGCCGAAACATATACATGGTTCGGTTCACATGCATGTGGTTCGGTTCTCATATAGCTCGACTTAACTTCTGATCCGGTTCAATAATACTTATTATGTATTACATAACACGTTCTCTTAATATTACAAGGTTCAATACATTATGGTTTGCCTTTGTTGGTTTCTGCGGCTCGACAAAAGAAAAAGAAATACAAGTCGACTAAAACAAACAAGCTACAACACATGATACGTTAGGTGTTATCAAAATAAGACGAAAGCGTGTTATACCTTAGCTTTGATGAAGCAAAGCCTCGACACCAAGGTGTAGGTATTCGGCCGAATGGAACAAAAAGAAAAGAGAGGCAACCAAAACTAGGGTTTCACTTTTGAGTTTATGTGTTATATTTATAGTGGTAGCATTTTCGGTTAGGGCTTGAGGAGGGGTTGGTTTCGCTTGGTCCAAGTGAACGCACACAAACCCAGCGCCCAATGGCCTTGGCTCTTGATCCACCACGAACAAAACAACGCCGCCCATGCTTCTTGCTTGGACTCGGCTTGGCAAAAAGAAACGAGTCCATCGGATCCAAAAATCAAACAAATGGCGAGGCCCAAACTTTTACGCGAGACGTTTAAATCTTTTCGTCGTACAAAATCGATCACGTACACATATTCGTTAAGTTTTAATTATAGATAAGTTAACTTTTAACTTCGTTAAATGAATATAAATGTCTTTTACGTATTTTATAAATTTTGATTCCAAGGGTATTTTAGTCTTTATTCATGTTTTAGATTTTCAGGTTTTACACAACTCGATGCCAAATTCAACTTCCCTAGCCGGAGGAATAGCAGGAAGTTCGTAGGGAAATACATTAGAAAATTCAAGTACAACGGAAAGACTTTCAATACTCGGACTTTCCAAAGAGGTATCTTTAATGGATGCCATGAAGCCTTGGCAACCATGGGAAATCAGAGTTCGGGCTTTCATAGCCGAGATAATCTTAGCAGACTTGAGAGGTTGAGAACCATGATAAACAAAATCGGGATGATGAATATCGCCAAAGATCACTTTTCTGGCATGACAATCAATGGTAGCTCTATGCGAAGCCAACCAATCCATACCAAGAATCACATCGAAGTCAACCATATCTAAAGGAAGTAAATTCGTTGAACGAATGCCGTCGTTAAAACATAAAGGACAATTCACATATTCATGATCGATAATTACATGGTTTTTCATTGGTGTGGAAATGGATAAATGATTTGTTAATGGTGTTGGGGTCATATTAAGTTTCTTGGCAAATGAAATAGATATAATGGAATGTGTGGCACCGGTATCAAATACTGCAAAAATAGTACAATCGCCAAAATAAAGAATGCCGGTAATGGTACCTGATGAGTTTGCCGCCTGATCACGAGTAGTAGAATAAACACAACCTATAGTAGGAGCTGGCCTAGTCGTGTTCGCTTGTGCAATGTGCTTCCCCCTGAGTACAATCCCTCAACTTGTGAGTAGTGGACCCACAAGATAAACATCCTCCGGTAAGCCAGTGACAAGCGCCCGGGTGAGGCTTTCCACAAGTAGCACAAAGTGGTGGGGGAGGTAAAGTCTCCGTAGGCCTCCTACGATGAAAGAACGCAGCAACGCGATCCTGGCGAGAACCCCGAGGTCATCCGATCCTTGAACTAACGCCTGATTGTTGTTACCATATACGGACGGTCATTCCCACCGTCTACCAATAACCTCTTATCCGACCACGGACTCGACACCTCGATTCAAAACCCCGGTTTTGTCGACCTTTATGCTCAACACCCTGGTCTTGACGACCCCTGTGCTCATAACCCTGGTCCTGACGACCCCTATGCTCATAGCCCTGGTCTTGACGACCCTTGAAATTAACCCGATCACCATCTCTACCCCTCTTGTTTGAACCCCTATCAGAATGAAAATGTTACGGGCCGCATCCAGACTAGTGCCATATCGGCGTAATGTCGAATTAATGAGCCGATCCAAAACCAACTTCTTCAATCCCCACTTGAAGTGCCTCACCTGCCTCTGAGCATCACCAGAAATAGTCCCAACAAAACTATCCAACCTCAAAAACTGCTGCATATACTCACCCGATGATTCCTGATCAAACTGATAAGTAGCCCCATACTCGCGCTCATACCTTTGCTGCTCAGAGTCGGGAAAATACTGCTTATAGAAGATCTCACGGAAAGTATTCCATGAGCAAGTGTCAACAAAATTCTCTTCCTTAGCCAGAAGATACACTTTCCACCAATTCAACGCATCCCCTTCCAACTTGAAAGTAATAACCGCGTCTTGAATCGTCGGCCACACAACCCAAGACTTTGAACAACTTCTCTATATGCGTGATCCAATCTTCTGCATCTGTGGGGGTGGCAGCAGATCGGAAGGAAAGAGGCTTAAGCTTGGTGAACTTCTCGATCCAAACATGAATCCTAGTAGGTGGAGCACCACCACCCGATGAACCAGCACCATTCCTGATGTTATTGGTGATAGTGGTCATCAATTCAGCAGAGAGATTCGGAAGAGCATTAGCCAAAGCACGGGCTACCATAGCCTCAAAGTCAGGGGCATCATCCCCATTAGGATCACCATTTCTACGCCTAAACACCATCTGAACGATTATCAAAAAAATTAGCAAAGGTCAGAAAACAGGAAAGAAAACATGAAAGGAAAATAGGAGAATGAAACCTAGTGTCTACCCAAATCCTCACAAGTCAAAGCCTAAGCTCTAAGGGTAAAATCCTAGGGTCCATATGTTCACAGGTCATAATTACATGTCGTAACCTGGGCTCTGATACCATAGTTGTAACACCCCAACCCGACAAGGGTAGAAGAATCACAGTAATGGTGTCATATCAAAGCATACATAATGAACATAAGCAACAGCGGAAGTCTTAAGCATAAATAATCAAAGGAGTTAAGTCAACACGACTTAAACAATACATAAGTTCAAGACAAAAGGAAATACTCCAAGGAAAGAAATAATGGAAATCCAAGTCAAAATAAAGTCATAACATAAGCAAATGGAATCTAAGATGACTAGGGCCAAGTCTCCACACAAGCTCATCACTCAACCCAAAGCAAATCCCCATCTCTAAATAGCTTACACGCCGAGAGAAAGAAAATCGTGAGCTTAAAAAGCCGTGAACAGATATATATAACAAAACGAATAATCGAAAGATAAGGAACGAAATAATATAGCATGTGGTGCATTGGGGAAAACATAAGGCATAATCAAAAGGATAATGAAATGAAAAGAAATGTTAGTAAACTACCACGAGCCCAAACATATCATATCATATCATATAGCATAAGTAACCAAGGAGTGATCAGCCCCCAAATGTGAAAAACGTGTATTGCACACAACATCAGTCACCATATAAATAATATAATAGCACATCGTATCATAAAAAATCTAGGATGCATCCATACGCCCCTGTGCAAATCATAGTTGCCATAATAATAATATAATACGTGCATAATATCACAAAAGAGGACGGGACGGAACATCACTCTACCGCCCTAGATTCATATCATTGATGCATCAATGACATGGCCATGTTACCTTCATGGCTAGGAAAATGGCTCGGATATTAACCTGAAAGGTCAAATGAAAATAATAATATAAAGGTTCATGTTAAAGGTTCAAAGCAAGATCAATATAAAAAGGTTCAAAAATCTAAGGGTGCATAGCAAGGTTCAATAAGGAATCCCTAATAGGAAGGCTCAGAGCAAAGGCATTATACTTAAAGATAACGTCAACAAGATGTGTAAGGATCATGAGAAACCTTAGGAGATAAGGTCAGAATATATGTACCTTATTCAACAGAAAAGAAAACAAAAGCAGATGAAATCACAAGACACGGAAGATCACTCATTTCTCGAGAGATCTACAGAAGTGAAAGGATATACATTTATTAGATGTAGTTAAAGAGTTTTACTCCGATTAAATCTTTTAGGGTTTATGAGAATCTTTCTATTTTTAGTAAGTTTCAAAAATAGTAACTTTCCTTATTTAGTAAGTTTCCACTTTAAATAACTTATCCATTTTAAGTAACTTTCCATTCTAGGTAACTCTCTATTTTAGGTAGGTTTCCCGATTTAGTAAGTTTCCATATTAAGTAACTTTCCAAAAATAGTAGTTTTCCATAATTAGCAGGTTTAGTCATTTATCATGTAATTAATGTCAAATTAAGTTAAAATGATGAAAATGATTATTATTATTATAGTTTAGGGTTCATTTATGACAAGTTATAATAGTTTAGGGTCTAAAATGTCATTATCACAAAGTATAGGGTCAAAAGTGTAAATATAACAAGTTTACTTAGTTTGCGAATTTATCTCCTTATCTTATCATTTTAACGCCTAGGGTCCCTCATGCTTTATTATTCTGAAATCAACCTTTAACTTTTATTAAATTGAAAACCTTTGAAAACCCTAACTAGCTTTCGACACCATTTCCATTTTTAAGCAAATCGTGACCAATCCAAACAAGATTATAACGACTCCTTTCATGTGTCATTTTAGGTCTTGACATGCCTCTCTTCCAAATCAAATCATACGACAACAATAAATCTATTCGAGATTTATACATGAACTATTATCGACGCAAAACATAAGCCAAGATATACTCGTGTTTTATTATTCCATTTTAACTCGATACGATATAGACGAACATGTTGATGTCATGCAAGGGTAGGTCGAAGGGATTCAAAACAGCAAGTTATATGTGGTTCGACATACATGCCTCCTCATTCGTTATTTTATGTAACCTTTATTCATGATTTCATGTGACTAATGTATCATTTTATGTGAAGGTTTGAATCGTGTACACGCATTCGAATTGAGAATAACACACGACAACAATCAAAAGAAAAACAATAAGAAAGGAAAAATGGAAACAAGATCGTGATACAAACCCTAGTTATGATGAGAGAATAACCAAAAAGAAACCAAGATAACCAAACCAAACCTGACTCTCGCCAACCAAACTCACGACCGTGAGCAACAACCCACGACCAATGAATCACCCTTCGAACCAACCTCCTTTGCTTGCTTTGGTGGCCGAATGGAAAAGAGGACAAAATTTTTTGCCGTCACTTTTATTTGCTAGGGTTTTATGTGTGTATGAAATGTAAAAGGTAGGTTAAAAAAATGAGGTGTAAATGGAATAAAAGGGGTGTTCGGCCGAGTCAGGGGGTGGGGGGAACAAAGGCCTAATCCAAGTTTAGATGGGCTTTCATTTAGGTTAAGTGTGTTTTTTGTAATTCTTGTATAATAATTCGGTCCATGCACATTATTAGACATAAGTGTAAGTTGCTTTTATTATTTTGTACCTGACCTAGGTTCAATGCTTGTAGTTATTTAGTTTTGAGGACAAAGTAGAATTTAGGTTTGATAATCATTTATTAGTTTGGTTAGAAGTAAATTTAATTAGCTTGACATATTTCATAGATATTAAATTAGAGGGGTAAAATAGGCTTTTCACAAGTTTTAGATTTTAGGGTTTTACAGGTAGAGATGTTACGAATGGTTATTAGTGTTAGAATGAGATACTTGAATAATATATTGAAAAAATTTGTCTTTTTTTAGAGAGGAAAAAAGTGAAGAATAATAATTTGGGGTTATAAAATAAATTGTCGACTTGTCGAGTCGTTCTTTTACAAAGTGAGAACTCAATACTTCACCAGAACAAAAAGGATATCCCTCAAATCACTTGATATTTTGTCCTAAGTTAAAATAATTGCTAAAGTTAGAAAGTTTGTTCAAAGCAAAGTCAAAGTACAAAAAGGCAGACCAAAAAACAATAAAACAACCGCAAACATGATTATTATTCAACACTATATGCAATTATGAAATGTAAACCATAAAGTGTAACTTTTAAGAAATTCATTTAAAAGACCAAATTATTGGTGCAATATGAAAGGAGAATCACACTTAAAATTGGAAAAGTAAATATTGTTTGGATTGACGCTATATAAATAAATGTATGGAACAATAGACGTCATCGACATATCATTTGGCCATAACGCCACGTATTCGACGGAATTGCAACCAGTATCTAATATTTTGTTTAGTTATTATGTCGTTATTTTTTTACGATCGATTGATATTATGTCGTTATTTTTTTACTTATCAATCGATCTATACAGGTCTACTATTTTTTCAGTTGATATATCTAATTTTGATTTGCTACATATATTCTCCGGTACCATTGTTTATATCATATTTTTGAATCAATGTTTTCTTTAGGGAGAATGTTATTGGTTTCTATTATAAATAGATATTGTTGATTTCTATTATAAATAGATATTGTTGATTTGCCTAGGGTTTACTTTCTTAGGATTGATTGTAGGATTTTTCTTATTATAACGCCAACTTACTACCTTTGTTATTGATTTTTTGGAAGCATATGGTTTGGTTGACGGCAGAGGATAAAAAAACATATATCTTTTGTTATTGTTTTTTAGAGTATGTATATGCTGTCGGATTTGCGAACATAAAAAAGTGTATTTTATACGTTTTTTTTTTTAGTTTTTTTTAATATTGGGTGTTGAAAATGTTACGAGAAGTTGAAAATTAATATTGATCACTACTTATCATTTTCGCCCATCTTTTATTTTGAGATTACAGATAATGAAAACGATATACAATATGTTCAGATTTCTGTCTATATGCTATTTTGTGTTGCAATATCAGTTACATGGGCTTTAATAGTCCAACGGCTTGGTACGAAACACAATTTGAAATCATATTGTTTTAAACCAGTTTAAATGTCGTTGCACTATTAAAGCCCGTGCGACTGTAAAAGCAGAATTACGGTATTAGAGCATTGCAATGGAATGTTAAGTTGGTGTAAAACTAAAGACAAACATTACTAACTACACGTGTTCTGTTTAACATCGGTTTCAGAGTATGATTTACTAAGTTTCGGGTTTTATTTTCATTTTCGTAGCAAAGTTAAAGATATATAATGGGGTTGGTTACGGTTGTATGTCACCTAGACTCAAGCACCTTTTTCGCAATAGCAATAGGTAGTTCATTATAAAACTGGTACACTATTGAATGTTCAGGTTTTAAAATGGCTGCCTATTGCTATTGGGAATTTGGTGTATAATCATTTGGCAAAGGGTTTGTGCACACTTTGAATAAAATACTATTAACTGTGGTTAAACATTATAAAGGTTTAGCTCCTTTGTGTTTGTTATACTTGCATATTCGAGGCCACTGGTCTTTACAAATCATTTATGTTTACTGAAAAAGAAAAAACAAGGTGTAACATAATTTTTTTGAAAAGAGTAGTCTTCTTAAACTATAATCTTTTCTTCATTTTAATTTTGTTACTGTTTTCAAAACAGGAAGGATAAGGCCATTCTTAGGTCTTCAGTGCACAACCACAAGAAGGTTGAATCAAATATGTATTGTACGTAAGTGATCTATTGCTCTCTATAGCTCATTACAACTTACTGAAACATCTGAAATTATGAATCAACTAAAATACACTATTACTTTAGTAACTTTCAGCTAATCATCTGGAATTATTGAAGGCTTGGGAAAATATCAGAGCGAAAAAGATGTCGCGTGTGTCAGAGATAAGAATAATAGGCAGGTATTTATTTTTTGGGTTGTTGACGCTTTAATGTATCCGAACTTGATGTGTTATAATATACCTTTTTTTTTTTAATTTAGTTGCGTCTGAGTGGCCATCACAGTTTTCCAATATTTTGATGCCATTATCGTTAATTGAAACAACACACACAACCATCTTTTCCATTTGAAGTTAACTAAATTATGTATGTGTGTGTATGAAAATCCTTACGGTAGATTATGTTTTGTGCAGGAACCTGGATCGCTTTGCCTACAAGAATCTTTCTCTTATAAGTATTCAGATTTACTATTGATGCAATAGTGGGCTAATGGAAGTTGTTGATGGAGTTGCAATGGTGGGTTAATGGAACTTGCTGATATAATCAACGTTAACATAATACGTTCAAATTTACTCTCAGCCAATTTCTTCTTTAAAACTGGAAATCTAACTTAACAAGAGAGCTACCTTTACAAAGTTACTAATGGAGTTTGCAATACTATATAGGTAATACTTTCTTTTATCAGAACCTTGATTATGTATAGATCAATTAATTAAAATTCTTTCTAATTAACATGTCAATAAACATATGATTGGAGCTTCCAACTACCATTGCAACTTACTATTACCTAAACCTCCTGATTCGAGAAACTGGCTACATACTCAGCATGTAAGTTCGGAATCATACAAAGCATGCACGATAGCTGCAAATACATACCTACTTTACATTAACCGATAATTAAAATTCAATAGTTTTCAATATTGTTTAAATTGGGACACTGTACAATTTAATTCCTAGAAGTGCTAATCTGACATGCGATCGCTTTATACGTACAATGAGTTGTTAACAACACCGGTTATACAGAATGTGCATGTGCAAGAATACGACTATATAGAACAGAAAAAGTTAAGGAACATAATCACAATAGACGAATAGCTGTAGGGGGAGGAAGACGCAATTAAACGGTAGGATTTTTACCTTATCCGAAAACTATAACTGTAGAATTACGCTAAACTTTCATTTACCTTGGCAAAGCGTAAGGTTTACAATCATCGCCACTTTGCTACTAAATAACAGACCTTTACATATTCTGATTCAATCCTTTTTCTTTCAATATTTTTCAGATATAACTCTAAGATATCTAGCAACAGCGACAACGGAACGTTAATACTTACATGTTTTAGTAATGAGGCACACTCAATGCTAATAGAATGCAATAAGATCGTATCAGAACAAGGACACACAGATCCAAACATTCTACCTCAGATTCTGATTTCGATGGAAGAAACTACCCATCTATTTCAGCTGCATTTTGCCTCAGAATCGACAAAAGGCAACTTGGTATACATACTCATTGCTGTAATGGAAACTGTATCACAATTGCTGATAGCACCTCAACAAAATCCACTGGCTAATCGCACATATGTGCAGCAGTCTAATGAGATGCTTCTTCTAACCGGAACTGACGACAATACAGAGAAAGTAAATGAATTACCGCCCCCAAAGGACAGACTACCAGCCACACCTCTGATCTGCAAGAAGTCACCGTTAAGGCATACGATGTGACAAACTGTAATTTCCTCGATAAGCCGTAAATGGAGAAACGACGATTAGAGCGATCTTTCCATCTAATTTAAGACACGATACGTATTATACATCATTTTTATTGGAAATATTATTCTAAGAACGTTGGCGTAATTCCCGAGTCACGAATCCATCATTCGCTGGTCCAAACGAGTCCCGAATCATTAAACTACAAAAGATAACAAAAGCTACATGTATGGTCCCTTGGGTAAATTACACCGTCGCCCTTGTAGTTTCGATTGTACATCTTTAGTCCCTCCTACCCCTAACCTTCCCACCTCTCACATTTTCACCAATTCTTTCTCTCTCTCTCTCTCTTAAAATACACACGCAAAACTCTCTCCTACCTCTCACTAGAAATTCCGGCCACCCATATTAGGGTTCCGACGCCGCCAACTATTCTGGCCAACTTTTCGGCCACCACCACTAACAACACCGCCCCTCCTAAATGATAGATTGAGTCCTTGTGACCCCGTTTATGCAACACACACGCCTTAAAACCCATCTACGCGTTCTAGATCTTGAATCTTAGATTTGGACGTTAGGGTTTTGTTGTTAACGAGTTTCAAAAGGGTTCTAGCTTGGATTGGTCACGAGTTGTACTCGTAAAAGACACCACCAACGACTCTTTTCCTCTCTTTCTCGCACGGTAACACATAACCCGTTTCATATCATTGTTATTTTCTGTTTTTGATAAATCGTGTATATTATTTGTGTATGTTTTCGTGGAATCAAGATTTATAAAAATGAGTATTTAGTTTATGGAATGTAAAACCGATTAAGAGTAATCTTATAAAAGTTTCGTGTGGTAAAACTTATTGCAAAGAGGTGTTTGTTTGATCGGATTTATCAACCGGTCGGGTTTAGATTTCTGTACGGGTCGGGTCAGACCCGGTTGACCACGGGTCGACCTTGACAGTAGATACTATTTCCGTTTGATGTTTCATTGTCAATATGGCCTTGTACGGGTCAGATTTGTGTGCGAGTCAGCCCGTGGGTCGGGTCAAACCTGGCTAGGGTTGGTATAAACCGTTTTGATCTCAGATTTATGTAATTGTTGGCGTCATTTTTTTGTTTACTCCGGTCAGCGAGTCACCCAAGAAATTGTGATGATGTTTGATTATGTTGAAACTGTGTTAGGTTGATCGAGTTCAACTCAGTGGGCTTCGGGTCAGTTGGTAACACGTGTAAGCGTCGGTTTGTGAGTTGGTTTGAAACTGTTAGGTCATGGTAAAATGGTTAGTCTGAAATGGTGTTTGACGGGTCTCAATGTGTTACATTCTGCGTATAAGTCGACTTGAGTTATGGGTTCAATTCTATTAAGACTCGACAATTGTTTTATAAGTCGTAAAATTGTTGTAACATGGAATATCGAAACTAGTAAAATGATAAATGATATAAGTTAAACGGATAACTTGTAATAAGGCGATGTGTAAACTTGGAAATACGTAACGAGCTAATTATACAACGATAACGAAATAGAACTATAGTGATAAACGAACTTGGACTATAGCAATTAAGGAACAAGTTATGTATAAAGTGGTGTTATAAACATTATGAGCTAATTACGTAATTAATAATTGATATCGGATATTTTGTTATAAATTATAAGGTTCAATACGGTTTATAAATCTGGAATAACACTTGATAATGAGTTATATTGGTTATAAGTTAGACCTTATTAAACCTTTTGAACTAACCGCATACAATATATTAGACTTGACGCAAGCTTAATATTATTGATTCGCGACGAGCTTAGTTATTCAATTGTCACTTATTAAACTAATAACGAAAGGTTAAACTATATATTATCGACGAAGATGGTTTTATTTAATTATAAACCCTTATTGATTGAAGATAGTAACTCGTGTTTTGTAAATATAATTTAACTTTTATAAACTTCTTGGGTAAGGTTATTTTGATAGGACAATTTATTAAAGTCGTAATGTTTTGGAAACGTTGTATAAACGAACGCGTCATTTATAAAACACTACTTAATATACCGTATATGAGGTACTTTATCATAAACTCGTCTAAGTACGAGTAACGATCGTGAAACCTTTATTTATTTAAGCGATAAATGAAAACTTATCTTTTATTATAAACATGTACGTTTGTGATTGTCACACCCCCAAATTACCTGTTTTGCAGCGGAATGTAATTCACGGGGTTGACTGTCATAGCATCATAGTTACAGATATATTGAACGACCTAAAGTGTCGTTTGAAAAATACATCGTTTGATTTAATAAAATAATCAGAGTTTACAAAGATAGGTCCCAAATGAAATTAACTTGTGCGGAATTAAGTTTGATACAAGACAAACGATGTTTTTAAAATGAATAAATCCCATGTGTGACGCGTCGTCACCACGACTCTATGATAGGTCCACATGCATGCCATGAAGTGAATGCCTTAGATACCTGAGATAAAACATGCTAAAAAGTGTCAACACAAAGGTTGAGTGAGTTCATAGAGTTTGAGTTGAAATGTAAAGCCTTTCAAAATCGTTTATGTAGCAAAGGCATTGTAAATTCACTCAGTTCCAAGTTCTGCCCATACAAAACTTGCAACCTTTATTATTGTTCACAACCGCCAAAATGTGTATAGTTTATGTTCAAGCACATGATGTCAAATGAATTCACAATAGTACCTAACTCGACATAGAATAATAACACATAATCAATAGCACATGACTTATCATTAGTCAACGACATAGAACTTTATACGACGTAGAACTATAGCATATAATCAATAGTACATGACTCAATGTTTCAAGTTAGTCAACCGATTTAGAACTTTATCGACGTAGAACTATACCACTCAAACAAGAAAAATTAATATAGTACAACATTCGGTTTTGAAACAATGGTGATTATGATAGAAGTTATCCTTAAAAATCTAAAGTACTTGTGAAAAATAGTTAAGCATGTATCTCCCCCAAAATAGTTCAATAAAAGCATTAAAACAATTGAAAATGGGGCTATGGAAACTCACCTGTTGCAATGATTATAATGACAAAGTGGATACACGAAATGTAGCGTGAATCTCTAAACTTGACCTATTATGAATGATATGATATGTAATAAGTCATGATGTAATGTTACGCATGCAATTCGGATTATATCTATACCACTTCAATTTTGAAAATAATATTTCGCCGAGAAATAATCTCTAACGTCTTGACCATTTTAAATTACTCCATATGTAATTACATTGAAATGATATCCAACGATAATCATTTAGTGATTTATTATGAAATTATAACTTTCGTCAGTAAAATAATGTCGTTGAAATATTTCATGAAAGTGACTAAACGGCCTCGAAAAGCTAGTCGTAAAATGATGCACGTCGAGTGTTAGGAAACGAACTCAACGGTTTTGGGAAGCTTGTATCATTACCTCAAAGTTTTAGTGTTTAAGTTTTCATCCTAGAGGTCTCCATCACGGAGAAAAATATAGGTAAAGTATGGTTTTCGGCAAAGTTTAAGTGACCGTATCTTATTCATTACAACTCCGCTTGACAAATGGTTTGACATTTTGAAAAATATGCTTGGCGAACTTACTTTTACTAGAAGACATCACTTTGTAAAAAGTACTACATCCGTGCTAAAAACGACCCTCAACATGGTCCTTCGTTGACGTAGTATGTGTTTAATAGAAAATATATTAATTTTTCTAATAAAATAAAGTTACGGCAACTTTTTAAAATGTGAATAACTTAGTCGTTATAAGTCCGTTTTCTACGTTCTTTATATCCACGGAATCGTGATAAAATATACTAATATATTTTTGATAAGTCGACACATTTAACAACGCTTAAGACTCATTTTTGACTCGTAAAAAGTCGAGACAGCATGCTGAATTTTCTGGAATTAATAGTTTTTGTCGTCAAACTTCAAAATAGCATAACTTTTTCGTTATAGCTCCGTTTTAACCCATTCAAGCGGCCATGTTTTCGTTTTAAAGTATATTTTCCAAATATCTAGCCAAAAATATTTTGCTTACATCAAAATTCAGAATTCAAAAATATGGAGACCCTTAATTAGACTTGTCGAATGAGTTTTTCACGCCAAACCTATTCCAACCAATTCAAAACAACTCTGAAGCTATTCTAATCCTACCATACACCTTCTTAGGGTGTCATGGGTTCCTAGACATCACCAAGAGTGATAAATAACAAGGAGTAATTATAGGATGACCAATATATATATATATAACTCTTAAAAACATGTAAAAGTGGTATAAACATCCATGAGACTTGCATGTTTTCTCAAATATGATGAAATGAATATAACAATGAATATGAAATATGATGATGAATATGGATGCTTACTAGTAACTTGATGAGGTTTATGAGCAAAGGTTTTTCCTAATCACCCAAGGTTTTTATTGCAAAACCTAAATCAAGAGTGAATCTAGAGTGTAAATAACTTGACTAGGAAAATTTTTATGGTTTCCTCTTGGAGCTTCAATGGTGGCCGGTTGTATGGAGTAGAGAGGAAGGAGAGAAAATTTTCTTTTACACTTATTGCTATGTGAGATATTATGTAGTGTTTTTAGAGTTTAATACAATATAAATTATGGATATTTTGTGAATGATAAATGTGAATCATCCCCTTGTCGACAAGGGTGAGTTTGTAGTAGCTAGTGGATGACTTTTCATTTATTAAGTAATTAAATGTAGAGTAATTGAGTAATTATTTAGGGATAGTTAGTAACTTGTGTAAATATTTGAGCTTGTAAGGTAGCGTTAATTAAGGATAAATTTTAACGGGTCAAGATAAAATATATTGAGGTCATAAAAATTATAAAAATATATTTCTTGCAAAATTTGAGTGAAATAATAATTATCTTATTGAATTTACGAAAACTGTCGTAATTATATAAATATAACAATTTATATACGAAATAAATTTAAAACACTGGGTAAACTCATAATATTATTTTATAAACTTAATATGAGTATAAAAGTATATCGGGAAAATTTTTGGAAGTGTCGGATCAAATGTTCAAAATAATTAATTACGCGATAGCGTTTATTTAATAGGAAAATAAACGTTTAAGGTAAAATGCAAAACCATGCATAAATTGATATGAAATGATGATGCTAATGATGTGTAGACTAAACCTAGTCTATATGGAATGTCCTTGATGAAATGTTCATGAATTCACAGCTAAACCATTATGGTTACGTGAATTTGATGCTCGTAAACCTAGTTTACGATAAATGATAAATGATGAAGCATGAGTAATGTTTTGAAATATGACCTGAAAATACGAGTTGTCACAGTGATCATGGGGAAACTACTGAAAGTTAACCTATTTATATTTCTTAAATAGTCATCGTCATTTCCTAGTCTTCTTTGACTAGCTTGAGTATTGTCAGTATTTCTTGACTTTGTCGATGTCTTTTCCTTTTGGCGTGCGTTCTAATTAGTATGTTTCGACTATGTCGACGTCTTCTTCTCTTTCGCATGAGTTGTACGTCGCGTCTGTGTTTCTTACCACCACACGAAACGTTAAAACTAAACCTTTTGATGGACTTTTGAAAGTAATAACATGAATAATCCACGAAAACTATGACACATTATCTTTTATCGACTTCTTTATCGTATGAGCCGTATTTTAAGATAATCGTATACGCATTAGGTTGCGTCATTTCTATTCTATCGTACTCGCTGTACCATCTTCTGGATGCCATGGAGATTAGCTTTGGATGTCAGTCGTGTTAGTAGTGAACAGTGTATTGTTGTGGCTAAGGCGAGTTTCATAGCCCCTCTTTTCAAAGGTTTTCATAACTATTTTGGAAGAGAATATATGCTGCTTTTAACAACCATAATTGGATATGTGAACATTATATGAGAATAACTATTGTTTGGAATATTCGATTTGTTGATTGAAACCTTATGTGTTTATGTGAGTGCAAACTATTTCTTGGACCTGCCACTACTCTTTTGAATTACTAATGTGTTGACTAGGAAATGTTAAACATGCGACAATTGTTGACTTAAACTAGGGTAGCAATCCTTTGCTATAACGCGATGCCTAGCTAAGAATAGACATTTGTATCCGACCTAGACCAGGGTAGCATGTGTTCTAGGCCTTGCTACGACTGTGTTGGCTAGAGTCGTCTGGGCCCTTCTGAGATCTCGATTTTGTTGTTGAATTATTGTTGGATTGATTGTTGATTGGAATGTTTATTATATATCTGCCTTAGTCGCACATAGCAATTAAACTTTATCAGGTCCACTACTACTTTTGTAACTAAACTCTATAAACTCACCAGCGTAAGCTGACCTTTTTAGCATGTGTTCTCAGGTTTAAGGCGATAGCTCACTATTGGAAGACGCTTGGCAAGGGGCACGGTCATAGGCGACTCTTATGAATAATTGGGACCACTTTAAACTTCTTTTTGGTCCTATTTCCGCACTACTTTCATATAATGAAAACTTAATGTTTTCTATAATGTATTTTATTCTAAATAACTGGAATAAAAACCATTCTTTGTACCTTATGTTGTGATACCAAGATAGTAGCACCCTAATGCATGTATGCTTCAGCTAAACCTTAAAGTGGGGGTGTTACATACGACACAAAGGTATCTCCCCGCAGACAGCTGGTAAAAGACGCCTCACTTGGACAATGAAACACAAGTACAAAAAGGAGTAGGCAAGAATAATAACATTAGTATATTAGTATGTGTAATAGATCATTTGCAAATAGAACAACTTTCACGGGATAATGTTTCCGTACAGGTTACCGCTGTATAGCAATACAAGTAAGGGTTAGTTTTATCTATAGCATAGAACATTTGCAGTGTTACTGGCCTGCGCAATTATGATAATGTATGTTGTAGGTTAACACATATGCGGCATTTCTATGTACTGTGAGTTACCATTGCTATTTATATCTTATATGCTACAATTTTCACTATCAAGTCATGTTCAAAACGGGTGGTAACAGCAATAATACATTAACAAACATCCAATTGACTGTGCTTTGTACATATAGGCTATTCGACAAAAGGATTGCAAGTGTTATTATAGTACGTATACAGATACGAGGATAATGGCGAAAACATATAACAGCAATATCACTACTGCTACTAATTTCACATGCTTTAACACATAAGCATAGCCAACGACGAATCTACCGATTACCACCAGTCACATACACAAACTATTACGAAAACCAATGAAAAAAAGGCGCACTATCGAAAATACTCCAACCAATGAATAAAGCATCTGCAAATAACCTAATAGTCACAATAAAAGCAACAAAAAATTATCGAACAACACCACTTGCAAATCTAAAAAATGGTTAATTCCATGCTTATGTGACAACCTTACAACCAGCAATATTAAAACTATTGACAACTCCACAAAACATTTCACAGCTAGAACAAATAGGTTTTAGGCATTTCTTACAATGCGATGATAACGAAAAATAGCACAACACTAACAATATACATCAACCAAAGAACAAATCCAATGAAAACTAATGACACTTAAAAACCATAGATTATATTAACATAAACCCGTTCGATTACAAGTTAACGACACCCAGCCCACAGAGACTTACAACAGAAGACCCTACAACTACCCATCAAGAGACATAAACTTCACACACATACCCATTATTCTAAACAAAGACCCTACACAGATACCTTCACAACCATCCCTACCTAGACCAAAACACAAAACACTCAAACACCACACAGATCTAATCATTGAAATCCATCACAGTGATATGCCTTTACTTCTCCTCCATCCCTTCCCTTCCTTAGCCAAAGACAGCCACCAGATTCGCAAGCCTATCATGCTCCCTCTGCAAAGTTTCATTGATGCATTCAATGATATCAGGAGCAACTTCATGAAACGGGCCAAAAGACACAAGCTCCTCAAAATACTCTTCCTCCTTTTCGATCTTTGTTAGGATTTAGTAAATCCGTTAGTTAAAGTGTCGGTCACCTCAAGTATATGTATTTGTTAGAAAGCTCGTATTCGTAGTCAAGTTATTGTGAAGATCGTTGTAAGCTCTTAGACTATGTCTAATATTATATCTAGGAACACATAATAATAAAGGCGGAATATTCAAACATAGAATCAACATTATTATGAACAAGGTTTTCATTATCATCTCTAACATACAAACATCTACAACCCCAATTCTACTTGATCAAGGTAGAACATGTTACACACCTTGTAACAGGGATCAAGGACTTGACCTTGAGGCTGACTAACCAACTAAACAACTAAACCACTAAACCACTAAACCCTAGGCGTTTTCCAAATCCCTACGCCTAGGTTCCCACACACACACACACCTTTGGTTTACATCTTGTACGTACTATAAAACTAACGACCCTATGTCTCTTTATATACTAGAGACATCTAGGGCTTACAAGAGGAATCATAATACAATTAGGAAACTAAATATTCTTTTAAGCATATCTTGTAGAATCTTCCAAATCCTCCATCTTTTGTAGTTTCCCTTCTTGTCACTTTTAGTCCTTCATGTTTCATTCTTCTTGTTTTGTATTATCAAATCTATAATAGAACTAACAATCTTCCCCTATTTGATGATGACAAAACAACCACGAATCTTGTACGAATTTCCCTAGACGAAGTAGAGAAATTGAGATAATTAAATCTCACCATGAATGAAACAATCTTGTCTTCCATGTTTCCCCTTGACTTGAACATGTCACTCAAACATCTCTTCCCCTTTTTTTTATCAACAAATAGAGAATGAATAAACCGTGGAAACTTCCCCTCGAGTGATGCATGAACATCATGTTAATACAAATAAACCGTAAAAACGTTTATTTATATTTTACGGTCTTCTAATGTTTTGTCGATAAAAAACGTAAAATCATATCAACGAAACAAATAAAATACGTAAATGGTTTGAACTAATAGTTTCTAACATATTCATATTTTCACATAAAACACTAAAACAAGTATAAGTGATTTTATGATTCAAGTAATACATATGTACAACAACTAGTGTTTACATATTTGGATAAAATATACACATAACTAGCATGTAGCATGTAGTATATTGGGTAATATAAATGGGTAGAAACTTAAGTATCACAACCCATTGGGCAAATACATTGAATGTAGTTGGGTACAACCCAAAGCCCATAACCCATGGATCATGACCCATAACCTATTGCATGACATCATGCTTATATCATACATGGATGATATCCATAACCCATGGATCAACCCATACCCAAGTGACTAAGTGCAATGCACTTAAAGATACATTGTATATAGCCAAAGATCCATGGTTCAACCCATGACCCATGACCCATAACCAAAATACCCATGGGCAAAGAGGAGCGTTCCCCGGATCCCTAGCTTTGTGCTAGCGGATCCCAGTGGAAGGATCCGTGGATCGGGGAACAGAGGATTTTTCCTCTATAAATAGTGAGCCATTTCTTCATTATTTCTCACCCCTTTCTAACACACTTTCTCCCTTGAGTTAAATCTCACTAACCTTAGATCCAAGAGATCTATGTTTGTAGTTTTGTTTTTGTGTGATCTTTTAGGTTCCTCTTAAAGGCAAGATCACCACCTTTGAAGTCGAGCAAGCTCAAGTCCATGAGTTGCCATACTTCCTCATCATCAAGGCTACTGAAGTCTTCTTGTTGATGATTCCGTTCTTTCTCCAAAGAAGTGTAGTGTTGAAGACATTATTGAAAGATGTCTCAAGTGTCAAGACGAAGATATTAGTGAAGGTTATCTATCGTCTATAGGACAAGCACTTGTGGTAGGTTCTTAGAAGTCAAGACAAAGAAGCATTAGTGAAAGGTGCTTAGAAGTCAAGACAAAGAAGCATTAGTGAAAGGTGCTTAGAAGCGAAGACATAAGACATTAGTGAAAGGTGTCTTGTAGATCTAGTCAAAGGCATTAGTGAAAGGTGCCTTAAATGTACATTCGATATGGTGTGTTTTGATGTACAAGATAGACTAGTATTAGATCAAGGATATTGATATCCTTGATGATGTTGTAAAGGAGTAGATCTCCTTTGGGATTAGTCGTTGGTGTAGTGTGGTAGTAGTTAGTTCCTCCATTGCAATGGAAGTAGGTGCTTAGCCTAGTACCTAATAAAGGGTAGGGTGATGTTGTGAAAGGTGTAGTTCACCTTGGAGTTAAAGAACTAGGTACTTAGCCTAGTACCTTATAAAGGGTAGGCGACGTTGTGTAGGTGTGGTTCACCTTGGAGTGAAAGAACCCGGTGGTTAGCCTAGCACCGGAAAAAGGGTAGGCGACATTGTGAAGGCTTCTCCGCCATAAGGAGATTGGTGTAGTGATTACGAACTCTCGAGTAGGTGACTCGGGGAGTGGAGTAGGGCAAGGAAGGTGTCCTTGTAGCCGAACCAATATAAATACTCATGTTGTGGTTTTGTGCTTCTTACTCTTATCTTTTTATTACTTACCTCTATATGCTTGTTTATCAACATCCAACACACACATCCAAATAGATTGACATAAGTCGATCTAAATAGTTTAAAAAGAAGTTTTAATTGGCAAAACTATTCAACCCCCCCCCCCTTCTAGTTTTCCACAATGGGTATCAGAGCTTCGTTACCAAGTTTCTTGAAGTATATTGTACTTTAAAAACTTGATACGATCCATGGTTAATTGAAAACTACAAAGAAGGTTTTTCATAAAAGCAAACACCATGTCTTTTCAAAACTATATGTTTGGATGTTGAGTTGATAACAACATTTTTTCTTATTTACTTTTTCATTTAATTGCACTAATCTTCTTTGTCATGTTGATTAGTCAAAGCTCATATTCACCAAGCTTTAGGAGTCGTTTGGTAACAAGAATACCTTCCTTAAGAAGGTATCTTAAACTCAAAGGAGCAGGAATCGTCTAAGTGACACTTGCTGTGTCATTTGTAAAGACATTCCTAAGTACGCTAGAGGTATGATTTTCTTTTTACTTTGCTTGATAATTAAGTATACCTATTTAGGTATTTATATGATTATCTTTTGTGCTTATACATGTTTTACATGAAGCTTCATTAAGAATCCTTTCTCTCACATACGTGTTTTGTTTCTCGTCTAAAGTCATGGTATATAAAAATTTGTTTTGTTTCTTTTAAATCCAATAATAAAACAAAACACGAATTTCAAAAATTCCTCCTTCCCTATAAATTACCACCGTCGACCAACTCTACCAAAACCTCACTTTTTCAAATCTTCCAACTTCAAAAAATTTCATCTTCCTCCTCATTCTATCTCAACCGAAACCAAGAAGATCCGTCATCAACATGGTTTACATCGCACTCGTGCTCATCGCCCTAACACTCATCGCACTTGTGTTCCCTATGATGAAGTTCACATACGAAGACATTTACTTTGTGTTTTTAATCTACATTGGGGTTATATACCCAATCCTTTGTATCATCCTTAGTATTGAAATGCAATATTACTAGTTTATTATTATCATAATGTGTGTGTCACTTATCTTGATTTATATGTTTTATATTCTTTCGTGATACATTAGAAGTCAAATATGCATGCTAAAAGAAAATGTAGGATAAAACATATTTCATGGTATAAAAAACTGGAAAACCTATGTTTCTGTTACTACAGATCCACGGATCCCGGAAGATACACTAGCCGAATCCCTTTTATAAAAGAACCGTGGGATCCGTCCTACTGGAAAACAGTTTTTCATGCAAATTAAAAACCACTATCTTTCTAAATGTAATAATCCACTAGAAAGTCAAAACCTTGAGTAAGGTAAAGTGTTAAATACCATTGTTAATAAAAATCTAGTAAAATCATTAGATTATCATAGGTTAACCACAAACAACTCTTTTTTAACTTATCATCTCTATAGGTTCAACTATGACGCATGAATATGAGTTTGATTTTTCACTCACTAGCGTCTACACTCCGAACATCTCTCTCGAACCCAACACACCTGGCAATCATATCCGTGGGGTTCAATAATCTCGAAAACCGTCACTTCCACGAAGGACGTATTGTAGACACCTCTCTACAATTCGAAGAAGGTATCAACACCTCCTTAGAGCCATAGGACTAGAATGTCTTCTTGAAATCAGCGAGAAGATATGTCCAAGGTTCATAATGGAATTCTTCCATCAAGTCGAACTTCGTTAAGAACGAGGATCGCTCTCTATCTCTTTGGTTTTATATCAAAACCAAAAGTTCACTCTAACCCTTGGGCATTTTGCTCACATCCTCTGGATTCCAAATCATGGACAATGTGCCTTCACTGAAGATTGGTCTCTTGATTCTCTTCTTGACTCATTCACCGCGGAAGAAAATAGTCCATATTGTTCACACATACCCTCTCCGGAAGATTTAAATCGCATGGTATGCAAACCTCGACCATACTACTCCGATCCAAACATTATCTTTACAAGGGATATCCCAGAAGAGTACAAGCCTCTTGCACTCATCCTACGTGAAAATGTTTGGAGTCTTAGGAGAAATCGAGAAATTCTTCCCGCTTGTTGTGCTCACATGTTGTACTGTTTGCTAACACAAGAACCATACAATCCGCCTACTTTCTTCGCAAAGCGAATTGCAAATCTTCAAGGCTCCAAGAATAAACTCATCCTTTATGGAATGTTCTTGACACGCCTATATCATAATGTTATGCACTTCCATTCTCAATTTCAAAGTCCGTTTATGCGTACTTGTGAACAAGATGATGGAACCGCTAAACATATCTCTCATGAAGACTTTCTTCATTCTTGATTCCACCAACACTCATCAATCACATAATGATCCTCCTAGCAAATACACTCAAGGAACCTAGTAGTATTCCAAAATAGGATCAAATCTCTTGTACTCGTGCTTTATCAATGTAATCCAATCTCTTTCATGAAATAAAACATCTTACATTTGATATCCTAGTAGTAGAACTCTTTTAGACTATCCTTGAGATATAATGCATTGCCAAGATCATTGCATACCTTTAGTAAAGGTCTGCTGGCATTGATATAGGCGGATCCCAAATATTGTACTAGACGGATCCCTACACTTAGAGGAACCGTGGGATCAAAAAACGAAAATGCAATTGCAAGCATTATATTTCAAACATATCCTTAGAACATCTCACACTAAGCTAAACATAGGGTCTTAAGGCAAATTAAGTCCTTATCAAGATAGGTTGATCTTTTCAACTCATACATAACTCACCTAGATCACACTCTAAGACGCTTGTAGATCTACCATTTCGTTTTTAATCCATTACTCTTCCGCTCTTAAACTCACACTTCATTTTCTACTTGATCCCTCACATCGAGTCTTAGAAATCTTTCGATTATGAGAAAATTGATCATAAATCATCCTCACCTCAAAATTTATCAAAGTTGATCAAAATCTAGTTTTCCCATCTCAAAGCTTCTAGGATATTTTCCAAAACACTATCCTAAGACACAACCTGATCTCTAGGATCATTTAGCTTCAATTGACACTCTAAATCTTTAGTGTCATCCTTGCTCATCCATTGGTACTCTTGAAAGTTCCAAATCCTTCCATAAATAACAATCATTAGCTACATCATCCATTACCTTCAAGTACTCAAGCACCCCTTCATTTAAAACACTTAGGAGGACTGAAACACTCAAGATGATATAGGTCTTAGATCTTAGAAACATCATTTCCACTCTTTCATAACTGCTGAAAGTCGGATCCCTCTGAGGAAGGAACCGTGGGATCCGGATGACAGTTTATGTCAAATCTTGCTAAAACAATCATTTCAACTCATGTTCCTAACTCAAACACTCCATCTCATCTTAAATGAGTTCCTAGATCAGTGCAACCTCTAAAGTTGACTCTTGTGCATATCAATCATCACATTCCAATGAATCCTAGTGGCTTAAGGCTTAAATGCACATGCCAAATCTCTTAGTTTATAAACCTCGTTGTTAGGACCTCCATAGTCATCACTCTCATCCTAACTTTCAGCTCTTGCAACCTCTTGAGATCATCTCATCATGAGGAAAACCCCAAGTAGTAACTTATCCACCAAAGAACCACCCATGAAAAAGGCTCGTGTTATACACGAAATCTCTTCAACCGAATCATCTCCGGTCAAGCCAACAAATGATAGAATCCTTCATCATCCAATCAAACCAATTCCTAAAAGGATAGTACCCACAAAACTACCTATGCCAAACACCACCATACCTCCTAGGCCAAACAATATTATCTCCACTAAACCATCACCATTGGTTCCTAGAGCTATTTCATTTACATCCCCACTATCATCACCACACCTCTACAATTTTTAGGACTTGTCATGAGGTCAAATACTCATCATTTTGTCACATCTAGAAAAACATCTCAAAACACTCGAAATGCATCAAAAATGATGAAATATCACAAACAAGTGTTTTATGTGTTTTAAATGCAAAATGCCAAAATCGATGAAAAACGTTATTAAGTTTGCATAATTGGCGCTTTAGTCCCCAAGTTTCAAAAGTTGTCAAAAACAGTCCCTGGTAATTCAAAAACTTATAAAATGTCATTTAAGGTCCATGGGATTCAAAAGTTGTTAAAATAAACCCTTTAAAGTTTAAAAATCACAATTTACAACTTTAGTCCCTGAACTTTGAAAAATGTCATAAATAGTCCCTGGGTGTTCAAAAATAGAAATTATTCAAACAATACCCTTGTACTATTAATAAATTACAAAATTGGTCCTTATGGTGAACTTTTGGAAAATTACAAGTTAGGTCCTTAAAGTTTCAAAATTGACAGTTTTGGTCCCTGGACTTATAAAAATGGAACTTTATGCAATATTGGTCCTTGTACTAATGAAACTTGGAAATTTTCACCCTTGTACTAACTTTATAAATGTTACAGGTTCAGTCCCTATACTTTCAGAAAATTGCAAAATTAGTAGTGTATTAAATAAAACCATACGACTCTTTTGTTATTATTAACCCAAAACCAATTCAATATCCAAGTCCATATCCCAGTAGGCCCAAACCAACCCAATTTAAAAGAATAAAACGCAGTAAGCAACCGTTCATCCCCTACCCCAACACCTGTTTCCACTCATTCCCCTCCATCTGCCATCACCACCTCATCTCAACCTTTCCAGATATATACCTACCCCATCACCATCACCTTTCCACCTTGCAAACACTCACCATCTCAATTAATGCAAAGAACCTGCTTCAAGACTTTTCTCGCCAAAAACACCAAGTGTACGATTTGGATGATTTAAGAAGATCCAATGGCTGTAAAATGATGGGAAAGATTCAGAGGTCGACACAAAGTTAAAAAGATCTATAAAGAAAGGATGAGAAGCTGAGGAAAGAACCAAGTAGTGTAATTTTATTTTTAAGTATGTCGTTTTAAATATTTTAAGTTTTCCAGTTAATGTTTAAGTTTTAAAATACTTTGTAATCAATTTTCGCATTATGTACTAAGAACTTAATTTCAGTTTCAATTTTAGTTTGTGTTTATAAATTCAGTTTATGCAAAATTTTGTTAAAAATCTCATGTAAGCTTAAAGTCAATTATAGTGAATGATAAGAATTCAAAATCTCTATAAGCTCTCTATAAAGCTCTTAAAAGCTTTTAAGAACTGAAAAATCCAGTTTAAACTTAAAACTCAAAAATACAAAAAAATAGGATAAAAAGGGTGAAAAATCAAAAAAAAATCAAGAATAAAGAATTAAGACAAGCAGTATTAGCATTGTTGAATATGGAATAAAAGTTGGTTTAGAACCTCATGGGAGGTAGTAGGAGTGATCTTTTGTTCTCGCAGTTTTAGGTTGTGCATAATCCAAACTTGTAAGCCATTTTCTTTAAATTTGAATTTCTTGGTATAAGTGCTATGATCTTGATAATTTTAACTTAAATCTGTTTAAACATAGTTTATATCAGTTAATGAATAGATAACTTAGTTTTAAAACTTGTTTTAGTGTTTAAATTCTCAAAACAGTCTACATAAGGGTTGTTTGGATTTGCTGAATTAAGCAGGATAGAGACCAGTTATGTTGTTGATTGTTGTTATTCTATCTAAGAACTCATTCAAATAATAAAAACCAGCCCTTGTTTGAATAAAAGTCAAAATTCCAAATCTTTCCCCTTAACAGTTCACTGTTGGAGTTTTGAATTGTCAAATTCATTTTGCAAGCTTAAAAGTTGTTAGCATAGCTTATTATAATCTTATTACACCTTAACTTAACATAATCAGTGTTTAGACTTGAATCAAAGTTCAGTTTAGTCAATTTTTAGTGTTAATCAAAAAGTCAAAATAGTGTTCTGTGCACTGATCGGTTCCAAACAGTCAAGTCTAATCACGCAAGTCTGCCACTTGTGAATGACGTAGATGTAACAGAATGAATTTAAACTCTCAAAAACCAATACAATGAAGATCCGAGGAGTATAGGGTCTCCCCGTCGTTATGTCCCAAATGAAGCTATGCGATGAATTATGGCGGTTAGTGATCGAGGAGTTTGAACAGAAAAGGGATTTGAATTATGATTATAACTAAGGAAAAGCCAACAAATTACAACGGCTTAAATGCAAATTAAAGAAGATTAAAAAGATAAAATATATTAAATAAACGCTATCACTATAATTAAAATGATGTTATTGTTTTTATGTTTTATAAACTCAATTAAAAATCTACGACTAAGACGCATAAATTAAAAAGTGAAACTAAAGCAATATTAATCCTAAAAATATGAAAATGATATTTTTACAAACATAATAATAAAAGAAACTTTTTAGAAAAAGAAAACTATTTCTACAACTAATTAATTAATTATTATTAATTAAAAACTATTTTTAACTATTAAATAATTACCTAAAATGCAAGAAATTAGGAAATAAAGCTAGAAAAATAAAATTATGAAATGGAAAAGTCTAAAATATCAAAATAGAATTTTCAAAACTATTTTTGTATTTTTCTGATTATTTTTCTATTTTCTAGGAATTTTAAACTATTAAAAACTAATTAAATTACTAAAAATTACAAAATGAACTATGAAAAATATGGAAAATTACTTTTTCTACTTTTTATATTTATCTAAACCTAAGAAAAATGAAAACTTATATTTTTGGACCTTTTTTAATTTTTTGTATTAAATGCTATTTAAAAGTGCTTAAAACTAATAAAAATCAAGAAAAATAGCAAAATGACTTAGAAAAATATGAAAAATTCAGGAAAACTCTAAAATTATATTCTAAATCTAGAGAAAAAATATAAAAACAGGTGCTTGTGTACAAGATTATGAAACTGATGTGGAATGATCTTAATAATAAGCACTTAAATAAGCCAAAAGCTCACCAAAAGCTACCAACCTGGTGATACACAAGCCTAAATAAGCTAATTTAACTAAAATGCAATGAGTTTCAACAAGCTAGACCAACAGAATCACAACTTAGGACAGATTTGATGTTTGTGATTTTCAAGTGAAAACAGATTTGGGTACTAACTTTAATCACATGCACAAACTTAAAAATAAGCTCAAACTAAAATCTTCAAATTAAACCAAGACCTCGGTTGAGATCAAATGTACCAAATATCACTTTATGACAAGCTCTTGAGCTTGTGCAATGGCTGACTTCGAGAAAATCTCAAGTTTTAGCCGAGACAATGAGAGCGGGAGATACCCCCAAGTTACAAGCTTGTATGAAGCCTTTAAAAAATTCATAAAATTCTACAAAATGCCAATAAGCAAGAAGACCTGATGAAGTTTTTAAACGCCAAGTTTCACTTGATAAGTCCAAACAATGAGCTCATGAAAATACTTCTAATGAGCCCAACACGTTTTGTCAATTTGACTTTTGAAGCAAATGAAAATTTGACTTTTGGTGAACTTTTGATCCAATTTTTACCACTGAGATTAATGTTATAAGGAGTAATGAACACAAATCAAGTAAAGATGAAGACTTTTAAACACAAATTATGGATTTGTAATCTTAAAATCCACCACATGGGATCCTGAGACAGCTTTCAAAGAGATTTGACTTTTGAGGTGCAGCCCAGTTATTGACTCAAGTGAACTCAAATGCACTTATTAAACATGATCCAACAAATTTTAACTACTGAGTAAACCTTTGAGACAGATAATTCAGCAAACCCAAACACCCTTGATTTTGACTGTTTGAACTCAAAACTAAGCTAGACACTGAAAAACTATGAATTAATGATCAAACTAATTATATAAATCCTAAATACAACTAATTAGACAAGATTAAACCAGTTTTAACTACACTAGCAAATAATGCAAAGGAAACCTTAAAATAACTTACAATTTGTCCTCTGCCACAATGGCATGCAAACAAAGGAACAAGAACCACTATTCTATTAAATATCACCCCAAATGAATCAGAACCAACCCAATCCACCTGCATCAACCCATGTCCAACTGCATGTTCAATTTTGGTCCCCTGACTTTGTTGACCCAATACAAAAGGAATTGAAACTTGTCTATAAGCTTATAAAAGCTATAACCAAATATGTTTATGTAAACTTGAAAAGAAGCATTATTGCTTTCTGCATACAAGACTTTGAAGATAGAAATTTCAACAGTGAACTTTAACAATAGGAAATGATCAAATAACTATTTGAACTTGAAACTGATTAATATTGATAAAACAACTTTAAGAAAGTACAATTTAACAAAAGCTAACAATGTCACAACTTAACTAAAACATTTAAACTAAATTCGATATTAACTAAAATTTTTAAACTAAAACCGCCTCACTTCTTCTTTTTGCTTTTCTTTATACCCAATCTCATTCTCTTCTCCGATGATATCCCACCGATCCTAGCCATTGGTTGGCTTATAATTGATCTTGACCATTCAAAACGATTTTTAAGCCAAAATGGTTATCTGCCAAATGGGGTTGAGTGAGGGGGGGGAAGGTGCAATTAATGAAGTTTGGATGTTAGTTGAATGAAAAGGTGTTGAGTGATGAGTGAGGGAGGGGGGATTGGGAAAGCTTGTTGCAGCAGCAATGAGATGGTATCTCAAGGCCAACCTTTTGACCGTAGACATTTGATCCAGGGGTAATAATAGAAGGGGGGTTCACAATGCAATTTGACAGGGTCCAAAGTAGTTTTGACCAGGCCACAAAGGTTTAAAGGGTTTTAAACTATAGGGATTTAATGTGTAAATCCTCCAAATCGGGACCATGGTCGCCAATTCTGAAAAGTTATTCCAAGGGACCACAAGTGACAACCTTCAAAAGTATAAGGACCAAACTTGCCATTTTGCAATTTTTCAAAGGCCATTTCTGCCAATTTTCAAAGTTGAAGGACTAAACTTGTAATTTTCTAAAACTTTTCATATTTTTCACCAAAGGACTAAATTTGACAACTTTGATTTTAAGGACCTTTGGTGATTTTTACTTTTTGAAATTATGTCAGACTGCTTTTGGACAATTTTGAAACTCGTACTAAAACCCTTCCTTGCAAAATTTATTATGTTTTTCATCCGATTTTGATATTTTCTTTTGCATTTTAAAAACAATTTAAACAACCTAGCTATCTCTATGTCCCAAGCTTAAGTTTTGGCTTAGGCTAGAATGCCCAAGCTTATTAGTTGTCCCATTTTATTCAAAGATACACCGACTACCTTGTTTTTTAGTTTTTTCTTAAGCTTTTCATAAGCTCACCAGGAATCCCACTGTAGTACTTTAGCTTTGAAAAGTCAAACGTCAACTAATTAGTCCCTTTTGTTTTAAGTTTATAGTTTATCAAGCTTAAAATTAGCTAGAAGGTGCCTAGATAACCATATAGTTCACTGTGTAAACAGTTTAAGCTTGTGCTTATTTTTGGCTTATTTGGTGCTTTTATTTCAAGTCATGCTTTTTCAGAGCCATATTAGCTTATTTATAGTTATATAGCTTATTCTCAATTAGCTTTTGCTGATTAAATAGCTTATTAACCACTTAGATAACACTTGTGCTTATTTCCATATTCTTGTCCACTGTTGAGAATAATAAGCTCAACTCGAGCTTATTAGTAATTTCTCATAAAAAGTTATAGTTATAAAAGTGCTTATCTCTCTTTGTACTTAATAAGTTTGTAAAAGAAAATCGAAAAATATTTAGCAAAAGGTGGGGAGGCAGGCTCGAACCCGAGACCCAAGGTGGGGAGGCGTGTCGAACCCGAGACCTCCCACCTTATGAGATGTTAGTGGTACCGTAATGCCACTCGTCTTGTCTTGGTTTAAGTTTGCAACATCTATTACTTAAGGGTGTATTCAGCTTTAAGCTTATTAACCTTGGCTTATTTTTAACAGCTTATTTGTATAAGTTGTGGCTACCATTTTATTTTTCATAGGTCCATTAGATCATCTAGTATTTTGTAAAAAAGTTTCAGATTTTTCTCAATACTTTTAGTATTTTTAAACATTTAATTAGTATAAAATCTTATTTAATTCATAATAAAAAATATAAAAGTCTAAAAAATATAAATCTTTTTCTAAAATTTTCTTTTGTCATATAGTATGTACAAAATTGTTTTACACATGTAGGACTTTATTTTATAAATTTTACGCTTTTTGCTTGCGACTCGCCGTAATTTTAGACTTAACGTTTCATTTTAAATCAAGTTTTTAGGTAATTTAAGTTTACGTTTTAGTTAAAATACTTTATTTAAGTCATTTTATTTTATCAATCACATAAACATCATTGTAAAAATAGTGATAGCGCTATTTAATATATTTTAACTTTTAATTTTCTTAATTTGCATTTAAGTCACAATTTATTAATCTTTTCTTTAGGTATAATTATTCATCAAAATCCTTACTAATCACTATCCTTAGTGATTATTCGACATCCGAAGTTGTTTAACACCAATTCATCCTCCGTGGGACTTAACGACCCAGGAATCCCCTATATTCCTCTGATTTAAATTGCATTTGGTGTTTGACCTGTTTTGAGTTTCTTACGGTCAGCCATTCACAAGTGGCCGGCTTGGGTGAGATAACTTGACGGTTTTGCACCAATCACTTGCCTCATAGGCCATCTCATCCGCTTCTGCCGACAACATTCTTCTCATTAGGAGGAATAATGGTTCAAAATCAAGGTGTTGAGTCAACACTTGCTCCGGCTTCCTTTTCGCCATTTCCATCATATAATCCCATTTGGATATTGAGAAATCATCAAAGTCGTTCCCACCATATGGATGTTGACACTCCTCTACCACCACCATCATTCTTGGTTGAGTCATTCTCAAATGCACCTCCACCAATACCTCCATCATTTGAAGCTCCACAAGTCGCTTCACTTGATCCTTCGCATCAAGCTATTTCTTTTCTTCCACCACCACTACCTAGCCATGACAAAGATTGCTATCATTGTCAACATGTTGAAAGTTTGATAGATGAAGTACGAAAAGACCAACATTTAATGTTCTATCATCTCCTCGAACGTTTCGACGAGATCAAACCTAAACAATACTTGAGCTAGAAGATTTTAGTGGTGTCCTAGCATCAATCGATAGTTGGTTTAGAAATTCCTAGTCATGTATTTTCTTATTTTCTTATTTTTTAGAGTCATGTATATCATAACTCTAGTTTTATTGAATGGAATTACATGCTATGTGTTATTGTGTTGAGCATATGATTACTTTGTATTCACATCTCATTTTTTTTACATTACTTGTTTTATAACCTTTGCTGAAATTTTCAAGCCTAAAACGGATCCTCATTGCTTCCTAGACGGATCCCTACTAGGAGGAACTGTGGGATCCTAGTGAGACGAAAGCTTTCTTTTTACTAACTTAAATCACATTTGCAGGAAATTGTGCATTATACTTGTTTTCTAACTTTTGTTTTGTAGTTATTCAATTTACACATGAAGACTTTGACATCCCAAAGCTAGGGGAGCTTTATGTCAAAGCAATACATTGCAAATTACTTGCAATACTAGGTTTACATTTCATGACATCCCTTGCAAAATTGCAATCATCAAGGGGAGCACATTCGCCTCTTAGACAAATCTTTGCAAACTTATTTGCAAACAAACTAGATTAGTATCACTTACTTGACGCCCTTACATAGGGATGGACTCGCAAGGGGAGTAAAGACAGATCCTTCCGCTACTTGCTCTCTATTTCTTTTACTTTTACTTCTTTCACATGTTTTTTTCTTAAAACGATGTGTTGCTTTCTTCAAACACTTTTGTTTCACAAAAGGTGAGAAGAAAGTAAAAACTACAAATTCAAACTTTTACGAATTTTAGATTTTCCTTAAAATAATTTTATGTTTTGTCATCAACAAAAAGGGGAGATTGTTAATACAAATAAACCGTAAAAATGTTTATTTATATTTTTACGATCTTCTAATGTTTTGTCGATAACAAATGTAAAATCATTTTAATGAAACAAATAAAATAGTGAAATGGTTTGAACTAATAGTTTCTAACATATTCATATTTTCACATAAAACACTAAAACAAGTATAAGTGATTTTATGATTCAAGTAATACATATGTACAACAACTAGTGTTTACATATTTGGATAAAATATACACATAACTAGCATGTAGTATATTGGGTAATATAAATGGGTAGAAACTTAAGTATCACAACCCATTGGGCAAATACATTGAATGTAGTTGGGTACAACCCAAAGCCCATAACCCATGGATCTTGACCCATAACCCATTGCATGACATCATGCTTATATCATACATGGATGATATCCATAACCCATGGATCAACCCATACCCAAGTGACTAAGTGCAATGCACTCAAAGATACATTGTATCTAGCCAAAGATCCATGGTTCAACCCATGACCCATGACCCATAACCAAAATACCCATGGGCAAAGAGGAGCGTTCCACGGATCCCTAGCTTTGTGCTAGCCGGATCCCAAGTGGAAGGGATCCGTGGGATCGGGGGAACAGTAGGATTTTTTCCTCTATAAATAGTGAGCCATTTCTTCATTATTTCTCACCCCTTTCTAACACACTTTCTCCCTTGAGTTAAATCTCACTAACCTTAGATCCAAGAGATCTATGTTTGTAGTTTTGTTTTTGTGTGATCTTTAGGTTCCTCTTAAAGGCAAGATCACCACCTTTGAAGTCGAGCAAGCTCAAGTCCATGAGTTGCCATACTTCCTCATCATCAAGGCTACTGAAGTCTTCTTGTTGATGATTCCGTTCTTTCTCCAAAGAAGTGTAGTGTTGAAGACATTGGTGAAAGATGTCTCAAGTGTCAAGACGAAGATATTAGTTAAGGGTATCTATCGCCTAGGACAAGCACTGTGGTAGGTGCTTAGAAGTCAAGACAAAGAAGCATTAGTGAAAGGTGCTTAAGCCAAGACATAAGACATTAGTGAAAGGTGTCTTATAGATCTAGTCAAAGGCATTAGTGAAAGGTGCCTTAAATGTACATTCGATATGGTGTGTTTCGATGTACAAGATAGACTAGTATTAGATCAAGGATATTGATATCCTTGATGATGTTGTAGCGAGTAGATCTTCCTTTGGGTCATTGGCAGTAGTGTGGTAGTAGTTCCTCCATTGCAATGGAACTAGGTGCTTAGCCTAGTACCCAATAAAGGGTAGGCGATGTTGTGAAGGTGTAGTTCACCTTGTGAAAGAACTGGTACTTAGCCTAGTACCCTTATAAAGTGTAGGTACGCTTGTGTAGAGGTGTGGTTCACCTGGAGTGAAAGAACCGTGTTTAGCCTAGCACCGAAAATGGTAGCTTAATGCGCATGGGCTTCTCCGCCATAAGGAGATTGGTGTAGTGATTACGAACTCTCGAGTAGGTGACTCGGGAGTGGAGTAAGGCAAGGAAGGTGTCCTTGTAGCCAAACCACTATAAATACTCGTGTTATGGTTTTGTGCTTCTTACTCTTATCTTTTCATTACTTACCTCTATATGCTTGTTTATCAACATCCAACACACACATCCAAATAGATTGACATAAGTTGATCTAAATAGTTTAAAAGGAAGTTTTAATTGGCAAAACTATTCAACCCCCCCTTCCAGTTTTCCACACATCAACTGATTCTTCAAAATCTTGTTGAAATCACTCCTAAACCTAATACAAGTGTTAGTGATTCATATGTAATAGTTAGCTTAATTATGGCCTTTATGTTTGTTATTAGCCTTTATGTAGAAGGCCCAGTGCCTAGGCCCAAGCCCATAAGGAAAATGATGGGAACTAGGAGTGTTGCCCTAGCTTCCCTCCTATAAATACTCTTGTAAACCTTCACTTGAAGGTTGGTTGTTCAATTTACTTTCTTTCGCATACTCTACGCATAACCGTTTCTATATTTACGCCAAGTGTGTTTGTTTATTGTTCATCCACTTTTCTCCCTCTACCTTTCTATTGATGCTTGTGTTGAATATATGGGAACCTAACAGTGGTATCATTCGCCACTATGTGATAAGAAATATGTTGAGTAAATGCAAATGAATCTTTGGGCTACAGACTTAACCAACGAATTGACGAGATCTTAACTATTAGTAACTCAAAACACTTGTCCTGACGGTAATACTTCAAGCTAGTTCGCTAGTGATGTAAACGCAGTTCAGCAAAGGACTTGTCCGAGTAGAATGTACCATTCGAGAAACTCTTGGTAGACATGATCTTTTGACGGTTTGACAACCTTCGAGGCTTGTCCACACCTTCAAGGTAGTTATTAGAACTAGTTGTCACCTAAAAGCCGACAATGTAACCTCTTAACTATTCAACGAACCGTCTCTCGAGGATTGTCTATCTTGAGTCGATCAATTCAAAAGTGTACTTTCTCTCACATGCAGACTGTCACCTCTACAATGCAAGTGAGGGAGTATTTCTCAAAAGATAAAACTCTCATAGTGGTACAAAATTTTTTTCATTCACAAACACTATGAGAGATTTTCTTGAAAATGGTTTTATGGCAATGGAGTTATAAGGAGATTAGAATAATGCCTCTATGATCCGCCAGAAATGGAGGGATCTACCCAAGGACACTACCAATAGTTATAATTAGAAGTCCTTAGGTATGATTGTAAAAAGGAGAAATGAGAAATCGGAGGTAGAAGGAGTTAAGAATTAAAAAAATGTAAAGAAAATGGTGAAAAGAAATAGCCTCCAAATTATTCAACTTAGCGCATAATCGGGTTGAATTCATATACTATCGTTGTCACTTGATGACGCCGTATTGAAGATTAAAAGTCGCCATGGACCTAGTGACACATGCACTAAACCTTCTTAGCCACTCAAGTTTCTCTCAACAAAAGCTTGTTTCATTCTCACAGTGAACCCTACATACTCTATCGGCTTTACAGATTGTCGATATTGAAGAAGGAGACCCTCTCCCTAGTCTCCGCCAGAAACCAAACGCACTATTGAAGTCTAGAGCCACGAGATTCATCAAAGATCTCTTGTACACTTGATTATTTCATCACTTGCTGCTCAACAATAAGAACATCAAGTGGTTATCGAGTCCTTCACAGATCTTAGCAACTGTCGAGAACATTTATGAGGTTCACAATTGTGATCCTCGATTGAATGGAAACTCCTGCCGTGGTCAATATCAAAATGCCCATACAGAATGCCGGTAACTCCCCGTGGATTACGCTTAGTGGTCTTAAACTGTCTACGCCAGGAGGTGATGCTTCGTGTACCTCAACGACTCATCTGAACCGTAGATGTACTCTCGTACATCGTGTTATCTCACTTGTGGGACTCCTTCCAGAAATCCGCCTTTGTCGATTAGAATTGTGTTTTCACACTATGCGTTAACACTCTCGGTTCAAACTTGTAAGTGCCGAATCCGCTTATTACTAACCTTTCTTATGTTTACTTCATGGAAGCTCGAGCGGATCGATTGTGCATTCTCCACATGCTCATACAAACAACATCACTTATGGAAGTTCTCTCATAATCAAAAGCAACATTAAAGTCGTAATGATTCTTCTTCATCAACAAAGAATCTACAAAGTTTAAAGACTTAAAGAACTTCATCAACTCAAATCCAACGCAAAGAGCTGAGCAATGTTGGAGAAAGACGCTGGAGACCGGAGCGCGGGAAAGCACTGATGCGACAAACAAACAACATACTCATATCACCACAAAGAACAAAGATCAAAGAAC
Source organism: Chrysanthemum makinoi (assembly GCA_910596185.1). Taxonomy (NCBI): domain Eukaryota; kingdom Viridiplantae; phylum Streptophyta; class Magnoliopsida; order Asterales; family Asteraceae; genus Chrysanthemum; species Chrysanthemum makinoi. The sequence continues at coordinate 6,516,174 of OU343221.1, read as the reverse complement.
AAAGAAAATGATGACGCCAGCAAAACCGCTTAAAGAAAACAATTTCTCACCGGGAGATTGTTCGATCAAGACAATTCTTCTCACAAGAAAGAAGAAAGTCAAGACGCCGGGTTACTATTACATCTCATCATCATCAAGTTACATTCATTCATCACCAACACTTAGGGGGAGATTGTTGGAATCACTCCTAAACCTAATACAAGTGTTAGTGATTCATATGTAATAGTTAGCTTAATTATGGCCTTTATGTTAGTATTTAGCCTTAGGCTTATGCGTGAAGGCCCATAAGCCTAGGCCCAAGCCCATAAGGAAAAGGATGGGAACTAGGAGTGTTGCCCTAGCTTCCCTCCTAAAAATACTCTTGTAAACCTTCACTTGAAGGTTGGTTGTTCAATTTACTTTCTTTCACATACTCTACGCATAACCGGTTTCATATTTACGTGTGTGTGTTTGTTTATTGTTCATCCGACCTCTTTCTCCTCTTTACTCTTTCTATTGATGCTTGTGTTTAATATATGGGAACCTAACAAATCTGTAGGCTTTATGTAATGATTACTTGTGAAGAAAACCGAGTATAACGAATTTGATGAAGAAGTAGAATTTTCCAAACTTGTGTCTTAAATCTTGTACTATCCACTAACTCCATACTTATACTAATCACCAAATATAAGTAGACCAATAATCCCTTGACAAAATCCTCAACTAATATGAGACACCGAGCACTACAATGTAACTCCTTTAAGTGATAGCCAATATGTGCATAGAGCATCATAAGAAAAATCACACATTGTTAGATTCATCAAGCTAGATGATAAGAACACAAACCTCGCGGAAACTCAACTACAACATCAAATAAATGATATTCAACCTTCTTCATAATCAATTAATCCATAAGAATCAAATACGAGCATTTTTGAATCCTTTAAGAACTTTTCCCCGTAATGAACAATAACTCTGCTGGTCGCCCAAAAATCAATAACAATCACATGCTCGACTTCCCCTTATTTCATCTCCTCGAATAAACCATTATACCGCCAATCCAAATAAATTTTGCTATGTAAAAACCTTGAGCAATACTTTGTAAGAAAGACTTTGAATGAGACTTACAGCTAGCATTTTGAAAATATACGGCAAGACTTTAAAAACTCCAAGCAAGACTTCTATGTCCAATGGAGCATTTAGAGCAAAGATTTCATCCTAATGAGCATTACTCGTTCAAGAGCAGACTTTCGAACTCAGAGCAAGACTTTGTAAAACCCTAACAAGATTACTTTGAAAAGGGTAGTAAAGATTATGGTTCCGTTAGTCACAAGAGCCAACTTCGACAAAGATATATCTTTCTACATAAAGCTCGATTGAAGATCCCTTCATGGAGCATTGATATATATATAACGTCCAACCAAAATTTCTACGCATCCAACCTAACGAGAAAGTTATGATCGTTTCAAAACAGTCCCCGTAGTTTTACGGAAATTTCTGCAACAGACTTCGACACCCTATAACTTTCTACTAAAAGCTCCAATTGACAATCCCTTCGGTGAAACTTTAGATGGATATACTGAGATGCACCAAAAAAAATTTTAGCTCGATCCAACGGTTCAATAAAAAGTTATGGCCTCTTGAAAATAGTGCTGCAGAAACCTATACGAAAAATTCCATATTCGATTTTTTTTTCTTTTCTCTTCTCTTCGAAAAACCTTGTAAATCCTAAATATCACGAGCCCCAGTGCTCGAGTACTACATGAAGATCGTTGTAAGCTCTTAGACTAGGTCTAATATTATATCTAGGAACACATAATAATAAAGGCGGAATATTCAAACATAGAATCAACATTATTGTTGGGAATAACTGCTACTACCTGATAGTATGGTTTACACTACTGGTTTAATTAGCAAATGGAAACGTATTCCCACCGCAGTTCTTCATTACCACTGTATGGCTTTATGATAAGGTTAAACGTGGCTTTGATAAGTATAGAATAGATTTTGTGTATATTCTATTATGTTAGCTTTATACTTATCTTGTAAAGGACTCCTTGTTGTATAAAGGAGATCCTAGGTCATTGTCTTAGATACACATATCATATTGCAATATTTTCTAAAAGCTTCAAGGTAACCCTAGTGATAAGTTAAGATCACTCGTATTATTCATTAATAATATTGAAGCTTGAGTTTTGTGTTAACTTGTGTTTATTCTCATATATCATTCGTCTTCTAAGTATTACTTAAGTAAATTCCTCTTGCTTGATAATATTATACAAAATATCATTGACACAAGGAGAGGTCCAAGATTCATCGTGGTATCGAAATACAGTTCTGATATTTTGTTTTAGAAGATCCAAAGAATTAGCTTGACTCACTAACTCAAGATAATAGAGATGGAAAACAACCAATCAAACTCTTCTTCTACACCCAGACTCCCTAAGCTTAAGCTTAATGAGTTTGAGATGTGGAGGATATTGATCGAGCAATATGATGAGTGCTTATTCACTCATCAATTTTACCCATCTAAGCCCACAAAAATGTCTAAAAACACGAAAATATAACCAATTATGCTACAGATATCCTTGGAGTGTGTTTTAGTGTGTTTCAGGTACAAAGGATCGAAAACAGGCAAAACGACAAATGAGCTGGATTGAAAACGGTTAGATGGAGCCGGATGATGATTTTCTACATTTTCAGAGCCCGGGATACATTTTTGGGAGTGAGCTTGGGGAATTAGACTCAAAACCCTAATCCTAAACCCAAATTACCCTTTTACCCTTCTAACCGAACCCAAATTACAATTTAACCCTTTTAACAAAAATCCACTTTAAATCCCAAATTTTATTTAAAACCAATTATTTTTCAAAACCAATTTTATTAAAGTTTTCTAAAAAAAAAGTTTTAAAACAAGAAAAAATATATAAGAATTACTTAAACCTTTTAAACCTTTACATTAACCCTTTAACCCTTTTAATTTACCCATTTAAAACCAGCTAAACCTTTTTTAACCCAAAACCCACTTTACCTTCTTCCTTTCTTTCCCAAACTGATAAAAAACCCAAACCTCCTACCAATCTTACCCGCCAAAACCAAGCACCTTGTTTCTTCTTTTCCCTGCCACCATCTCACCCATCGATTCCCATGTCTCACCCTCCCCACACCCCACATGGCACCACAGCCAGTAATCCCAACTAGCTCATTGACATCAAGATGGACGGGCTGATTAAAATGAGTGGTGCCCAAGATTAGATGGAGGTATCAGATGATATCAAAGAAACACAAAGGCATCCAAAGCTCATTCTCTCTGTGTGAAGAAACAAATGTTCAAGCCTTGAAGACCTCTAGGCAGTAGTATAAATAGAGATGCTATCAGAGTTACTGAGGCATGAGGTTTTAGTTTTAAAAAGTTTAGTTTTCTGCTTTTTTAAATTGTAATTTGTTTTAATTAATGAGAAGAAGTTTTTAGCCTTATTAAATTATTCTCCATGTACCTGCTTTTATTATTATTGTCTCATTTAAATCGCTTTATTCCAAGTTCACGGTTTTTACTTAAGAAAATACCGCCAGTTAATCTTTGAAAACTGCTTTTTTAGTTAACAACCCATGAAGGGTGGTTCGTTTAGGTCAAAACCCGAGTCAAAACTCATTTCTATCCTGCTTGACTTTCAAAGTCAAACTCATTTTTAGCCTTTGTTAGTTTTCACAAAGTACCATCCTGCTTTGGACAAAATTTTACAAGTTTCAAACAAAAAAGGTTTCGTCTCGCTGACAAAACAAGAATATCGTTACATGCTTTTCACAAATTTTATTTCTCATCAAAACTTTTTCCAAATTGCTTTTTCTTGCATTCTACATACCCATCTTTATATTTCCTTAGTTTATTTGCACTTAGAATCACTTTAGCTTAGCTTACTTGCACTGTGCACCGGCCCCATACCCATTTTCAGAAACTGCTTCAAAGCAATTCCTAACTAGTCCAATTAATCTTTTTGATTTTTCATTTGCTTAATATGAGTCCTTATGATCTGATTTTTGGTATGCTTCTCATTCAGTTGGTCACCTAGTTAATGGTATTTTTATAATTTTTAGTTTTAGCTTATTAATAGCTTTTAGGAGCCCCAAAGTACCCTTTGTACCGCTTGGTCAGTTCCCACATAAATTGCCCTAGCTTATTTTAAAATCATGGATTCCCTTTGCTTATTTTAGGACCATTAAGTGCTCATTAGTTTCTTTAGATGTATAGAATAACTTTGCTTATTAGTACTTATTAGAATCTGTTAGAGTAGCTTATCAAGACTTATTAGATTAACTTTTGCATGCTCATTTTTTAACTTAGACTCCCCTAAAAACCGCTTATTCTCCCTTTAGTATAGCTTAACTCTTTTTCCTAAGTTTAATTCAGCTCTTACCAATGCATGAAAGCTTATTTACCATGAATTGCTTAACTTACTTTTTGTAGTCTTTAGAATCACAAGAGAATGTTCATTTGTTTTTTGGCATCCACAACTGGAGGAGAATAAGCAGACAAACTAAGAAAAGCTTTTACAAAAGTGCTTATTGTGGTCTTAAAACAAGTTTCCAAAAAGAAAAGTTAAAAATTTTGCAAAAGGTTCCACAGATTCAACCCGGGACCTTTTGCTCACCCAACTCACAACCACACACTCAAACCAAATTTGTCTTTTTCAGCTTTACATTTTGCCTAGTTTAATATTTAAATAGTGTTTAGTATCTTAAGCTTATTTGAGTTTACTAGCTTATTTGAAATTTTAACAATTTTATTCACATAAGCTATTGACCTCAGCTTTTATTTTTTAAACCTTTGTAGTATCTAGTATTTTTACAAAATGAATTTTCCAAAAGTTTTAGTATTTTAAAAATTAAATTAGATTAAATTTGTTTTTAATTCATAATAAATAATTTAAAGTTAAAAAATACACCGGCTTTTTTCCAAAATTATTTTAGAACAGAACGTAGAAAATTAGTTTCACACCAGAGGCCTTAATTTGCATCATTTTCACTTTTGAGGCTCCTGATTAGCCGGGTTTTCAACGCTTTTTGCATATTATCACTCTAGGACTTAGTAACTTAATTTATATTGTTCCGTATGCTTAGTAGTAGTTAGATCATCATTTATTTTGTTCCCGAAGCCTTAATTACTTTCCCTTTAGTTAATTTGTAGAATACTTAATCAAAACAAAACCTGAATATCGAAAGCATTTTAATAACAAACCTCAAACGAAATTCTCAATTCACACCTCGTTGGGAGACCTAATTCGGATATCCTTATCCGCATCACATATCGCACTCACTGATTTGATTGACTAACCTTTTCCTAAAAGGTTTTGATTCGATTCTCGCTTATTTTGATATTGATATTATCATACTATTTCATTATACACACCTTAAAGCCACCTATCAAATTTTACCGCTCGGAGGTTGTGTCATACAATATCGTTAAGGTTTGACGATTAGTGACTCGAGATCCTTCCTTCGTGAAGTTATTGTTTTAATAAAAAATCAAAAAGTAAAAAAATATTTTCCTTTTTTTTGTATATATATATAAAAGATTAAAAATACAAAAAGATGTTCCCTTTTGTTTTAAATAAAATAGAAGACACAATCAATATAACATTCTCAACTTTAGTGTTATCATTATAAGTCCCAACAAAAGATTAAAAACTTGCCTTTGTGTCGCCGTGGATTTGGTTTACTTTATCGGTTTAACAACCGTATGTGGGTATAAGGACCGGCCCGACATTAAATTCGCAATAAAAGAGACGTGGTTTTAATAAGCTTCAACACCTACTAAGTCTCCTCCGCCTCTTTGTGCGCTTTTTATAAAAGTGATCATTACGTGGGATTGGTATAAGTTCACGTGTTTTGCCTCTGGCCTTGTTTTAATCGGTAAGCAGTAGCGTATGCGACTCGTCTTCTAATTTTTCTAGTCCCCTTTGAACTCCGCCACAATTCCCAAGACGAAATAGACGCCCCGCCAATACGAACCCGAGATTCTGTGACTAATCCCCGACCATTCCCGAAATGGCGAGGATAACCGTTTATGTTGGAACAACTCCAAGCACCCATCCAGGGTTATGGAGAAGCTATCGTCGCTCCACCAATCGCTGCCAATTTTGAGCTCAAACACGGATTGATTAACTTGGTATCGCAAGCCAATTTTACTGATTGGTAGAGATCCGATTTGAGTGTTCTAAATACTCATTATGACTGTACCACCGCAAAATCATCTCGAAAACACTCAAAAATGCATCAAAATGATGAAAATATCACAAATCAGTGTTTTATGTGTTTTAAATACAAAAATATCAAAATGATGAAAATGATTCAAGTTTGCAAATTGGCAGCTTTTAGTCCCCAAGTTTTAAAAGTTGTCAAATCTAGTCCCTGGAATTCAAAATGTGAAGTTTTGTCATTCAAGGTCCTCAAATATTATAAGTTGTTAAAATTGGTCCTTGAATGATTCTTTGGTCAAATTGCAGAAAAGGTCCCTGAAGCTTTGAAAATGTCAAATTTAGTCCTTGGACTTATAAAATGGAATTTTATGCAAAAAGGGTCCTTGTACTATCAAAGTTTGTCAAGTTTGGTCCTTGTGATAAGTTTGAAAAAGTGTCATGATCGGCCCCTCAAGTTTGATAAATTGCAAATCTAGTCCTTGTGTATACTTAACCAAACGGATCCAATACCAAGTCCAAATCCACATGCAATCACCGGGCCCAACATACACCAAGCCCAATCCACATGACCCTTTGGACCATGAACCTTTAACCTGAGCCCCAGCCCACATCCATTTTGACTAAATGATCAATTTGGCCTCCCACGCTTTTAATACTCCGCCGTAAAAATCAAACGCTACCAAATACCCCCAAGCATCGCATACATCACCCTCACAAACATCAATCCCAATACCGAGTCGTATTTCAACTTTTTCAAACTTCTCCCTCTTGTCCCTCCACCTCCACTAACACCCAAATACTCTTAATTGATTGAAACCAACCCAATTAATGCTAAAACCCTTATGAAGAATTTTGGCGCCAAAACCATGCTGGACGGTTTTGATGCATTTCAATGATCCAATGGCTCGATATGGTGGGAAACAATCGAGACATAATAGAAGTCAAAAAAGTCTATAAAAGAGGAGGGGAAGCAATGTATCAATATCATCTAGTGTAAAATTTAAGTTTATATGTCGTTTTAGTTATTTTCAAGTTTCCAGTGTATTTCTTTGCTTCAAAATACTTTCTTAAGTATTTTTAGTGTACTTTCAACCTTTCAAGAATAAAATTTTAGTTTCAAGTTCCAATTTCCGCTTATGCATTTTAAAATTTCAAAAAATTTCATGAATGATCAAATGTTGTTGTTAGGTGTTCTTATGGACTGAGTTAGCTCATATAAGTCTTATAAAGCTTCTTCAAGCTTTTAGAAACAATAAAATCCAGTTTAGTATCAAAAATCAAAATTCACCAAAATACAAAATTAAATAGTTGAAAATAAAAAATCCATTGAAATGGTGTTCAAATTGGAGCAGTGGTAGATTATGGATGGCCTTGGGTTAAGCCATGGGTAAGCTAATAGGGTGTTAATTGGTCCTTGTTCTCGCTTTTGAGCTTGGAAGCCTTTTGTAAGTCTTTTTGTAAGCCTTTTATTCACTTTTGCATTTCATTGCAGTAGTTGTTCAATAGCCCCAATCTCTGCTTTCAGTGTTAATTAGTCTTAGTTAAGTTGTATTTAATCATTAAAACCACCGGGTTGTCTTTAATTTGTGTTTATAAAATTTAGTTTTAAATGAAGCAGCTCATTTTATCATTTCGAAGCTTAATGTTGTTATGGTTGTTTGCTCA
>OU343221.1:6496168-6508233 GCA_910596185.1 Chrysanthemum makinoi | reverse complement strand
GTACAAAAAGATGCACATACCAGGCCGTCAATGGTGATTGACGGAGTTAGGGGTGATGGTGGTGATTTCGAGTGCAAGATAACCTGAAAATAAGAAATAGAAGACACAACGTTAAGTGATTACGCAAGGGTAGGACCCTGCGAACCACCTCCGGCGTGAGAGTAAGTATGAGTTACGGTTGTATAAGTGTGTGTAAGTCAAGAGATGAGTGTTGAATCAACTTACCATAATTCTCTGCCCGTCCAACCTATTTATAGTGGAAGAAATAGGGTTAGGGGCATCTCTGCGCAAATGTAGGAGAACATGGGAGCGTCCCATGTTTGTGGGTAACTGCTAGGGCTTAGTGACCCACACGTTCCCTAACTTGGTGGGAAAGCCAGGAAAGAGAGGGAGATCGTGGGTTTGACCAAGTCAGGACACATCTCGAAGGGGGTTCCATCGAGCTGTTCGGAGGGGGCTCTGAACAGTGACGGAGGCTGATGAGTGCTTATTCACTCATCAATTTTACCCATCTAAGCCCACAAAAATGTCTAAAAACACGAAAATATAACCAATTATGCTACAGATATCCTTGGAGTGTGTTTTAGTGTGTTTCAGGTACAAAGGATCGAAAACAGGGCAAAAACGGACAGAAATGAGCTTGGATTGAAAAACGTGCTTTGTAGATGGAGCCGGATGATGATTTTCTACATTTTCAGAGCCCGGGATACATATTTGGGAGTGAGCTTGGGGAATTAGACTCAAAACCCGACACTAAACCTAAAATTATCATTTTACCCTTCTACCCGAACCCAAATTACAATTTACCCTTTTTAACAAAATCCAATTTCTCTTTAAATCCCAAATTTTATTTAAAACCAATTATTTTTCAAAAACCAATTTTTATTAAAAGTTTTCTTTCTAAAAAAAAAAAAAAAGTTTTAAAACAAGAAAAAAATATATAAGAATTACTTAAACCTTTTAAACCTTTTACATTAACCCTTTAACCCCTTTTAAATTTACCCATTTAAAACCAGTTAAACTTTTTTTTTAACCCAAAAACCCACTTTACCTTCTTCCCTTTCTTTCCCAAAACTGATAAAAAACCCAAACCCTGCTACCAATCTTTACCCGCCAAAACCAAGCACCCTTGTCTTCTTCTTCCCTGTCACCATCTCACCCACTGATTCCCATGTCTCAACCCTCCCCCACACCCCACATGGCTCACTGCCAAGTTGGCAATCCCCAACTAGCTCATTGGACATCAAGATGGACGGCTTGGATTAAATGAGTGGTGCCCAAGATTAGATGGAGGGCTGAGATGATATCAAAGAAACACAAAGGCATCCAAAGCTCATTCTCTCTCTGTGAAGAAACACATGTTCAAGCCTTGAAGACCTCTAGGCAGTAGTATAAATAGAGATGCTATTGTAGCCATTGAGGCATTAGGTTTTAGTTTTTAAAAAAGTTTAGTTTTCTGTTTTTTTTTTAAATTGTAATTTGTTTTTAATTAATGAGAAGAAGTTTTTTTTAGCCTTATTGTTCATTCCACTAATAAGCACTTTAAGTGCTTATTAGCTTATTGTCTCATTTAAACTGCTTTTTTTGTTATTCCAAGTTCACTTTAGTTTTTACTTAAGAAAATACCAGGTTAATCTTTGAAAACAGTTTTTTTTTTTTAGTTAACAACCCATGAAGGGGTGTTTGGTTTAGGTCAAAACCTGAGTCAAAACCCATTTCTAACCGTTTGACTTTCAAAGTCAAACTCATTTTTAGCCTTTAGTTAGTTTTCACAAAGTACCATCTGTTTTGACAAAAGTTTACAAGTTTTCGAAACAAAAAAAAGGTTTCTGTCCTGCTCACCAAAACAGCAGCTATAGCTGCTGTTTACAGGCTTTTTCACAGCTTATTTCTCATCAAAACTTTTTCCAAATTGCTTTTTCTTGCATTCTACATACCCATCTTTATATTTCCTTAGTTTATTTGCACTTAGAATCACTTTAGCTTAGCTTAATTTGCACTCAAAATCTGTCCCATACCCATTTTCAGCAAACTGTTTCAGCAGCCTAACTAGTCCAAGTGGCTAATCTTTTTGATTTTTCATTTGCTTAATATGAATCCTTATGATCTGATTTTTGGTATGCTTCTCATTTAGTTGGTCACCTAGTTAATGGTATTTTTTATAATTTTTAGTTTTAGCTTATTAATAGCTTTTTAGGAGCCCCAAAGTACCCCCTTGTACCGTTTGGCTGTCCCACATCAGCAGCTGTCCTAGCTTATTTTGTACTCATTAGTGGATCCCCTTTGCTTATTTTAGGACCATTAAGTGCTCATTAGTTTCTTTAGATGTAGTTAGAATAACTTTTGCTTATTAGTACTTATTAGAATCAAGTTAGAGTAGCTTATCAGTACTTATTAGATTAACTTTTGCATGCTAATTTTTTTAACTTAGGACTCCCCTAAAACTGCTTATTCTCCCTTTAGTATAGCTTAACTCTTTTTCCTGTAAGCTTAATTCAGCTCTTACCAATGCATGAAAGCTTATTTACCATGAATTGCTTAATCCTAGCTTTTTGTAGTCTTTAGAATCTGCTAAGAGAATGTTCATTTGCTTTTTTTTGGTATCTGTACAAATCTGAGGAGAATAAGCAGTACAAACTAAGAAAAGCTTTTACAAAAAGTGCTTATTGTGGTCTTATAAACAAGTTTCCAAAAAGAAAAAGTTAAAAAAAAAAAATTTTGCAAAAAGGTTCCACAGGATTCGAACCTGGGACCTTTTGCTCACCCAACTCACAACCACACACTCAAACCAGTCGCCCTAGGGTCTTTTTCAGTTTACATTTTGCCTAGTTTAATATTTAAATAGTGTTTAGTATCTTAAGCTTATTTGAGTTTACTAGCTTATTTGAAATTTTAACAGCTTATTCACATAAGCTATTGACCTCAGCTTATTTTTCTTAAATCCCTTGTAGTATCTAGTATTTTTACAAAAAGTTTCAGAATTTTCCAAAAAGTTTTAGTATTTTTAAAAATTAAATTAGATTAAATTTGTTTTTAATTCATAATAAATAATTTAAAAGTCGAAAAAATACACGGCTTTTTCCTAAAATTATTTTTAGCCATTTAGAACGTAGGAAAATTAGTTTCACACCCGTAGGCCTTAATTTGCATCATTTTCACTTTTTGAGGCTCGGGATTAGCCTGGGTTTTCACGTTTTTGCATATTATCACTCTAGGACTTAGTGTAACTTAATTTTATTGTTCCGTATGCTTAGTAGTAGTTAGATCATCATTTATTTTGTTCCCGTAGCCTTAATTACTTTCCCTTTAGTTAATTTGTAGAATACGTAATCAAAAACAAAAACCTGTAACATCGAGCATTTTAATAACAAACCTCAAACAAAATTCTCAATTCACACCTCGTTGGGAGACGACCCGGATATCCTTATCCGGTATCACATATCGCACTCACGGGATTTGATTGACTAACCTTTTTCCTAAAAGGTTTTTGATTCGATTCTCGCGTTTATTTTGATATTGATATTATCATACTATTTCATCGATACACACCTTAAAGCCACCTATCAAATTTTGGCGCCGCTGCCGGGGAGGTTGTGTCGCGACAATATCGTTAAGGTTTGACGATTAGTGACTCGAGATCCTTCCTTCGTGAAGTTATTGTTTTTATAAAAATCAAAAAAGTAAAAAAATATTTTCCTTTTTTTTGTATATATATATATAAAAGATTAAAAATACAAAAAGATTTTCCCTTTTGTTTTAAATAAAATAGAAGGCACAATCAATATAACATTCTCAACTTGAGTGTTATCATTATAAGTTCCCGAACAAAAGATTAAAAACTTGCCTTTTGTCGCTCGTGATTTGGTTTACTTCTATCGGTTTAACAACTGTGTGAGGGGTATAAGACGGCCTGACATTAAATGCGGCTGAAAGAGGCGGGTTTTTAATAAGCTTCGCGCTGACCTACTAATTCTCTCCGCTCCTTTGTGCGTTTTACTTATAAAAGTGATCATTTCACGTGGGATTATTGGTATAAGTTCACTGTGTTTTGCCTCGGTCTTGTTTTAATTGAAAGTGTTTTTGGTAGTGCATGCGCACTCGTTCTTCTAATTCTTCTAGTCCCCTTCTTGAACTCGCCACAATTCCGCGAAGACGAAATAGACGTCCCCCGCCAATAGTCGAACCCGAGATTCGTACTAATCCCACCCCCATTCGAAATGGCGGGGATAACCGTTCTATGTTGGAACAACTCCAAGCACCACGAGGGTTATGGAAAGCTATCGTCGTTCCACCAATCGTTGCGACAATTTTGAGCTCAACACGGATTGATTAACTTGGTATCGTCAAGCCAATTTTACGGATTTGAGAGAGACGATCCTCACTCTCATATCCGACGGTTTAACAAGCTCACGTCTACAATCAAATATCGAAACGTGCTGGAAGAAGCAATCAAACTACTTCTTTTCCGTTCCCACTTGAGGGGGCCGCCCAGATTTGGCTCGAGAAACAACCCCCTCAATCAATCACCACATGGGAAGATTTAGTTTCAAAATTCACTAACGAATTCTTCCCACCACAAAAGACAACACACTTAAAAAATGAAATCACAAAGTTTACACCAAAATTTGATGAATCATTTAGTGAAGCTTGGGATCGTTTCAAGGACTTACTTCGTCAATGTCCTCACCATGGCTTTTCCGAGTTACATCAACTCGATACTTTCTACAATGGTTTGAATGAAAACGATCAAGACAATCTCAATGCCGCCGCCGGTGGTAATCTCTTGACACGCTCTACGAAAGATGTGTTGTCCATCATTGAGAACAAGTCTAAAGTCCGCACCTCACGAAGCAAACCGATTGCTTCCCGAGTAAGTGCTTCACCTTCTTCGGAAAATGTCTCTAGCACGGATGCTAAGATTGACAAGCTTACCGATGCTATCCAAGCATTGGTTCTCTCAAAATCTCTTTCTTCTCCATCTCCAAATCCACCCGCTCAAGTCAAAGCGGTGGCAACTACTTGTACTACTTGTGGTGGGCCTCATGCTTACTATAATTGTACCGCTACGGATGGTAATCCTTTTTGAAGTAAATGCGTAGCCGGGCCTTACAATCAAGGAGGTAATCAATACCGTCCTCAAGTTGACCCGAGCTATCGTGCTAGTAATCAAGGACCACCCGGTTTTCCTCAACCTAACAATAAAAATAGGTTCAATCAAAATCAAGTGAAAGGGCAAAATGTTCCATATCAAGCCCCGATGAGCCAATACCCGCCCCAAGTAATATAATCTCAATCATGATTTATCAAGCTCCCTAATTACCAACCCCCGGTTGGCCCCTCTATTGAACTTTCTAACTACATTAAGTCTAATGAGGTTACAATTAGGGGTTTGCAAAACCAAATCACTACTTTGAGAAATGATTTCCAAACTTCAATGTCAAAACAAGGAAATGAGTTAAAAATGAGTTGAACAAAACGAACAACAAAATTGATCAAAATCAAAACAAAATTGAAAATATGTTCAATAGTATCATGTGTCAAATGAATCAAGCTTCAACTTCTAAAACCCTTTCGGGTAATACAATTCCAAATCCGAAGGGAGAGTTGAATGCTATTGCCACCCGAAGTGGTAAGACATATGATGGACCCTCGATACCTACACCCTCTCCGTGAGGAGGTAGCACAGAAACCGAGGTGACAAAGGACAAGGTGCATTCTACAAGCCCACAAAGTACCGCACACGTCCAACCTCCGGTAGTCCAAATTTCCATTCCGGAGCCCGATGTTCCGAAGATTAAGCCTTCAATCCCTTATCCTTCAAGGCTTAATGATCAAAAGCTCCGTGACAAATCTAATCAACAAATGGAGAAGCTTATCCAAATCTTCAAAGATTTGCACTTCGAGATTAGTTTCGCGGATGCTCTCCTTCTAATGCCCAAGTTTGCTCCGACAATCAAAAGCTTGTTGAGCAACAAAGAAAAAATTTCCGAGTTGGCTAAAACTTCCTTGAACGAGAATTGTTCGGCGGTTTTCCTTAAAAAACTTCCAAAGTTAGAGACCCCGGAAATTCCTAATCCCGTGTGATTTTCAAGGATAGTTCAATGCTCGCTTTGCCGATCTTGGCGCGAGCATTAACTTAATGCCACACTCTATGTGGAAGAAGCTTTCGTTACTCCCACTCACACCTACATGTATGATCCTCGAGCTTGCCGACCGAACGAATTCTCATCCGTTAGGTATAGCCGAGGATGTTTGTGTGAAAGTAGGAGAATTTTATTTCCCCGCCGACTTTGTTGTCGTCGAGTTTGATGCCGATCCCCGAGTACCCCTCATCCTTGGGAGGTGCTTCTTAAAAACGGGTCGTGCATTGATCGACGTTGATGAAGGGGAAATCACTTTGAGGGTAAACAAAGAAGCCGTAACTTTTAATCTTGATCAAGTTACGAGATACTCCCCCGTTTATGACGATAACGCGTCAACAAAATTGATGTCATTGACATTGTGTCAGAGGAGTATTCTCAAGAAATTCTTGGATTCTCGAGTGGCAATCCCACTTCGGTTGATCCCATCATTGCTCTCTCTTCCCCTTCCCTCACTCCATTTTACAACGAGGAAAGTGACTTTATCTGGAAGAGATTGAGCTTACTTGTCTAGTGATTCTGTCCCATGGGAAATTGATCACGCTCCCATCGACATCGAGGGAGATATTCTTCTCATCGAGAAGATGCTCAATGATGATCCATCATCACTCCCTCCTCAAGAACTTCATATTGAGGAAATCAAAAACATTGAAAATGCTAATGATCCTCCGGAGGTCGAACTTAAGGACTTACCGCCTCATCTTGAGTATGCATTTTTGGAGGGTGACGATAAATTACCCGTTATAATTGCTAAAGATTTGAGTGAGGAGGAAAAAGCCGCTCTCATAAAGGTTTTGAAGTCACAAGCTTAGCCATTGCTTGAAACTTTCCGACATTGGGGTATTAACCCGAATTTTGTACACACAAGATTCTAATGGAGGATGACTTCAAACCTAAGGTTCAACATCAAAGAAGAGTGAATCCTAAAATCCACGAGGTTATCAAACAAGAGGTCCTAAAACTTCTTGATGCCGGATTAATTTACCCTATCTCGATAGTTCTCAAAGTAGCCCTGCCTTATCATTGGCCCAAAAAGGGTGGCATCACCGCGAAAGTTGAAAACTAAGAAAACGAAGTTGATTCCTACTCGATTGGTCACTGGATGGCTTGTTTGCATTGACTACCGAAAAGTTAAATGAAGCCACCCAGAAAGACTACTCTCTCTCTTTACCTTCATGGACCAAATGCTCGAGAGACAGCTGAAACTAATACTATTGTTTTCGATGGTTTTCTGTTATTTCAAATACCCATAGATCCTCAAGACCAAGAGAAGACCACATTCACGCGTCCTTATGGAACGCTTGTTTACCGGGCGCATGCCTTTCGGCTTATGCAACGCCCCGCATATTCCAAAGGTGCATGATGGCCATCTCCACGACATGATCGAGGAAACTATGGAGGTCTTTATGGATGATTTTTCGGTCTTTGGGGAGTCTTTCAAATCATGTTCCTCCCATTTCGACAAGATGCTTAAACGCTAGGAAGACATAATCTTTGTCTAAATCGGGGAGAAAAGTCATTTCATGGTCAAAGAGGGCATAGTCCCTACCATAAGATCCTAAAAGCGATTGAGGTTGATAAGGCTAAAGTTGATGTCATATCCAAATTACCTCATCCCACCACCGCTAAGGGTGTTCGGAGTTTTCTAGGTCACGCTTCTATCGTCGATTCATTAAAGATTTCTAAAATAGCCCGCCGATGACCCGTCTTCTCTTGAAAACACATACCCGCTCATCTTCCAAAGAATGCATTGAAGCTTTCCAAACTTTAAAGAAGAAACTTATGGGAGCTCCTATTCTAGTCGACCCCATCGGGACCTACCTTTCGAAAGCTTATGTGCGACGCTTAGCGACTTTGCTCTAGGTGCGGTCTCGGGGCAACGAAAAGCAAAACATTTCCCAGCCTATACACTATGCTAGCAAAACTAACCTAAGCTCTCCACACTAGCACCACGACTTGAAAAAGAATTACTAGCCGGTGTATGCTTTAAGTTTCACCATACTTGATCTTTGTCTAAAAGCATAGTGTATACTCTCACCTACCAAATATCTCTTTCAAAGCAAGATGCAAAGCCGTGATTGTTCCCGGGTTCTCCTCCTACAAGAATTTGATATCATCGCTCGTGATAAAAGGGAGCCGAGAACCTCGCTACCGAATCACCTATCCCCGGCCTTGAAAATCCTCACCAAGGTGTGCTCGAGAAAGGAAATCAATGAAACATTTCCCTCTCGACACTTAATGTGGTATCTAAGTGGAAATTGAGTACCCCATGGTTTGGCCGATTTCTTGCAAACTACCATGAAACTTTGTTGTTAGCGGATGTCAGCCCCAACAAAAAGTAAATTCTTCAAAGATGTTAAGCATTACTTTGGGACGCAATTCCCTACTTGTTCAAAGTCCTGTATGACGTCATCCGACCGGTGTGTTCACGGCCAAGAAGCCGCTGATATTCTCAACGCTTGTCACAATGGACCCATCTGGGACATCATGGTCTCGAACTACACCGCCAAAAAGGTGTTCGACTCCTCGCTTTATTGGCCCACAATCTATCGTGATGCCCATGACTTAGTCAAATCATGTGACGCTTGTCAACGTCTACGCAAAATCTCTCGCAAAAGGATGAAATGCCTCAAAATGCAATCCAAGTGTGCGAGATCTTTGACGTATGGGGCATCGACTTCATGGGCCCGCCCTGCCTTCTCGAGGGAACAAATATACCGCGGGCGGGTCGACATTGTTCAAATGGGTGGAAGCGAAAGCGCTCCCCACCAATCCACTCCCAGTAGTTGTGAAATTTCCAAATCTCTCTTGCTCGCTTTGGAACTCCCGCCGCCATAATTAGTGATCGCGACGCGACTTTTGCAATGACCAATTCGCAAAAGTCATGCTTAAGTACGGTGTCACTCACCGCCTTGCTACCGCTGTGATCACCCACAAACTAGTGGTCAAGTGGAAGTCTCAAATCGTGGTCTAAAAAGAATTTTGAAAGGACCGAGAGGGCTTAAAACCGCGGCCTCTTGGTGGATAAGCTAGATGATGCACTCCTGGCCTTTCTGTACCGCTTTACAAAACACCCATCGGTTGTAACTCCTTTAAGCTTGTGTACGGAAAGGCGTCATCTCCCTGGGATCGAGTCCTGTGAGCACAAAGCCTATTGGGCCTTGAAGCATGCTAACTTTGATCTCAAGTCCACGGGTGATCACCGAAAAGTTCAACTCAATGAATTAAATGAACCTCGTGATCAAGCCTACGAGAACTCTTTAATCTACAAAGAGAAGACAAAGAAGATCCATGACTCTAAAATCAAGAACCGCTCAGAACGTTGGTGACCGAAGTCCTTCTTTTCAATTCTCGATTGAAGATATTCTGGGGAAACTTAAAACTGTTGGATCGGGCCGTCTACCATTGCCAAAGTTTTTCCTTATGGTGCCGCCGAAGTTATCTCAAAACCACGGACCAAACTTCAAAGTGAACGCCATAGATTGAAAACATTATTTGGAGGGACATACCTCAAATGGTTGTCCCTGGATCTCCAAACCTTCCCATGAACCAATGACTCGGGTCGAGTCAAGCTAGCGACTTCTACTAACAAAAATAGGCATTTCATGGGTATCCACCCATGTTTCTATCTTCTTTCTATTTTTCTAACATCTGGCGGGAAATCCCCATCGTTGTTTTGCTTGTTGTGTGTTTGCTCTGTTTCTCAGATTCCCAGATCGATGATTGATGCCCTGCTTTCAATCCAAATGCATCCCATCTTTTGCTAACTTTATTATCTAGATATCTTTATAAAATCCTTTTTGTGAAAAGATTTCGCCCACACTTGGCTAGTAGTATTACCTTTTTCTGTTCTATAGTTCTCCGGCGGTACTTTGAATATTGAGGGCAATATTCAATTCTAAGTGTGGGGAATTCTTAAGCGAATTGATCACATTGTACCTTCTAGTACCCTAGCACCCCCGTTTTGACCAAAAATTTTAAAATTTTATCATTTTAATTCAAGTATTTACATTTACAAGAAGTGCTTTGCACAAAAAATAAAGCATTGATGCTTCGGTATTAATGATAGTTTAGTCTTGATTCGGCTAGAACAAGGGGAATTCCGACTCTGCTAGAGTGTTGATCTAGCTGCTCTCTTAACAATTAGGCTAAGGTTTTACCCGTTGTGCAAATGAAAATGCTAAGCGTGGAGTAGTTGGTTCTCTTTAGAGCTTATATAAGTAATTTATGGCTTTTTCTCCCGAAGCTAAACTAATTGGACTAAAATACGTGTTCATTGTCAAACTTTTGAAAATTCAAATCGTCTTATTACAATAAAAAGTTTTTAAGCAAAATTGATTTAGAGTCCGAAAGAACTTTTTATTTAAATTTCCTAGAAAGCATACTTTCTTAAAATCTGAATAATGTTGCAAAATGAAAGTATCGTAAAAGTTGCTTGAATGATGCAAAAGTTGCAAGTTTAAAGTTCAAAGTCAAAGTCAAAAGTCAAAGTCGTGAAAAAGAAAAAAAGTGAAAAAAGTTGAAAAATGAAAAAAAAAAGAAAAGAAAAAAGAAAATATGAGTTTTAGTGAATAAAAACATTATATTTGCTTATGAATAAATGTCAAACATGCTTTTTCTTAAATTTAAATAGGAAGTTGAACTCGTATTCGTCAAAGTTGTCTAAAAGTTTGACCGTAATTTGGAAATCCTTGATTTCAAAGATCCCGAAAGCTCCGATACTATTCTCGAGGGTGAAAACCTAGCCTCCTTAAAAGGACAAGCTGAGAAGAAAGTTGCCACATGGAGTGATCTCACCTTTGAATCTCGAATTTTTAAATTATAAATTAGCCTAGTTGTAATCCATTTAGGTTTTAGTTTTAACTTAACGGTAAGCTTCAGAAATCTTTGGAATCGAATTCCGTGATTCTGCGTACTATTCTCTGTGAGGTGTCAAAAGCCCGGTCACTTAAAACTTATGTTTTGGGATGTGCCGAGAAGAAAGCCGCAACATGGAAAAGGCCCTTTCTATCCTTAGACTTTCATTCCGTTTCCGTGGTTAGTACTTTGGTTAAGTGGATAACAACCATAACAAATGTCTATTTCAATGGTCAAACTTTTGAAAATGAGCACACTCACTTAAATTTTATGAATTGGGGAGTAAAAAGTTAAGTCTCGACTTACATAGATTATTGATATAAGTAGTGTTAGCATTTTACAAAAACATTTGCACAATAAGTTTAAGCTTGGTTTGAGAGTATAAAAAGAGGATGACTATTATAATTCCCCGGAGACACCCATTTTGCGTGAATCCCGTTCCGTGACGCCATGTTTTGATAATCAAGCATGTTATTTATTTATGTTCAAGTTTTAAATTTCTCGTAGTGAATAAGAAGTCGAGATGGGGTATTCTTGGTATTTTTGATCCTTTCATTACTTCATATGATCGGATTTCTAGGGACTAGCAATTGATAGTGTGGGGGATTTGATGAGTGCTTATTCACTCATCATTTTACCCATCTAAGACCCACAAAAATGTCTAAAAACACTCTAAATATAACCAATTATGCTACGATATCCTTGGAGTGTGTTTTTATGTGTTTCGGTACAAAGGTCGGATCGAAAACAGGACCAAAATGATGCAGAAATGAGCTCGGACTGGAAAACGTGCTTTGTAGATGGAGCCAAGCGGATTTTCAGCATTTTCAGAGTTTGACACATATTTGGGAGTGAGCTTGGGGAATCAGATCAAAAACCTATCCCTAAATCCAAATTACCAATTTACCCTTCACCCGAACCCAAAATTACCATTTTAACCTTTTAAACCTTATTTTTATTTAAAACCAATTATTTTTCAAAAACCAATTTTTATTAAAATTATTTTCTTTCAAAAAAAAAAAAAAAAAAAAAAGTTTTATAACAAAAATACAAAAAAATACATTTTCT